>OZ023266.1:135319503-135919503 GCA_964006375.1 Tillus elongatus | reverse complement strand
CCCACATCTGGGGTGCTGCTGCCGCTTCTACACTCGCTATCCTGGACTCCACTTAGAAGAGAGCTATACGTCTCATTGGTGACCCTACCCTTACCCAAAGGCTGCCATGCCTTGCTCACCGATGTGCCGTTGGTGACCTCTCTCTCTCTCCTTTATAGATATCTGCACGGGAAGTGCTCAGAGGAGCTTTCTTTCATAGTTCCTCTACCTGCTACCCCCAACAGATCTACCAGGGGAACAGAGCGAATGCACCCTTTTACTGTCCAGGTCACCAGAGATAGAACATCTTGTTATGCCCGCTCATTTGTCCCAAGGACTTCCAAGTTTAGGAATTCCTTGCCGGCGAATGTTTTTCCTTCTCCTCCAAACCTTCAAGTCTAGAATTAACAAGTTGCCTCTTTCCTCCTTGTCGACACCCACGGTACGATAGTATTTAGACTGTAAGTCCTCGCGGTGTGTTGTTGAAATAAAATAAAAAAACGTTTTCGATAACCCTCTCTCTGGGGGTAGGGTGATGTGGCGGTGAGCTCACGGAACACTGGCTTCACCTTTCTAAAGAAGGGCTAATTCTGTGGAGTGAAAAAGTGACAGATGGTGAGCAGCACAACGGTGAATGGTTGTTGACATAGGACCGAGGAAAAGTGACGTTTTTGCGTTTAATTGTTATTTTTAAATGATATGTTTAAGGCATTGACAATTTAAACCATTTACTTAACATGTATAATAGTTTTAATAGAAAGAGTAAATAGTTGTGTTGAAACTTGTGCAAGTTCGAGTTCTTCCAAACACTAAATGCTAACAAAATACATATTCAGTTAAAAAGTGACACAAAAATAACGCATCATATTCATTACTATTTCTTTGAATAGTAAATTGCTTCCGATGTGTATTTAAAAATCAGTTTATATCGTTTGGAAAACTTGGTAATGCAAGATCATATCAATGTTATTAAAATAAGTAATTTCACAAACCTACTAAATGTATACATTGAGCAATAAACTTTAATACCAATAAACTTAGATTTACGATAACGAACTTTTAGTGGGTAGTTTGTTGTTTCCTATTGTTGAAATGTCGGTTCAGGTTTAATCTAGTAAACTTCACCGGGTTATATATATATATATATATATATATATATATATATATATATATATATATATATATATATATATATATATATATATATATAGAGGCTGGCCATTTGAAACAAAACAGGCGCGTTTTAAAGCACTACTAAAATTGAAAAGGCCTACTTTCAGAGCGAGTTTTTGATAAAATATTTTCGTGACACGGCGTCATGCCTCTGTTTGTACTCTATCGTAGCAAACTCTTCGCATTCTCCAGTGACGTGCTGGTTGGTCTCTGGCACGCAAATCTGCATTCATTATGTTCAACAGAATGATCTGATCTTGTATAGCTAGCAAAAACCTTTAGATCTCTGAAAATATCTATCCTGACATCAGTCAGTAGTTCGACGTCGATTTGTGAAATGTGCCTGGTAGGTGTCATTTACATCTCACCCATGAAGGGGCTTCAGCATACAGGATTCTAGTTTGTCTTGACCAGTTCGCTGGTGACCCTGTATTTCAGTTTCCTATAATAGATAACTGCAACGGTGTTGCATTATTCGCCTTGCATATGGCACGGTGTAGTTCGGAAGTAAGTACCTACCCACCGTTCCATTTAAGCAATCAACGCTGGCCATGGATTTCTATGAAGGCGATGTGCAATTGTTTATCTGTCTGAATGTTTGAATTCATCGCATGGTAGCTTGTCAGACGGCGTTGGAATTTTTTTGATATCTCCGATAATAAAGAAATTACACTTAAAAAAATCACCCTTTACATAGGCTGAATCTCTGTGAAGCTAATCTTTTACTAATATCCTACAATCCTCTTACCTCTTTGTGCCTAGGTAGGGTTACTCTTTCAATGGGACTACAGTGGTGATGATTTTTGGATTTTGTTACGAGTGTGCACCTTCCGTTGAAGAGTTTCGATGTATGTTTTATTCCAGGTCACAATCTCAAATGAATAACTAAGTGCAGAACATGCATATGTATTGAGAGCTTTCGTCAGGTTCTCGCTGTTGAAATGTACTAGCAACACCTGCTTTATCCGTTTCGTAAACTCATTTGTCAGTTTAGTCTCTATTAATAAGTAGTTTATCTTCTTTGTTTGCTGTATATCCAGGTATTTATACTATTCTACGCCCATTCAGGCAATTTGCTGGTTATTTTGCATTTCGAATGACAAGAGACAATTTTCAACCAGAAATTGCATGTTAAATCCTTCCACGATTTTAAGGAGTTGTTCCAAATGGTTCTTTGTGTAGGCCATCATTTTTAGGTCGTCCATATATATATATATATATATATATATATATATATATATATATATATATATATATATATATATATATATATAGCAGATGATCTAGCCTCATTTGCTCTTTGCTATTGATTTTTATACCAAAGCCAAATATTCGTAGAGCTAATACGGTTTAACAGTGTACTTAGTTCGATGCAGAACAATAATGGCCTTAGCGATTCGCTTTGAAATAGACCTCTTCTAATTGATATCATGCTGGTTACGCTGTTATTATCCGCTTGTAACCGTACGGTTATTATCATTATTATTCTTTTGTTCTTTTCTTTGCCCTCGAGGCGCATTCGGTCTCTCACGGAACAAGATATTTGCATCACGTTGATCTTTGTCCACCCGGAGACTATAGCGGTAAACATAAAATTTTATTTTCGTATGGTTACAGAGATAGGACTTTCCTAATGATGTAGAATGTCCCAACGCTCGCTGCTTTTTGCATTGTTCTTAAATGAGCAGTGGTAAGTGGGAGAACGGAGGTAAGTTTCTGCCAGTCTACAAACACATTTGTTGATACGACCACCGGGATGCTCTGAGCCTCTATCAGCTTGTACAAGTCGACCAACCCCACTGCGAGTGGTTGGTGCTTTTGTTGCTTCTCCCCTATCTTCGAAACGAGATTGTGGTTGAGCGGTACTGCAATGCCGACAATGAAAGCCTTCCGGTTTTCCTGGTCAATAAGCAAGATGTCAGGCCTATGGCTTTCAACAGCCCTGTCGGTGACGACCGAGACCTGACTCTTTTGAACTTCACCTTCAGGCTTGCATTTATAGTAGGGGGTTTCCGACTCATAAGGCCGTAATGTTTTGACAAGGCCCGATGGACGACCTTGGCTACGTTGTCATGGCGTTTCTTGTAATCTGACTTGGCCAGAGAATCACAAGCGCCCGTCACATGCTGAATGGTTTCCGGTTTTTTTTTGACAGAGTCTACACAGGTCGGTGACATCCTCCTTCATGATGTGACGCCGGTATTCGCGCGTGATAATAACCTGATTGAAATCCCTCTGTTTCAGCAAACAAGCCTGCTGTCATTAACCATTCCGTTGACGCGCAGAGGTGCCGTTATACATACGACGAAGTGTCCATGCAGCTCCATCCCCCGCAAGCGCGCCGGCGCCAATCCACACTAGAAATAACGGTAGTGACGTGATCTGGATCGGGTTGCTTGAGGTCGAAAGAGTCTAACCGTATCTTCTGTCTCTGAACACATTGAACCAGCAGTGATCTTTTTTCCCAGAAGTTTTTTCTAAACCGCCTTCATTCTCTGTCAGACATGACTTCCACCGAGAGGAGTCCATGTCCCTCCATGTCTCGAGGCAAGTACGAGCGGTGCAAAGATCCGCTAGGATGCAACATTCGACGCTTTTTCATAACAGAGCGAATCCTTCTGTCCAACTCTTGAAAAGTAGTTGTTGACCAGTCGAGGATGCCACAAGTGGGCAACAGGGATTGTCCAAGTGTTTATGTCTCTGATTTTGTTTCTGCCAGACAGGTAAGTTTTGCACTCCTTCCACACCCTAGCCAATACTTTGTCATCCACAGCTCGCCGCACCTCTATTGTCTTCACAGAGAGGAGCTGCTGGATGCTCAAGTACTTCTAATGGCCATCAGAGGCGAGGCCCTGAATTATTTCGCCTGACATTACCGTCATATCTTGCTTTATTAATGGTCTGCCGCGTTTAACGTGGAGAACCGCACACTTGTCCAGCCCGAATTCCATATGGAACGCGTCGCTCAAGCCCTTATTATTATTATTATGACCGTTGGATTTTAATTGACACCGTAGTAAGGACGTGCTTAGGGGTTAAGGAGTCGCGGGCCAAAGGACTCCAGGGGGCAAGCTGAGGAAGTGGAAATAACAACATAAACTCCCGATGAAGCTTTCCCCAAGACCGTCATGCGCGGTAAAAATCCGCATCCTGCACGAGGTGACCCTGCTAATAACTAAACATGACGGATCTAGACAAGGAGGTCGAACTAAACTCCCCCAATCTACGGTGTCACGTGACCCGTGCCTATGGATGGATGGCACCAGGGCGATGGTGTCGTGAACGGAACCTCTGGAGTACCAGGCAACCCTCCAGAGTAACCCGCCTTGCACCACACAGGGGGTTCTGATGGTGTGGACAGTATTTCCCCCATTCTCGTGGGAACAACATGAAGATTATAAATACATATAAAACCAAAACCAATGAGGCTCGAGGAGAGGCTCCGGCTACAGACTTGAGCCTTGAGTCTATCCCGGAAACGGAGACGAGCCAGGGTGCGGCAGCGGACTCTGGAGGTCCCACGACCGGCGTAGATACGGGGGATCAGGGGGTAGCTTCGGCCAGAGACCTGTCCCCGACACCCAAGCTGGAGGCTGGGTCCCACCGGAGGGCGGCGAGCTCCGCGGACTCCGGGGGCCCCTCCACCAGTGAGGACTCTACTGTTAGAGTAGAGGGACTGCCCCGGCAGTCCAAGCGTCTTTCCGGGGCGCAAAGAAAGAAGCTCCGGAGGGCGCAAAAAATGGCGGCCGGGACCTGGACGGTCGAGAAACCTGTAAAGGCGCAAGAGGGGAGTGCGGGTCAGAAGAGGACGCGCTCGAACTCTAGCACGCCCACTACAGACAGACGTTCCAAAAGGGCCAGGGTGCCTGTAAAGGCGCAAGAGGAGAGTGCGAGTCGGAAGACGCCGCGCTCTGGCTCTAGCACGCCTACTACATACAGACCTCCCAAAGGAACTAAGGCCGGAACACCGGCGCAGACTGGCTCTTACAGGGAGGCTGCGGAGGGCCTCGGGATGGCGGTGATTGACAGACGCCATCCTGAGGTCACGCTAGACCAGGGGAAGGCGGACCTGATCCAGGCTGCGGTGGTAGCTGCAGTGGACTCTCTTCAGGAAGGGGAGAGCCCGCCTCAGTTCCACCGGACGCGCCTGACGGGGGGCATCCTCTGGATAACCTGTGCCGGCCCGCAGTCGCGGGACTGGCTGCGGAAAACGATCGGGGGCCTCGGTCAGATTTGGGAGGGGGCGGACTTGACAGCCGTCGAGCCCAAGGAACTCCCAAAGAGACGCAAGGTCCTCGTACGGATCCCTGACACCGTCCCGCAGGAGACGGTGATCAGCAGACTTAAGATCCAGAACCCTGAACTGGGGACGCAACACTGGTCGGTTCTAAGCAGGAAGGCAGAGGAGAAAGGACAGACGCTCGCCTTCTCGATCGACCCGACATCTTACAGAGCCCTTGAAGGAACCTCCTTCAAGGCATTCTGGGGCATGGGAAGGGTTAGCTTCCGCCCACTGGGGAAGCAATTAAGGGTTAATGGGACTTAGGTTCCTTCAGGTCAACCTCCAACACAGTAGGGCAGCCACGGCCGGACTACTAATGGCTCTGAGGAACACGGATGTGGCCCTCATCCAGGAACCGTACTCCTACAAAGGAGAGATCAAGGGACTCGGCGGAGCTAATGGAAAGCTCATCTACAGCAGGTCCAGCGAGAATCCGAGGGCCTGCATTTTTGTCAGGGAAGGGATAGAGTTTCTCCCTCTAATGAATTTCTGTTCCAGGGACCTGGCAACGATCAAAATCCGATGTGGAGGAGCGGATGGGCTGAGGGACATTACTGTCGCGTCAGCCTATCTGCCAGGGGACAGCACGGACCCTCCTCCACCCAACGAATTGGAGCAGCTGATGGTGGGTAGCAGAGCAGGTGGATGGCAGACCATCATCGGCATGGATGCGAATGCGCACCATGAGTTGTGGGGTAGCTCGGACACAAACTCTAGGGGTGAGGCACTTTTACAATTCTTTATGAAATTTAATTTAGACATATTGAATAGAGGTAATAAACCGACATTCGTCACAACACGGCGTGAGGAAGTTTTAGACCTAACAGTTTCCACCCAGTTTCTGGGTGACTTTGTTAAAAGCTGGGCTGTGTCTGGGGAAGTGAGTAGCTCAGACCACAGATACATCCGGTTTGAAATCGCCAAAGTCGAAAGAGAAACGGTATGGTACCGGGACCCCCGCAAGGCGGACTGGGAAGCCTACAGGGCAGACCTAGCTGCGGAACTGCGGGGGGTTGAGAGGGCCATAAGGGATTCAATAGACCTCGAGATTGCAGCAGTCCAATTGCGAGACGCAATTACCTCGGCCTATAACGCCAACTGCCCCCTGAAAATGAGGGTGTCCACCAGGAACGTCCCATGGTGGAACGAGGACCTCAGGCAAAGGAGGACGCAGGTTCGTAAGCTGTTTAACGCGGCCAAAAGGTCGGGAGCATGGGATGAATATAGACAGGCCCTATCGACCTATAACAAAAGACTGAGGGACGCCAAGAAGGAGTCGTGGAGGAGGCACTGCGAAGAAGTGGAAAACACGTCCGAGAGTGCTCGACTACACAAGATCCTGTCTAAGGGCCCTCAGACTAACATAGGCTCCCTTAGAACACCCACGGGAGGCTTTACAAGCTCGGGGGAGGAAACTATGGAAATTTTACTCCAGGCGCACTTCCCCGGCTGTAACATAATAAACCAATCACCTCCGGACTGGGAACACTCAGAAATAGAGGCGCCTTATAGGCGGGCATCTAGAGTAGACTGGACAGTCGCTAAAGAGGTGGTTACCTGGAGCAAAATCAGATGGGCCATTAACAGCTTTAAGCCATACAAATCGCCGGGATTTGATGGAATAATGCCCATCATGCTCCAACAGGGGATAGACATACTGGCGCCGGTGCTTACCCTCATTATGAGGGCCAGCCTGGCTCTGGGGTACATTCCGAGGGCATGGAGACTGGCCAGGGTTGTATTTATTCCTAAACCTGGGCGTCCAACAGACCAGGCAAAGTCCCTGAGGCCAATAAGTCTCATGTCCTTCTTGCTGAAAACAGTGGAAAAACTGCTCGACCGGCACATTAGGGGCGGTGTACTGGAAGCATATCCTCTACACTGCGGACAATATGCATACAGAGCAGGATTCTCAACAGAAACAGCACTGCACCAACTGGTGCTGAAACTGGAGAATACGCTGGAGAACAAGGAGGTGGCGCTGGGGGCCTTCCTAGACATAGAGGGGGCCTTTAGCAACACCTCGTTCGGATCGGTTCTGGCAGCTGCCCGGGAGCGTGGAATAGAGGAGACCTGCTGCAGGTGGATCGGTTCCATGCTCAGGGACAGGGCGGTGTTCACCTCACTCGCGGGAGGGACTCTGCTGGCGGGGGTCGCGGCGGGGTGTCCGCAGGGGAGCGTTCTGTCTCCCTTGCTCTGGTGTCTAGTCGTGGACGGCCTGCTGGGGAGGCTCTCGGGAGGGGGGTATGAGGTACAGGGCTATGCGGACGACATTGTCATCATAGTCCGAGGAAAGGTCACACAGGCAGTGTGGGAGCGTATGCAGACTGCACTGAAAGTGGTGAAAGGGTGGACGGTTGATCAAGGGCTCGGGGTGAGCCCCGAGAAAGCAACCGTCGTGCCGTTTACGAGGAGGAGGAAGTGTGAAAGCCACAGAACTCTCACTCTATACGGTAGGAGCGTTCCAATGGCCAGGGAGGTAAAATATCTTGGGGTCGTATTGGACTCTAAGCTAACCTGGAATAGTCACATTGGAAAAATACTGCGTAAGGCAGTCATGACCTTAGCCGTCACTAGGCGGCTATATGGAAAAACGTGGGGACTAAGACCTAGTATGGCCCACTGGCTGTACACAAGGGTGGTCAGACCATCGTTAACATATGCGGCACTGGTCTGGTGGCCTAAGGTGACACAATCCAGTGCCAAACAAAAACTAGGCAAGATCCAAAGGATGGCTTGCCTAGGCATCACAGGGGCCATGTCTTCAACCCCAACAGCCGCCATGGAGGTGTTGCTGGATCTACCCCCCCTACACTTCGTTATTATGGGAGAGGCCAGGCTAGGACTATACAGACTAGCCTGCAATGGTAGACTGAAGATCAACCCAGGCTTCAGGGGCCACTGCAAAATTCAGGAGATCGTGAAGGAACCCATGCTTGAAATGAGGTCAGACTTCGCGAGCCCGCGAATGTGCAGGGAAAACAACTTCACAGTGGAAATCCCTGATCGCGGGGCATGGCGGGAGGAGACACCGGGCATACCACGGGACGCGCTCGTCTGGTTCACGGACGGATCTGGCGGGGAGCGTGGGACGGGGGCAGGTGTTTACTCGGAAGGACCGAGGGTAAGTCACAGTATTTCCCTCGGAGCCCATGCAACGGTGTTTCAGGCCGAGATGTACGCCATCCTGCACTGTGTGCGGGAGAACAAGAGGAGGGGCTACACCAACAAGCGGATCCTCATAGCCACAGACAGCCAGGCAGCCCTTAAGGCACTAAGTAGCCCACGGGTAAATTCCTGGCTGGTGAGTGAGTGCCGAGACGAGACGAGCGACCTGGCTGGGCAGAATGAGGTGACCCTCATCTGGGTGCCGGGTCACTCGGGGGTCAAAGGCAATGAAGAAGCTGACAGTCTCGCAAAGAGGGGGTCAGCAGAACCATTTATGGGACCAGAACCGGCTCTGGGCGTGTCAAAGAGCACTGCCAGGGGAGCCATTAAGTCCTGGGTCAGAAACCAACACAAGGTGTACTGGGCGGACTGTCCAGGGCTCAGACATGGGAAGTCAATAATTGACGGACCCAGTTCAAAGAGAGCTGTGGAGCTGCTAAACCTTAGCAGAGGACAGCTCAGAAACACAACAGGTCTCTTGACGGGACACATGGCCGTCAAGAAACACCTACATAAAATGGGGCGGTTCGAAGGGGACCTCGCATGCAGACTCTGCGGCGAGGGGGAGGAATCAGCCCAGCACATCTTGTGCGAGTGTATAGCTCTGGACCGGAAAAGACAACTGATCTACGGTCACTCTAGACCGGAGACAGAGCAATATAAAACTTCACCCTACCAATCGCTGTGCAGACTAGTTCAAGGCACAGTGATTTTGGAATGGGTGGAGTAAGACTAGGGGTATGCACAATCAACCAAGGGTTGCGGTGCTATCGGGGCGGCAAGGCCGCGGACGAGCCCTGAGGGAACAAAAAAAAAAAAAAAAAAAAAAAGGACGTGCTTCGTATTGTTGTAAATTTAGTAACATAGCTACGTTTGGAGCTAGATATGCATATTTTCTTATTAGTGAATTTTTATTAAAAAAATTTTTATAAAAAAAAATTCACTAATAGAGAAGTATCGATGGTGAGACTTTGCAAACATTTTTTCAAATGAGTGCGAATTAGGACCCCTAGAACCCATATCCGGGGTCAGTTTCAATTTTTATATGTTTATATATATATATATATATATATATATATATATATATATATATATATATATATATATATATATATATATATATATATATATATATATATATATATATATATATATATGTGTGTGTGTGTGTGTGTGTGTGTGTGTGTGTGTGTGTGTGTGTGTGTATCCGTCTGATATCTCAAAAAATAATTAACCGATTTCGATGAAACTCGGCAAGTGCCTTTCTTTTATTAATGGCTTGGATGAGTTCGTTGGACAGGAAAATCGGACGGGGTTTTCCGGGAAAATTTTGAGTTTTCATTCAAAAAAAATTTTTTTTCCGAAAATTTTTATAAAATTTGGTTTACATATTGCTTTGGGAAAGACCTAACTATGTGCCAAAATTCAGCTTTTTAGGGTTACAGAAAATTGAGCTATTCAAATTTAAAACATTTATGTTTAAATCATGGATCAAATATGTGGTTGCTGTTGGTTAGTCAATGACAGCTGCTATTATTGTCATTGACTCATGAAATTCATTTTTAAGTTTCAGAGAAATATCAATAATACTGAATTCACTGATTGTTAATCATTGGCAGCATTTACGATTATATATAACCCTATTGTAATTTATCATCATTTATGACCTCTGTAGTATAATTATTTTTTTCCTTACAACTCGCATCGTTTTTAGTCAATTGTTGTTATTAATAGTCAATAGTTTCTACCCAAAATTTGCTCTTACCGAACACACACGGCTTCCATTGACTTCTGCTTCTGCCGCTGTTACAGTCTTTTTAGAGGCCCAGTTGTAACCACTCATGCAGCCAGTGTGCCAGTTTAAGTATAAATAGTGTAGTACCTTTTGGTTTGTGTACACTCCATTTACTTTTTATATTTCTTCTTTGCTGCACATATCAAGACAAATTATGTTGTTAGTTTGTATACAGTGTGGTCTAGAAGTAATTGTACACAGAGCAGCAGTGGAAGTTCAACCAAATTTACCTCAGTCCAAAAGTCAACATTAAAAGACATATGGGATATATCTTTTAGTGAATTTTTATTTTAAAAAAATCACTTATAGAGAGGTATCAATGGTGAGACTTTGCAATTTTTTTTCAAATGAGCACGAACTAGGACCGCTAGAACCGATATCCGGGGTCAGTTTCAATTTATATATATATATATATATATATATATATATATATATATATATATATATATATATATATATATATATATATATATCCAACCGATAACTCAAAAAATAATTAACAGGGTTTCCGGGCAAATTTTGAGTTTTCTTTCGAAAAATAATTTTAATTAAATTCAGTAGATGTGTTGCCTTGGAAGAGACCTTACTACGTACCAAAATTTAACTTTCTAAGTTGATAGAAAATTGAGTTATTCAAATTTTTAATTTTCTTTCGGAATTTTTTTTTTCTCCGAATATTACAAAGTTATTTTAATGAAGTTTGGTCGATATCGCAGTAACAAAGCTGTTTTAATGAAATTTACTATATATGTTGCCTCTGGAGAGATCTTACTACTTACCAAAATTCAACTTTATAAGTTTTTAGAAAATTGAGTTATTCAAATTTTAAATTTGCTTTCGAAACAAATGTTTTCTCCGAAAATCACAAAGCTATTTTAATGAAATTTGGTGGATATCTTGCCTTACAAAAGACCTTACTACATACCAAAACTAAACTTTCTCAACTTATAGAAAATTGAGTTATCCAAGTTTGAAACATTTAATAAAAATTCACTACCATAACGCACTTGCTGCGTCCCGAATTTTTTTTGTTATCCAGTTTATAATAAAACCACACACGAGATAGATTCTTTTAGCATTTACTTAGCTCATTAAATTAAGGATAACTGTTGCTGGTTACCGTTTTAAACTATTAAGTTTATTAATTACTTGGCAAAGGGTTCTTAATTACTACTTTTCTAGCAGGTATACATATATACGAGTATTAAAGTTTCCATTTGTTTACTTATTTAATTAAATCTGCTCCCACAGTTACTCGGTTGCTGTAATTTCCTATTAGTAACGCTCTGGCGGAGTTGTCGAAGAACACCTAACATTCTTCTGGATAATGTGCTGGTCCGTCTAAAATTATAAGTGTCCCAGTGAGCCTAGAAAGTGATTAAAAATTGAAAGCTTATTTTGTTTTATTTTCACCATCGTCATTTTCAAATTACAATAATTATTACTTTATTGAGCTAGTATATCATTTTATAATTGCTATGTCTTGGTTAATTTCGTGACACACATACTATTTTTCTATTGTTAGTGAATTTTCGTAGACTGGATTGGCTAAGAGATATAACGACATTCGAACTTTAAAATTTCGTCTGGTCAGGTGACCACGCAGGGATTCCATACACCAAACGTGGTCAAATGTATGTTGTATAAAGTTTTCTGACAAGAGCAGGAGTCGCATAATATAGTAGAAATGTAAACAAAATCAAGCGAAGTCTCTATAAAAATGATTCCAAAATAGTTTCTCTTATCTTTAAATTTAAACATAAGACGTCATATAAGACCTAAACAGTGGTGGGATGTGTTTCAATGGTAATTGTACTAATTCCGTAATTAATTTTTACGTGTACTTTGAAAATAATATCCCTGGCATGAAGCCGATCTGGAGTATAATTTAAACAAAGCGTTAGCTAACGTGTGCTTACATGACACAAAGGGAGCGTTTACCAGGCTCTCCATTTTCCCTTCCCTATATATATATATATATATATATATATATATATATATATATATATAATATATATATATATATATATATATATATATATATATATATATATATATATATATATATATGTCTCCAACCGATAACTCAAAAGGTAATAAACCGATTTCGATGAAACTCAGCAAGTACCTTTCTTTTATTAATAGCTTGGATGAGTTATTCAGTCCGATCGGACCAGTTGTTCTAAAAAATAACTTTTTAGAAAAAAGAAAAAAAATGGATCTCAAAAATAACACAGCTATTTTGATAAAACTTGGCAGGTATATCGCCCTCCTAAGGCCCTTATTACGTGCCAAAATTCACTCTTATTAATTTATAGGAAATTGAGTTATTAAAATTCTAGATATTTAATGAAAATTCGCTACCATAACGCACTGTCTGCGTGCTGAACTGTTGCGCATTTTTTGCTTCTTCTGCCCGCCCTTCACCCATATTCACTCTTGGTTCTGTACAATTTGTTCTATTTCATTGCCCAACAAAGAATATTCTATCTAGGTTAAGGTACCGAAAAATACCAATTAAAATGAAAATTTCTACAAAAAAGGACCAGAACCTAAGACGTAATATATTGGATAATCAATGGTTACATTGTTTGTGTATTATTGACAAATACCAGATCTAATTTTAAACTGACATTTTAGCTTTTAATAACCATCTAACATTTTTCTTGTAATAGAAACCCTTTCCAAAGAAATTTCGCTACTACAATGCATTTTCTGCGTCCCGATTTGGGTCCCTAGAAAACAATACTAAGGTCCGTTAAAATTTTTCCATATATATATATATATATATATATATATATATATATATATATATATATATATATATATATATATATATATATATATATGGAGTATCATGTAAGCAAAGTGTTAGCTAATGTGTGCTTACATGACACAGGTACAGCGTTGTCTTCTTAGCAGAAGGTTACGCGATTGAATCCAGCTCCATGAATATATGTTTTTTATGTTTTATTTTGACATTTGAAGAAAAAATACTGCACAGATTTCATACGTTTTCAACAAGATCTTATTTTTGTTTAAAACGCCTGAGGAAGTTTGTCACCTTTGAATCTGATATTATAATTTTGTTATTGTTGATATTGAAAAAACCGGTTTGATTAGGTTGACTAAAATGAAATCATACTGGAAATTAATAATAAAAAATAACTGCTACCTTTATAATTTTGCACATATTCTACTTTAATAAATATGAATTAAGTTTCCTTTTGGAAATCTTTTGTATAATTTAAATGAAATTTCTAATACAAGTTTCTTTTAAAGAGACTTACGCTATATACAGATATAGCAAAATTATTTTCATAAGCTTCGGAGAAAATTGAGTTTTGGGCATTTTTGTCAAAAGAAGTTAGAACGTAAGATTTTTTTAATAATAGAGAGATATCGATCGTAACGGTTTTGAAACAATTCTTCAAATGTGCGCGTACTAGGACCTCTAAAATCGATCTTCAAGGTCTGTGTAAGTGTAACTTATTAGCTTTACTAATATGCCGTATAATAATAGTGTACAATTATTATGAAAATTCGCTACTATAACGCACTTGCTGCGTCCCGAAATTGTAAAAATTTAGGGTTATAAAGAAAACTAAAAAAAAATCTATACATTGAAGATTTCCTACTAAATGTGCTACCCACTAGGCTAGTTTATTAACAGACAAAAATGTATGATGTTAAATCAGGCATAGGAAACTATTTGATATATATATATATATATATATATATATATATATATATATATATATATATATATATATATATATATATATATATATATATTTATCACACAGACAATTTTTCATACAATAATTGCATTTGTTGCGCAAACATTTATGTGTGGTTACATAAATCTAATTATGTTGGGAATTATTGATTTGTTGCTCAACTATTTTAATTAAATTTTAATTTACTTCCAGCTATTATTTATTACTGTGTTGTCAGTGAGAAAAATAGCTATTTTATCTATCATGTAGTGATTATAATGTTTGAGACATTGGCCAAACAAGCAGAGTCCTTAAAGATAGATTGACACAGCACAAAACTATATATATATATATATATATATATATATATATATATATATATATATATATATATATATATATATATATATATATATATATATATATATATATATATATCTACAAGAAGAACTTGTATTTTGTCTTAAAATAATCTTGATACTGACCATAATATAAATTTTAGTAATGTTTCTACAGGCTGAGGATGTTAAATCGGTTATCTGAAAAACCGCTCGAAGTGAGGTGGGCTGGGGGACACATCTCGAATTATTTTCAACATTTGCCTCTTCTCCTAATTTCGATGCGTCGGTGTCACGTTATAAATGTCAAGTGGAATGGTGTTTTTTTTTCACAAATCCGATTCTCCGCGAAGAACTGCGCAGGTGCGTAGAAAATCGTTGTATTTTCTCTACTGGTTGCATACTTATGAATTTTACAATCAATAAAAGTATAGTAAGAACCAGCATGAAATACCTGGCCGTTGTGTTCTAAAAGATGTTCGAACTGTCCTCCATTTACTTCCAAACATTTAAAAATACTTCTTTGGCAAGAGTAGCGTACATTATTCAACATTTCGGGAGCTGCTAACGTAAATACTTGTCTAATCCGGTCTCTCGTATTTTCTGGTGTGGTTAGTGTTATAGCCAAATCTTTCTCTTTTATAAATCCCCAAAAGAACAAATCTAAAGGCGCGAAAACAGGGGAACTTGCGGGCCAGTATATCGGGACACCACGATCAATTCAACGATCCCTAAATATGTTATTTAGAGTGTCCCTGTCTTGGAGCGTAAAGTATGGTGGGGCTCCGTCTTGCTGAAAGCACGTCTCTTTTTGTTGATTTTATATGTTGTTCAGAAGTTTATATATATATATATATATATATATATATATATATATATATATATATATATATATATATATATATATAATTTTTTGTAAAATGGTGTAGACCATTTCAATGAAAAATTCACTACCATAATGCAATTGCTGTGTTCAAACTTTTTAATTTTTAGAGAATTTTCGTAGAAAAAATTCACTAATGGGGAGATCCCGACTTTTGAATTTTGAAAAATTTTTTGCAAATGAGCGCCTACTAGGACTCCTAGAACCCATATCCGGGGTCAGTTTCAATTTTTATATGTTTATATGTATATATATATATATATATATATATATATATATATATATATATATATATATATATACATATATATATATATATATATATATATATATATATATATATATATATATATATATATATATATATATATATATATATATATATATATATATATACCGATAACTCAAAAAATAATGGGCAGATTTTGATAAAATTTGGCATGTACCTTTCTTTTGTAAATGGCTTGGATAAGTTCGTTAGTCAGGAAAATCGGACGAGGTTTTTCGGGAAAATTTTGAGTTTTCATTCGAAAAAAATTCTTATCTCAAAAAGTAATTAGCCGATTTTAATAAAATTTGGCATGTACCTTCTTTTTGTAAATAGCTTGACAAGTTTGTTAGTCAGGAAAATCGGACGAGGTTTTCCGGGAAAATTTTGAGTTTGCATTCGAAAAAATTTTTTATCTCAAAGAATAATGGGCCGATTTTGATAATATTTGGCGTGTACCTTCCTTTTATAAATGGCTTTGATAAGTTCGTTAATCAAGAAAATCGGACGAGGTTTTCCGGAAAAATTTTGAGTTTTTATTTGAAAAAAAATTTTATCTTAAAAAATAAAAAATCTATAATAACCAAATTTGGTAGGTAGGTTTACGATATAAAAAGTAAACTATACACCAAAATTTAGATTTCTATGTTACAAGAAAAAAAGTTATGATAAAATATTTTGTGCCAGATCATTTCTATGAAAATTCACTACCATTACGCACTTGCTCCGTCCAGGCTTTTTTACTTGATTTTTCCAGTTTTTCTGTCGTTAGCAAGCTTTTAACATTCCATGTTTCCCTATGAAATTATCGAGGGAACAAAAAAAAAGGGGACAGGGTTTTGGATGATACATTGTCCTGTGCGCTTTCTGGTACTGGGTCTTGAGTTTCGATGCTCATCACCAGTTACAAGGTCTTGTCGGGCTTTGTCTACGGTGGTTGCTGAGTTACTGATTGAGGAAATTGGTGTGCAATATATATATATATATATATATATATATATATATATATATATATATATATATATATATATATATATATATATATATATATATATATATATATATTGATCTAAAGTAGGTCTTTTTACGCCCCCGGGTTTATCTATAAATAATGATTCCTAAAGAAATGTACTTCAGAGGTTATGTTAGGTTGTTAGGTATCTACTAAATAAATAAATAAATATATATATATATATATATATATATATATATATATATATATATATATATATATATATATATATATATATATATATATATATATATATATACCTAGCTCTTAAAATCGTTATTTAGAGATACACCCAGTGACTTCAAAACTAATTGGTAGGTTTACAGAGCCGACAATTGATAAACTTTCCTAGAGATTTTGAATTAAAATATTTGATGTCACTGTCTTCAGCACACCTTAGAGCAGATAGACACCAGGTGTTGTTCAAAATTATCGAGGAGCGACAAAAGTTTCATAGTAAAATAAAACGTTAAGACGTGAAATGAGGTGACATATCTCCACCGTGCTAAGAAAATATAGGGGTTTAGTTTTTGAGATAAAATTGCACCATGTGTTTGGTCAAATCGGGATATAAATCGACTTTCAAGAAACAAAATTAACACAAAATACATAGAAATAAATGTGTACATAAAGGTCTATTGGGGTTGCTAATTTAAGAGCCATAAAGAACAAAACTTTGTCTAAATGATTCTTTGTTGATGAAATGAAATAGACCTTTTTTATGTATCAGGACCACTCGATTTTCTAATTTTAAAATTCTTTTCAATTATATCAATTAAAAACATTAGCAGCAATCTCAGTACAACTTAAAACAACCGGACTGCATTGTACGGAATTCAGGTCACTTTCTGTAAATACATTATTTCACAATGAGCTTAGACCAAACTAAAGTGTTGAGAAATTGATTATAACGTTCAAAATACTATAATAGCTCAATTCTTCTACGTAATGTATTATCAGCCACAATTTAATGACGATCTAGGAGTACAGGCTTGAAATAAAAGAAACAAAAACGTCACTTCATTAAATTAGAACGAGATCGTTAGTTTACAAAGAAGACGTCCTAGTGAAGGTGAAAAGATAATGAAAGTGCTATTCGAAAGTACATTAAATCAATTTGTACCTTCCATTAGATGGACTTACCTTCTTAAAACTGAGAAAACCAAAACAATAAATGTATGATTGCTACAAAAGTATCTAGCTAAACCATTAGTTAAGAATGTGAGTTTCACTATTAGTCCAATAGTGGCAATGGCTAAAAAGCTTTGTTAATTAAATTGTTTCAAATGAGCGCGAATTAGGGCTCCTAGAACCTGAATCCAAGGTCCATTTGAATTTATATATATATATATATATATATATATATATATATATATATATATATATATATATATATATATATATATATATATATATATACATACAAGCAAAAAACACACTTTAAAACAACTCATACAAAACCTAACACAGACAAGAACTTACTTTTTGGTGTGTACAATGTCTTGGCAGAGAAAATAATAACCATTTTACAGGCATATAGTAAGACCTGATATAAAAATTTAAATCAAAATTGATTCCCAAATTATGACATATATATATATATATATATATATATATATATATATATATATATATATATATATATATATATATATATATATATATATGTTAAAAGAAGGTAAGGCAAGTCTAAATTAGTTGGTAGAAATTGTTTAAATAGTTTAGGTGTTATTGTTTACTAGCTGTTATGTAATTTAAGATGATGTTTATTAAAATAGTTTTAAGAATATTAAGATGTCAAAATTTGGGTGATAATTTTAAAAATGTCATGTAACCTAGAGATAAGATCAGCTCTTTTTTAGTTAGGAAAATGTCAAACTGACAATGAAATTTTAGTATAGGTTAATGAATCAATCAAACTAAAGTCAAAAGGGAACAACAATGAAAATTATGTATCCTGGGAAATTGTCAAGAGGAGGATGATTGTAGATATTTGTTTTGAAAAAAGATTTTTAAAAGGCGGCCAAAAGACAGAAATTAACTAGGTAACGGTCGCGATAGAAAAAAATAAGAAATAGATTGAAATTTTTTGATATGGGGAAAACAGATTGAAATTCTGATAAAAAGTTAATAGATTGGAATTTTTGGCATTAAAAAAAGAGATTGAAATATCTTTTGTAACATTTATAACGAGAAGGAGGTACATTTTTGAAGAGAAGAAAAATGTATTATTGGGGAATTGATATATAAAAATTTAGGGACGCTATGCGGCGTCAATTCTCCGAAAATAGTATAATACCAGGTAATTTATGAAAATTAATAGCCGAAAAATGTATCATGGGGTTGAGGACCATTGACAAGCACGTGTGAGTGGAGTTTAAAGTGCAAACAACATAAATAAAAGTGTAATCAGCAAAGAAGAAGGTACATACCTGGCCGTTGACATACAGACCAGGACTGCTTAGATATGAACGATTAGTTGCCAGGAAGAAGATTCATAAGATTTTGTCGGCAAACTTCAATTTAAATTGATGGAGGAAACCACAAGAACAGCTCATTGTCAAGAATGAGGTCTGTGAATGATTAAATGTCAACCATAGAGTGACAGCTGGAGCAAAAAAAGCAGGTACACATACTTTAAATTACTAAAGCCTTTAGCTTATCAGAATTGTCAAATTTAGTAATTTCATGTGAAGAAGAGATCTCTATTAAATTTTATTGATAAACTGTTTTGTAGTAGAATATTAATATTAAAGCTAAATAAATGCATGTGAAGATAAAAAAAATAAAGAAATGAAGAGCTCTAAAATGCAGAAATAAAAGGGTATTATAAGTAGTAAGTAGTGATAGATTTTGTCAGATTGTGTTAATCAATAAATATTTAAGTTCTGTGTGCATTTAAGGATTTTTGCTTTATTTTCCTTAATACATACATATATATCTATAAGTATTTTAAGCAAAGATCAGATAGGGCAATATATTTCAAAATTTAAAATTTAATCATACTTTTGAAATCATAATAAGTTTGGAGGACTTGAACCCACTAGCGTATTAAGCTCCCTGTTTTGAGAGTCGCAATCATTCATACTATTAATATTTTTGTCGTGTGCAGAAATAGAAAGATATTGAGTACACCAAGGTGTAAAATTTCATACACATAAGTCTAGTAAACACATTTTTACAGGTAAGACCGAATTACAATCTAAATCAAATATACTAACACAAAATTTACATACATATATTTAATATACACATATTTACAATACATTTCAGATTGTATTTTACAGATAATATCTAATTAAAAAGCTAAAATACCTAGAAATTTACATCACACAAAAAGCACTAAACATATTTAAATTAGCTACCATATCAAGTATTTCAATATACCTTGATAATAATATAAACCTGGAATAAACCTTTTATTATCAATTATCACCCAATTGTGGGACAGAAAACCCTAATACAACCAACCTATTACAATATATATATATATATATATATATATATATATATATATATATATATATATATATATATATATATATATATATATGTTTGTGTGTGTGTGTGTGTGTGTGTGTGTGTGTGTGTGTGTGTGTGTGTGGTGTGTGTGTGTGTGTGTGTGTGTGTGTGTGTGTGTGTGTTTGTATCCGAACGACAACTGAAAAAATACTCAACTGATTCGAACGAAACTTGGCACATATCTTGATTATATTAAGACCGCGGACAAGATCGTAAATCAGCTATGACAGACATTGTTTCCCCTAAAAATATTTTTGAAAACGCTATATTTTTGAAAGTATTAGAGTAACTGGAAATAAATTTTACAAGTGGCTAGAAATGGTGTAAATAAATCTACGTTGTGGATTTTAAGTAACTTCGTTCTAAACCTTTAGAATTTTTTCCAAATTAAAAATAAAATCTGAAAGAGATGCGTTGAAACGAATTGGTGGTTAAAAGCCCATGGCTGGCAGACAGAGTGGTTAACTGCCATGCGTAGATTGATTCACACAACAGGTGTAAACCATACATGAACAGTAACCAAACAAAATAAATAATAGGCATAAAACATACTACTCGAACCATTCGTGAAATCTCGGCGACAAATATCGCAAATGACAGACGACATGAAATTACAAATTTGCCAAGTGATTATTTTTTAACTGGGGGATTCAATCAATTTTTAAAATACATTATATATGTAGCTTGATGAATGGCCCCAAAGACAGTTTTAGACTGAAAGTGTAGCATAATATGGTGGAAATGTGAACAAAATCAGGTCAACTCTCTATAGAAATGATTTTAAAACTGTTTGTTCTTTTGTCTTTAAACTTAAACATGAGACGTCATCTAAGATCGAATCAGTCGTTGGATGTGTTTCAAGTGACAATACTAGTAATTCTGTGGATAATTGTTACGTTTACTGTTAATTTAATATAAATATCCCGGGGCATGAAGGGGAAGTCTCGTAGAAAAACTGGTCTACTTGATGAAGTCCAAATGCAGCAACGAAATGAAATATACTACTGCATATAGAGTAATGGTTGCGATAACAAGACGACATCACCTTTAACTCTGATAATGATGATGGCAGGTTTTTATTAAATCTTAAGTGAATCACCCTATATGTATTATAAATTATATTACGAAATACCAGTAAAACGTCGTACCAATGTTGTAAACATCTGTATTAAAGTCACTTTAATTGATCTCTTTTACAACACATTAATAATAGATGTAAAAATAGACACACCTTAACAAATACCTATAGATAGTAATATTTAATAGTTTTCTCTGTTACTTCTGAAATTAACATCGATTTACTCTCAATTTTCAAGGTTTTCAGACTGAACTAAACGTCATTTCTCTTGTATTGCGTTTGTAATCAAATTAGGGCACATATAAATATTCACAGTTTGTCATAAGTTCTAGAATATATATATATATATATATATAT
Organism: Tillus elongatus; assembly: GCA_964006375.1. Lineage (NCBI taxonomy): Eukaryota > Metazoa > Arthropoda > Insecta > Coleoptera > Cleridae > Tillus > Tillus elongatus. The sequence continues at coordinate 135,897,929 of OZ023266.1, read as the reverse complement.
ATATATATATATATATATATATATATATATATATATATATAGTGTGTCCAAGGTAAGGAGGTGATAGCACGGGAAAATCGGAAACTGTAAGAGATAAAGGGTGGGTTAAATTATGAAAAAAGTTTACCATTTTAGAACTAAATTAAATGGTATTTTGAAATTTTGGAAATTCCGATTAGTTCCGGAGATATTCGAAAAAACCCGAAATTCGCCAATTTAGTTTTTTTTTTCTGACGTTATTTGAGAAGATATGGAAAAACAGAAAACACTTTCTCGCGTACACTTTTTAAGCCCTACAAGTTGGTGTTTACGGATTTTTTATTCGACGTTTCGTCTCCGAGAAACCATCATCAACTTTAACTTTTTATATGGACCGGAAAAAAAATCACCCCGTATAAGTTAGCGTTTTTGACGAAAACTTTGTGTAACAGTGATGTATTAATTTAAAAAAAGTGAAATCTAAATTAGACGATGTATCATTTGTAGCAGTTTTAATTCTGTTTTCAGCTTGTTTAAGTCAAAAAACAAAATTATTCAGGAAATATCTTTTGAGTACGGCGCTGAATACTCGAAAAGCGTTTATTTCGGTAAGGTGGTACCTTTTAAAATGTCAATGAAGCACAACATTTTCAGTAATATTCTTCAAACTTATTAATGAAAAAGAAACGCATTTGTAATAAATAAACCAATAAAATAACTTGAATTCATGAAATGTAGGTACGTTATTAACTAATGAATATTATATTCAAATAGATTATCTGCCTTAATTATAAGAGATGTTCAAACAAATCACTATTATTTTCCAAGAATAGGTAACATAGTCTAATTGTGGAATCCAAAATATTGTTTACTGCATCTGGTGTAATGGTTTGCAATGCTTGCAAAACCAGTTGACGTAATCGTTCCTCCGTGTGAAAACTTCGTTGGTATATGTAGTTTTCGACATACTCCCAAAGATGGAAGTCAAGAGGCGTACCTATCCATTTGTCAGGAAACCTGTTTGATAGATATTCTTGAACAGTTCTCGAATTATGAGCCGGGGCCCCGTGTTGTTGAAACCAGATGCTATTCACTTCTGCTAATAGTAAGTGAGCATCGAACCATTCTTCCAAATTATTCGGCAGGAAATTTCGATACCGGTCGTAAGGTATCCAATCACATGTTGAAACCAAAACGGTGTTGGCGCTTAGACGTTTTGTATAAACGCGAATTTCTTCTGGACCAGAAATGTGTATTTCGCCTGTTGAAGATTCCGTTGTTAGTCACCATCAGACCATAATATTTTTAACAAAATGTTCATCCTCTTGACATTTTCTAGTGTACCGCTCACAAAATGCCCTTCGTTTTATATCGTCCTCGAGCCGTAATCCTTGGCAGATTCGAAATTTGTGAGGATGGTATTTGTTCTTACGCAAAATAAAATTTGCAGTAGATTTTGGCGTCCCAGTTACTCTTTCAACATTTCTAACCGATGTTGTAGGGTCTTGTGCTACAGCTAACAGTACATTATTTTGAATTATTTCAGTGCATGGTTTGTTTCTAGTAACAATTGGTTTCTCAAATGAACCATACTGCAATAGATTGGTAACTATTCTTCCATATATCTTTCTATTTGGCTGTACTCTTTCAGGATAATAATTTGAATACATTTGCTCAGCTTTTCCTGTATTACTATAGTACAAAATGTAACATTTTAACATGTCGAACTTTTCCTCAAAAGAAAGATGTCCAGCCATTTTTAAACAAATTGAAAAAGCTTGTACCCAATTAACTGTATGTGAAGTAACTCACACTGACATTTATATTTGTTGAAAGATCTCTACTGTCATTAGAGACATGTTTATTTTTCAAAGCCCAGGACCTAGTCTTATGATAAGTATGGTTTTATGTGTTACATTTTAATAACTAAGAAATATTACTAAAAACGATTTTCTTCATTGACTTTTTAAAAGGCACCACTTATAGAAATAAATGCTTTTCGAGTATTGAGGGCCGTACTCAAAAGATATTTCCTGAAAAATCATCTCTTATGGCTGAAACAAGCTGAAAACATATTCAAACCATTAGAAATAATGGATCCTCTAATTTAGATTTAAAAATTGTTTTAAGTTTTAAAATAAAAAAATTGCAGGGCCGTATTTAAAAAATTAAGTTGATGATGGTTTCTCGGAGACGAAACGTCGGATCAAAAACTGTGAACACCAACTTGTAGAGCTTAAAAAGTGTACGTGAGAAAGTGTTTTCTGTTTTTCCATATCTTCTCAAATAAGGTCAGAAAAAAATAAAACAGAAATTGGCGAATTTTTTTTTCCGAATATCTCCGGAACTAATCGGAACTTCCAAAATTTCAAAACACCATTTAATTGAGATCTAAAATAGGCAACTTTTTTCTAATTTAACCCATCCTGTATCTCTTACGGTTTCCGATTTCCCATGCTATCCCTTCCTTATCTTGGACACACACTATATATATATATATATATATATATATATATATATATATATATATATATATATATATATATATATATATATATATATATATATATACAGCTATGTTTTTTGTCTTGTGTTATCTGTATCAACATTTTTTATAAGTTAAATTTGTATATAGCGTCTATAAGTAATGATGACATATGCCAAATAATCAATGAAGAGTGTAAGAATAGCACCCAAGTTTACAATAATAGTACAGAATGTAATAAATTATCTAATAATGAAACCCAATTAAATATAATACATTTTAATATAAGTATACAAATTTTTTTTTGATAATCTGCAAATATTCCTAGAAGCTGCTAAAGTAACTTCTGATGTTATTATTTTATCTGAAACATGGCAAATTTATGATATTGATGACTTTACATTAAACTCCTATGACATTTTTTTATAACAATGGCCGAATTAATAAATGTCGCGGTTGTATAAAGTTGTTCATTCAATGCATCTTGCCCAATAATCACTGAAAATAAAACAAATTTCCTTAGTCTTTTAATATGAAGTGGAAACGGTTGGCATCACCGCAACTTATAGGCTCCCTTCTCTTAATAAGGAAGAGTTTGCATTTGATGTTAGTAAATATTTTCGGTCTGCATTTTTCGTGAGATGTGATGTTGAAGTATTTGCAGGTGACATGAATATAAACTTATTTCATGAAGGAGATATTACAAACTGGTATCTTAATGTACTATGTGAGTTTGGCTTTACAAAACATATCGATGCTGTTACTAGAATAGGAACAAAAAATAGTCACACATGCATAGATCATGTCTTTTTAGCACATTAAAATATTTCCTTGGTTGAAAAATTTATAGTCATAAATGAATGCATTTCCGATCATGCCACAATTGTTTTCAATTTAAGATTCGATGGGCTTTCTTTTAAGAAGCACACTTACAGTAAACCTCGCACTAAAATCGGTTACAATAAACTTATACAGTTTATAAAATCTGAAAATTGGCAAAAGCTTTACAACTCAAATGATCGTAATTACTGTGCGGAGCTTTTCTATAACATACTCAACAATTTTATTCTAAAGTCTTCCTCTAACGACTAATGGGTCACGCTGTGATTTAAAAATAATGTTATAAGATTCAGCTCAAGACACCCTACAATTAACGTATCCACTTTTCTCTCGTATCTTGTATAATAACGATATATTGAGCTTTACCGTAGAAATACGTCACTATGTATATGTAAACATATAAAAACTGAACCTAACCTCGGATATGGGTTTCAGGGGGCCTATTTATTTGAAGAAATGTTTTCAAAATTCAAAAGTCGCGGTTTCTACATGGTCAATTTTTTCTACGAAAATATGATACAAATTATAGACTCTTACCCTATACACCCTATAACTAAAACTACTGTCAAAGTATCAGAGGAAGTGTCTATTTGAAATTGAATTTTCTCCAAATATTTTAGTAAAATGAAGGACAATGACGGTTGAAGATGAAATTTAAGGTTTTGTAAAACACACTTCTTGCCACATTTACTCTACCATAACCTGTATTCGGCTCTTTGCCTACAAGTTGCCAATTTTGACATTTCTAATCGCGACTTCACCGTTTAAAGAAGAAAAAACTATAAAATTTTCGAAGTAATTTTTCTGGTACTTCTTGACTTTTTGAACCAAAAAACTTAATCTTTCTCCTTAATGTACAAGACATTTTTGCTATCGACATAAAATATTTTGATTTTGTGCGTTTCTCTAGTCATCAGTGGCGCCTAAAATTTTTGTCTGTAAACGTCTAAAGCTTTCTTGTCTTTTATCATAGAGATCAAAATTTTAGCACGACGTATTATACTTTTTAGTGAATTTTCTTAGAAAAAATTCACTAATGAGAAGATCTCGACTTTTGAATTTTGAAAAAATTTCTTCAAATGAGCGCGATCTAGGACCCCTAGAACCCATATCCGGGGTCAGTTTCAATTTATATATATATATATATATATATATATATATATATATATATATATATATATATATAAACATATAAAAATTGAAACTGACACCGATAACTCAAAAAATCATGGACCGATTTTGATAAGATTTAGCATCTGCCTTCCCTTTGTAAGTGGCTTGGATAGGTTCGTTAGCCAGGAAAATCTGACTAGGTTTTCCAGGAAAATTTTGGGTTTTCTTTCGAAAAAATTTTTTATCTCAAAAAATAGAAAAGCTATGGTAACCAAATTTTATACGTAAGTTTATGACATTAAAAGGAAACTATAAACCAAAATCTATATTTCTATATTAAAAGAAAAAAAGTTATAAAAAAATATTTTTGCCAGATCATTTCTATGAAAATTCACTACCATAACGCTCTTGCTGCGTCCAGACTTTTTATAATATAAACCCGCTTACCAAATTTAGTTGCCGTAGCTTTGTTATTTCCAGAAATAAAAAAAAATTCCCAGAAAAACTGGTCCGATTTTCCTGGATAACGAACTTATCCAAGCCACTTGCAAGAGAACCGCTCTCACCAAATTTGATCGAAATCGGTCCATTATTTTCTGAGTTATCGGTGTGATACACACACAAATATATATATATATATATATATATATATATATATATATATATATATATATATATATATATATATATATATATATATATAACCATATAAAAATTGAAACTGATCCTGGGTATGTGTTCTAGTGGGCCTAGTTCGCGCTTATTTGAAAAAAAAAAATCAAAAATTCAAAAGTCGAGATCTGAGGAGAGGTTTTTTAGTGAATTTTCTTAGAAAAAATTCACTATTGAGGAGATCCCGACTTTTGAATTTTGAAAAAATCCTTCAAATGAGCACTAATTAGGCCCCCGAGAACACATATCCGGGGTCAGTTTCAAAATTTATATGTATATATATATATATATATATATATATATATATATATATATATATATATATATATATATATATATATATATATATATATATATATATATATATATATATATATATATATATATATATATATATATATATATATATATATATATATATATATATATATATATATATATATATATATATATATATATATATATATATATATATATATGACACCGATAACACAAAAAATAATGGGCCGATTTGGATCAAATTGGGTGTGTACCTTCCTTTTGCAAGTGGCTTGGATAAGTTCGATAGCCAGGAAAATCTGCTCAGTTCAAATCGATTAAACAATGCTTTGTTTTATATATGCAGACAGATCCCCTGGCCAGTGTCAGTTCTGAGCTGACCTTAGATGTATGGAATGTTGACGACGAGATTATAATGCATGTTTGTAAGAACATAAATTAGTAACTCAGCAAGTGAGTTATGGTAGCGAATTTTTATTGAATGCCTCAAATATAAATATCTCAATTTGCTATTAACCTCTAAGGTTCGTTGGCCAGGAAACCAGTTACTAGTTTTTTCGGGAACTTTTTTAGCTTATTTTCCAAAATTTTTTGTACATTTTCAAACAATAAAGTTATTTTGATGAAATATGGTATATTGTTTCTACTATATATGTTATACTGGTAACCAAATTTGATGCTTGATTTCATAAAAAAATATATATGGTATTTGAAATATTTGTATGGAAATTTTCACTATTATAACGCACTTGCTGCGTCCAGACTTTTCTACATTAATTAAAATTTACAGATATAACTAGGAAACCACACACATATAAATTTGTATTAACCCATCAGAGCAAGCATGCAATAGTGAACGTGACCATGCCAATGTAAAATTTATAAATCTTGATTTTCTTGGAGTGGTGGATATACGTCTTCATCACTGAAGAACTTATTGCAGGAATATTGACACTTTCTTAGTACTTTCTTTAGTTCTTTCTTCGACGTTTTAAGATCCATATTTTTCCAACAGAGAGACAGGTGATTAAATATTTTTATCATCTGTAATTCTGCATTTCTCCGCACTTTTGTTAATGGTGTTTTTGGAAGTAGAAGTGGATGATTCAATTTGAGCCTTGTATGTTGCTTATGCTCAGGCAGGTACTTTGATAAATTAAATATGTATACACAATGAAGAGTCAGTATCTTCTTCTCTATGAAATACCGTCTGGAGAATTCTCGAGGCATAAATATGCGGTCTACATCTACAGAATTTCCCCAGAATACTGTGCGATACTTAAGTATGTACATACACGTATAAGACATGTACCCCCATCAATATTTCTCTACAGCACTTTCAAATGGAGTACCTTTACCCTAACTCTATTTCTTACTAACGATTGAGCAAAAAACTACACGGTAAATCCCAGATTGTCACTCTAGACATATCCAAAGCATTCGACCAGGTCTGGTACGCAGCGCTGCTTAATAAACTACCGGCCTATAGCCTACGACCAAAACTCTGTACGTGGACAGCAAATTTCCTCTCCAACCGGAGCATTTCTGTTGTAGTGGGTGGCCATTCCTCTAAAATGTATCCAATTAATGCAGGAGTTCCTCAAGGTTCAGCGTTAGCCCCTACTTTATTTCTTCTCTACATCAATGACCTCCTCTCTAGCACATCCAACTCAGTTTACAGTTACGCGGACGACAGCACCCTCCACTTAAATATACAATATTCTAAGCCTGTCTCTTTAGCCCAATTAGATGAGGATCGCAGACTCATGGAGGGTTCTATCTCCGTAGATCTCCAAAAAATATTAGACTGGGGAAGTAGAAATCTTGTACAATTCAACCCCACCAAATCACAGTCTTGCTTTCTTTCTCATAAGAGATACACCAGCCCTAGACCCATCACAATAAACAACCAAGTTATTCAAAGTAATGAGTCCTTTTCACTTGTTGGCATTTCTATGGATCGAAATCTCAATTGGCACCAACATGTCACATCAATTACGGAAGCGGCTGCCAAGAAATTAGGTTTCCTCTTCCGGGCTCGCAAATACTTTTCACCAGCTAATCTCTATACCTTATATACTTCACAAATAAGACCAAACCTCGAATACTGCTCCCACATCTGGGGTTCTGCTGCCGCTTCTACACTCGCTATCCTGGACTCCATTCAGAAGAGAGCTATACGTCTCATCGGTGACCCTACCCTCACCCAAAGGCTGCCATCCCTTGCCCACCGACGTGCCGTTGGTGACCCCTCTCTCTCTCTCTCTCTTTTATAGATATCTGCACGGGCACTGCTCAGAGGAGCTTTCTTCCAGAGTTCCTCCACCTGCTGCCCCCAACAGATCTAACAGGGGAACAGAGCGAATGCACCTTTTTACTGTCCTGGTCACCAGACATAGAACATCTTGTTATGCCCGCTCTTTTGTCCTGAGGACTTCCAAGTTGTGGAATTCCTTGCCGGCACATGTTTTTCCTTCTCCCCCGAACACCCAAACCTTCAAGTCCAGAATCAACAAGTTGCCTCTTTCCTCATTGTCGACACCCACGGTACGATAGTATTTGGGCTGTAAGCCCTCGTGGTGTGTTGTTGAAATAAAAAAATATATATAAAAAAAAAATAAAGATTTGACCCAACCAAACGGAGTTATCAATCAAATCATAATATATAAATTATTTTATACTTCGAGTTTTTTCAACTGTTTGTTTCTGATGTATATTTTCCCACATAAATTATTATAATCATTCTATCTAATTGCAAGTGACACCTAAATAAGGCTATTTAACCTTTAAATAAGTGTTTTGAAAGCTCGATTCGCTTTTCTTATAATATGTAAATTCCTTGTTTAGCATTATAAGACAAAGATGCAGAAAGTGAAATTTATAATGCTCATAAAATATAAACTTTGCGGCAATTTCCATACTATCAAGTGCATCATAAAAACTTGTTCTTGGTTTATAGAGGATTACAATGCCTAAATTTAAGCAGGTATTAGACTTTAAGTTACATGAAAATACAAATAAAGAAGCAGAGGTCGACGAACTCTGTTGCATGCTGCTGTATTGTAGCTTTTAAAGTTTACAGGTACAGTAACAAAACCACTCAGATGTTACGATTTTCAAGTCACTGGTAGACTCGAAGGAATTTGATCTTATAGAAGATAGTAAATTTAATTAGTGTAGCATGAGTATATAGACGAAATTAAAAGGTTATTGTTGAATAGTTATTACGTAACATTATTTCACATTCGATAACATTTACATGTCCATTTGGTTTGTAAAAATGGTTAATTATACAGATAGTCTACAAGTAATTGTATGTACCGGGTGAACAATTAAGCGAGGTAAGCGGCTGTGTCTCGGAAACCGTTCACCATAGAGCTTTGGGAAAAAAATATCTTCAGTAAATGTGGCCAAGAAAAATCGTTGGAAATTATTTTCAAGTTCGTCAGATGCCCGCTAGGAGGCGTACCACCGAGAGGAAATGGAAAAATAGGATGTGTCAGTAATATGTCCAAATAAACTGTATTGAAAATACCTGCAGATAAATTCCGTGTATATCGCGAACAATTTTTGTTTGAGCTATTTTTCTCTAACTCTTCAAATAAACTGGTGGAGGTAAGGCAAACATTGATTAGGAAAAAATGCAATATCTCGGGATCGCCTCATTAAAAAATATTGAACTTCGTGTCATTTAAAATAGTATTTCTTTGTCTATCAACTGTATTGCAAGCCATGTATTTGTTATTGTTACTGTAATCCCTAGATGGCGCTTTTTAAAAATATAACACATTTTATGATTTTTCTCAAGAAACCTAAATACAATAATATAAATATTAAAACATAAATAGAAAGAGAACTAAAAGCCAAAGCAAATGGTAAAAATACCAAGTTTCTATCTTTTGTTTAAGCGGAGATATTAATGAAAAACTGATACTCCAATCTAAAACAAAATATTTAATTTCCTCTGTATGTAATTCTAAAAGATAAGCACTCTAGTGTCTCCTTGAATGCTCAAAGTGTCTGCCGTTACGTTCTACACACTGCTCAAGCCTATTTTGAGTAGAAAAAACGGCAGCTTCCACTTCCGCTGTTGACAGACTACGAATTGCATTTCGGATTATATTCTTCATATCTTCCTTGCTCTTAGGCTTTGTTTGGAGGACAAGGTCCTTTATTCGTACCCACAAATAAAAGTCTAAGCATGTTAAGTCAGGTGACCTCGCTGGTCAGAGAAATATGCTCCCTCTTCCTATCCATCGGCCTGGATACGTCTCATCGAGATGTTTTCGCACATTAATTGAAAAATGTGCTGGACAACCATCGAGCTGCAGAAACATATTTTGCCTGGTTTCAATGGGCACATCTTCCAATAAAACTGGCAATTCATTTCTTAGAAACTCCAAGAAGAGGTTACCAGTAAGAGACTCGTCAAAGAAATAGGGTCGAATAATTGTACCTTTTATTACGCAACACCATACATTAAGACTCCAATGTCCTTGATGTTGAACTTCTTGCATCCAGTGGGGGTTCTCGGTAGACCAATAATACATATTATGCAAATTCACATTACCGTCGCTATGAAAAGTAGCCTCGTCCGTCCAAAGAACTTGCGTTAAAAAATTTGGATTTTCATTGATCATGTCTAAAAGCCAATGGCAATGATCCATCCTCCGATCATAATCCTGCTCATTCAGCGCTTGATTCAAAACAATATGATAAGGGTGTAGTCTAAAAATCAAAATAATTATCATTATATATTCAAAAGGACATTGTAATAAAAATATGTTTATCTGCTGACATAATAGACGCATCATGTTATCGGATTTAAGTAACATAAAGCTGTTCATTATACCACAAGGGGTGTTTGCTCAAGCTAAACAGTTACGTCATCAAGAATTCATAAAGATTAACTGTTGCTACGTTGAAAGTTGAACAGTTGTGGTAATTTCAATGTTGTCAATAGACTTTGAGTAAAATAGTACTGATATACCAAAAATCAACTAAATTCGAGAAAACGTACTTGTCATTGATATGCGAAGATTTTGGTGGTTGATGATATAACTGTCTAGCTTTGGTAAACAGCCCATAGTGCGACAATGAGATTCACTATAGCACTACTGCTACTACAACGAGAAACAAAACACGAATCTTAGGCTAGCTAATTCAATAATAAATGACAAACAAACGCTACATTCACACCAATGAAATTAAGTAAAAAATGTCAGTTTCATTGTGTTGCAAATAAAATTCAAATCTTTTAAGGATCTTAAGTTTTAATGAATGCCAGCAGATAAAGTTTTGTATCTTACTCGGATCAAAAACGATCATTATAGTAACATGTCGTGTTGTCATATCATAATTTTTACGACTGTCGTCTGATCATTATGATCCCTGTGAGATAAAATAACAATAACTATTTTGAATTTCACGATATAATAAGCTTACCTATATTCTTTCAAAATAGTTTGGATGGTGGTCCGTGATATTCCCAAGTCAAGATGCAATGTTCTTGTGTTAACATGATGATTAAATTCTATATATGCCAAAACATTGATAATATTTTCTTCAGTTCTGGCAAAACGGCGTCTCCGCAGCACCGGTCGGCTTAAGCTTCCAGTTTCACGTAAGTTTTGCACCAAGCGAGGAAAAACTCTTCTGTTGTAATGGTGGCGATTCGGATACCGCATTGCATACACTCTTTCAGCAACTGCCGCATTTTGAAGGCACTCAAAGTAAACACCAATCATATCAACAGCTTCATCATTTGTAAAAAACATTTTTAATATTTAAATTATACACCAAAGAATTCAAAGTAACTAATTTGAAGTTTCTTTAAAGTATTGTAATCTTGTCTTTTTTCTAAAGCCTACCTATTCCAGTTTTAGACTATAATTATTGGACCAAACGAATAAGTTATAGTTGCGTTAGGAATGCGTAAATAAGTCTTATTTTTAACAACAAACTATAAAACTAAATTTGCAAATTAATAAATGTCTGTTTTCAATCTTTAAATGAGTCAATGCTGAAAGTGTTCTTGTTTAAATTCCAGTTTTATAAGTTTTTCATTAATAACTCCGGTTAAACAAAAGATAGAGACTTGGGATTTTCACCACTTGCTTTGGCCTTTAGTCATCTTTCTATCTGTGTAGTAATATTTGTATGATTGTGTTTAGGTTTCTTGAGAAAAATAATAAAATGTGATTTTTTTTTAAAAGCGACATCTAGTGATTACAGTAACAATAACAAAGACATTGATTGCAATGCAGTTGATATACCAAGAAATACTCTTTTGAATGACACTAATTTCAATATTGTCCAATGAGGCGATCCCGAGATATTGCATTTTTTCCTAATCAATGTTTGCCTTACCCCCACCACTTTATCTGAAGAGATAGAGAAAAATAGTAGCAAAAATTGTACGTGATATACACGACATTTATTTGCAGCTATTTTCAATACAGTTTTGGACATATTACTGAAATATCCTATTTTTTCCATTTCCTCTTGGTGTTACGCCCCCTAGCGGGCATCTGACGAACTTGAAATCAACTTCCAACGATTTCCCTTGGCCACATTTACTTAAGATATTTTTTTCCAAACCTCTATGGTAAACGGTTTCCGAGATACAGCCGCTCGCCTCGCTTAATTGGCCACCCGATACACAGGGCACAGCGTATATTCTCGGCATGTAGGTATAATTTAAGTTTTAGCTGAACCCACCTCATTTTAGAAGTCAAAGTTGAAAGAGGCACAGGGAGTTAAAGTGAGAAATTAAATTTCGATTCTCTTTGATATCTAGAAAAATATTTGACAAAAAAAGAAGTAGGTATGTTGAATTAAAATGTCATTTTTGGTTTCGTGCAAAATTTACAATTTCGGCAAAAATATGGGCAGCTGAGAAAGATTTGTAGTTGGAAAAGTATTATGAAGATATCAGTATTTATTGTAAATGGCGGTATCGGGTGAAACATTAGAAGAAAGAAATGGAAGAGAAAATAAATGTTTTGGAATATCAAAATTTTAATGTTGTTGTCAACCAGTTTTGGATGCAACTATGTATATAAAATTACGTAAATATTCAGCACAAGTCTTAGACTTATTGAATAAACATGTTTTTTCTGTATGATTTAAAGCAATAAAGGTATTATTTGCCTGCTACCTAAAAGCAACCAGCACACCGGTTATCCTGCCAAATACAGACCCATCATGTGTCTTCCTACAATTTCTAAAATAGTTACCTATGTACTGGCTGACAGGATCTATCATCATCTGAATGGAAATGGACTGCTAGACGAGAAACAAAAAGGATGTCGTAAAGGCTCCAAGGCTGCAAGGAACAGCTCATCATAGATGCAACAATAACATCTACTGCCAAACGAACTAAAGGATCTGTATATATACAGCATATATCGATTACCAGAAAGCTTTTGATAGCATACCCCACTCATGGCTGACAGAAACGTTAGGCTTGTACAAGTTCGACTCTAGCATCACTAGTTTTCTTCGACATGTCATGTTGCTATGTAGAATTAGGCTTACAATAAATACATGTGGGGAGACATTGGATGCAGGAGTGGCACTTCGTCCCTTGACCCAGTTGTTAAACCGCCGCAAGAGAGGATATACTTGGCCTCAGTCAGTAAGACAAGTTAGTCATCTGTGGTATATCGATGACCTCAAGCTGTCTACCACGATGAAGAATCACCTTAAAGACCTCTCATCTTGTGTGGAGAGGTTCACGAATGACATCCGGATGAAACTCTGCCTAGATAAATGTAGAGTCAGCAGCAAGGAGCGAGGTAAATGGGTTGGTCACAAGCGATACGACGCTATGCGCAACCTGTGTAGGATTTAGGGAATGTAGGAGCATGAACTATATAAGTACCTGGAATATCAACAAGCCAGAGGCATCCATTACAGCTTTGCATAACAGCAGGCAAAGGAGACATACCTCAGGAGAGTACGCCAGATCCGCAACACTCAGCTTTCTCCTAGAACCAAGGCGAAAGCAATCAACGCATACGTGACATCCCCCATCTCATACAGTTTTGGAATCATAAACTGGACAAACACCAAGCTTAAGGAGTTGAGCACAAAAACAAGAGTCGCTTTTACATAATACAGAGCTGACCATGAAATCTCTTGTGTGGAAAGACGTAACTTTGGAGGTAGGGGTATACCAGACGCACTAGTTCGATGGTGGCTTACAGCTGGAGATAACTAAAGCTGATAAAAATCAACTCCATTGAGGCTGTCAGAAAAGCACTTTAATCCCAATTCAAAAATCGTGACACCCCAACCCCTGATGGAGAATTGGCGACAAAACCTGGAATGGCGACGACAAGATGGACACGGCGGCGTATACATCCTACCTTCTATCTGGAAATATCTTTGTGGAGACTGAGGGAACCATCGCTGCTTTACAAGACCAAGTTATCTAAACAAAAGTTCCCCAGAAACGAATTATGGGTTAGAACATCGAGAACGCCAAATGTGGACTATGCCATAGTAAAGAGGAAACCATAGATCACATTGTTGCGGGATGTTCAAGACTTGCCTCGAAAATTTAGTTGGTTCGGCATAACCGAGTTGCAAAAATTGTACATGAACTGCTGCATTATAAGTATGCCGATCATCAGAAAATTGTTCCATACTACCAATATGAACCTCCGAATATCTATGAAACGGCGAATGTGAAGTTGTACTGGAACAGGAAGATACAGACGAATAGGCCGATACCGAACAATAATCCAGACATCCTTCTCACCCTGAAGCCCACGAAAATTACCTACATAATAGATATTGCTGTGCCCCTCGCCAATAACTTAAGTAGGACCTTTGGTGAAAAAATAAGCAAGTACATACCTCGGCGGGATGAAATTGCAAACATGTGGCACATGGAGTCTGTCACGAACGTGCTTGTTACGTTGGGAACAATTCGAGAGATACCAAATGACCTTAAATCCAGTCTTAGTGCATTTGGTCTCGACTGGCAACTCCACAAGCAACTCCAAAGATCCGTTTTACCAGACACCTCCAGCATAGTGAGGAGAGTAATCGAGAACAAGCAACAATATTTTTAATACCCTCAACTAAGCAAACCATCTACCACGGGATGCGCTCGTCTGGTTCACGGACCGATCCGGCGGGGAGCGTGGGCAGGCGTTTATTCGGAAGGACTGAGGGTAAGTCACAGTATTTTCATCGGGGCTCATGCAACGGTCTTTCCTGCCGAAATGTACACCATCCTGCACTACGTACGAGAGAACAAGAGGAGGGGCTACACCAACAAGCGGATCCTCATAGCCCCAGACAGTTCACTAGTAAATTCCAGGCTGGTAAGTGAATGCCGAGACGAGATGAGCGACCTGGCTGGGCAGAATTCGGTCACCCTCATCTGGGTGCCGGGTCACTAGGGGGTCAAAGGCAATGAAGAAGCTGACAGTCTCGCGAAGAGAGGGTTAGCAGAACCATTTATGGGACCAGAACCGGTCCTGGGCGTGACAAAGAGCATTGCCAGGGGATCTAAAACGAACACAAGGTGTACTGGGCAAACTGGCCAGGGTTCAGACATGGGAAGTCAGTAATGGAGGAACTCAGTTCAAAGAGAGCTGTGGAGCGGCTAAATCTTAGTAGAGGACAGCTCAGGAGCATAACAGGACGCTTGACGGGACACATGGTCGTCAAGAAACACCTGCATAAAATGGGGCGGTTCGAGGGGGACCTGTCATGCAGACTCTGCGGCCAGGGGAAGGAACCAGCCCAGCACATCTTGTCCGAGTGTAAAGCTGTGGACCGCAAAAGACAACTGATCTACGGACAACCTAGACTGGAGACAGATCAATATATAACTTCACCCTACCAATTGCTGTGCAGACTAATTTAAGGCACAGTGATTTTGGATTGGGTGGAGTAGAAAAGACAAAGGGCATGCACAAAAAGCCAAAGGCTGCGGTGCTATCGGGGCGGCAATGACGCGGACGACCCCTAAGGGAAAACAAAGGAAACCATATACGGGCATAAGCACGTCCAATAGATAACAAAAGAATACAGATATTTCCGCCAAACGAAATATGTTAATGTTTGGTGTCGTTGAACCCCTCTAAATCGTTAGTGACCGACTACCTGCAGAAGAATATTAATAGAGTTGTGGATATAACATATTTAGAATTGTTCATTCTCTGATAACGCTAACTTGGTTAGTGAAAAATCGTTAGGTTTTTTAGTGAATTTTCTTAAAAAAAGTCACTAATGAGGAGATCCCGACTTTTGAATTTTGAAAAAATTTCATCAAATGAACGCTTTTTAGGACCCCTGGAACCCAAATCCGAGGTCGGTTTCAGACTTTGTATATATATATATATATATATATATATATATATATATATATATATATATATATATATATATATATATATATATATATATATATATATATGTATATATGTATATATATATATATATATATATATATATATTTGTGTGTGTGTGTGACACCTATAACTAAAAAGATAATAGACCGATTTTGATAAAACTTGGTGAGTACCTTCCTTTCGCAAGTGTCTTGGACAAGTTCGTTACCCAGGAAAATCCGAAATCTGCCAAAGTTTTCCCGGAAAATGTGTTTTCTTCCGAAAAAAATTTATATCTCCGGAATTAACAAAGTAAAAGAAACCAAATTTTGTACGTTGGTTTACATCATTATAGGTAAGTTACCTACTAAAACTTAGCTCCGTAGGTTAAAGGACAAAAAAGTTGCAGGCATTTAAAGAAAATTAAAATTGGGTTTTCTTCAAAACGTCAATGTCGCGATTTAAAACGTCAAAATTGGTAATAGTTAGGCAATGAACCTGAAACTAATATGAGCTATGGAAGGTAAATGTCTCAAGAAGAATGTTTTACAATGCCTGAAGTCTTAGTTTAAATCGTCATTGTCATTCATTTTACTAAAATATTCCCAGAAAATTGATTATTGGTTAATGGTATATCATTTTTGTCGAATTTTCGTAAAAAATCATAAAAGTTCAATATATCCATTATTATGCAAGATACGAAAAAAAATGTCTACACTAATTATTGGATGTCTTGAGTTACATCTTAAAAAAATATTTCTACAATTACAGGTGGCCCATAAGTCGTTGGTGATTCAAATTTTCTTTTCTAGGAAATTTTCTTAAAAAAATTCACTAATGGGAGATCCGTGTTTATATATATATATATATATATATATATATATATATATATATATATATATATATATATATATATATATATATATATATATATATATTTATTTATTTATCGTACCGATAACTCAAAAAATAATAGACCGATCTTCATCAAATTTGGTGAGTACCTTTATTTTGCAAGTGGCTAAGTTTGTGGATAAGTGGATAAGTTCGTTAGCCAGGATAATCGGACCAGGTTTTCCGGGAAAATTTTGTGTTTTCTTTCTAAAAAATTCATATCTCCAGGAATAACAAAGTGAGGGCAACCAAATTTGGTACACGTATTTGTATTATAAAGAGTGAACCATTTCAGGTCTCTAAGTTTAAGAACAAAAAAGTTACGGGCAACTAAAAAAACAAATTTTGAAGTTTTCCTCAAAAAGTCAATCTCGCAATTTAAAACGTCAAAATTGGCAATGTTTAGGCAAAGAACGTGAAACAAATACGGATTGTGAAAAGAAAATCTTGCAAGAAGAGTGTTCTGCGAACCCATAAGTTTCAAATTCAACCGTCATTGCCCTTCGTTTTACTAAAATATTGACAGAAAATTCATTTCAAATAGACCCTTTCTCTGATGCTTTAGCTGTCGGTTTAGTTAAGTTGATGCTTTTGCTGTAGGTTTAGTAAAGTTTATGGTTTAACGGTCTATAATTTTTAGCTAAATTTCGTAGAACAAAATCGTTACTGCATTTTAACATTTTTTATCGAAATATGATGCATGTTTGTAGGAAAAAAATCTGGACGCCGTAAGTGCGTTTTGGTAGCAAATTTTCATTCAATCCTTCAAATTTCAATAACTCAATTTGCTATTAACGTAAGCTTTGTTGGTTAGGAAACCAACATTTAACTTGATTTTCTGAACATTTTTGTATGAACGCAGCAATGACGTTTTGGTTGCGAATTTTCATTAAATGTTTCAAATTTCAATAACTCAATTTGCTACTAACTTAAGGTTCATTGGCTAGGAGACCAGTTTTCTCGGAAACATTTAAAGTTTATTTATACATTGTACTATATAGGTTATACCGTTAACCAAATTGATGCCGGCTCGCATTAGAGCGATTTATTTGTAATTAAAAACATTTTTATGAAAATTCACTCCTATAACGCACTTGCTGCGTCCAGAGTTTTTTAATGTATTGAGGTGATTTGCGTTTTCCAAGTGTGGTCAGTGCTCATCAAGGGTTCCAATCTTCACTTACACACACACACGCACGCCCGCGCACACACACCCAAATATATATATATATATATATATATATATATATATATATATATATATATATATATATATATATATATATATATATATATATATATATATATATATATATATATATATATATATATATATATATATATATCAAGCTGCCCGTGGATATGGGTTCTAGAGACCCTAATTCGCACTCATTTAAATTTTTTCACCATCATTACCTCTAGTGAAATTCACTAAAAGATGAAATATAAATATTAGTATTTTTCCGCTTATTCTTTACTTCCACGGGTTTAAATTTCCGTAAAAAGTTAATCAAAAACTCTGTGCATTTTCTTTTTTTTTTCCATAACAAAATAAAGTTATTTGGAAAAATTTTTGTACATGGTTTCTACTATAAAGTTTATACTGTCTACCAAATTTGTCGTCTTTCATTAAAAATAATGCATATTTAACATCAACAATTTTTGTATAAACATTCCCTACCATAACGCACTTCCTGCGTTCAGACTTTTTAAATGGGAATGCTTTATTTTAAAAATATTATTAAAAACATCTCCGCGATATATTTATAACACGAGCTTGTTGTAAACTATTGTATTTTTCGTAAAATGACGTTTTCAATATTCGTAGCAATTTTGCATCGCAAAAAATTTAATGTTTGAACTTGGTAATAGCAAGTCTCTTGCCAACAAGTAACATTATATAAAATGGTATTTTCTTTCAAGGAGAATATTATCAAATAAATTTCAATACTGACTGGAAGTGCCAAGACAACTTTTACTAACTCTAGGATCTAGTTGAAAGCTTTTTCTGTACAATCTCAAGGACAAAACTATTTAATTAGATATTATAATATGCTTCATTGCATTAAATATTAAATCTGGTTTATCAGCATGTAAGAAGTATGATGAAATAAGAAAAGTTGTATTGTGTATGTTGTTTCCTTTATAATAAGCCTGTCGAAAGTGTCACACGTTGCACTTGCACATTTTTTGAGCTAAGAATTTGTTTGCTGTATGTCAGCATATATATATATATATATATATATATATATATATATATATATATATATATATATATATATATATATATATATATCCAGGCTATACCGCGCAAGGAGTTGGCTAGATATTTTTCGTTATTAACGTATTTCAATTCTGAAAATTTGCATTCATATATATGATATAACGCTCTTTCCACGTAAAATAATTTGGAGTCGATCAACTTTCTTATTTTAAATGGAACACCTTGTATATTTTTACTTATTTGGCTTGTACGTAAAATTCTGTGTACAACAGCGTCAACTCTCCTTGTCTACACCTTCAGTTGTTTCAAAGTTATTGTGATTTTTAAAATGTTTATTCATTTGCATTGAAATATTGAAGCCATTCGTTGTCATTTATTTTTCATAATTAAAAAGTTCGGGACGCAGCAAGTGCGGTATGGTAGTGAATTTTCATAAAAATGTTTTTAATAGCAAATATGTGCGTTTTTTTTAGAAAGCAGGCATATTTTTCTTAGAAAGCAGGCATCAAATTTGGTTACCAGTATAACCAATATAGTAAAAACAATGTACCATGTTTTATTAAAATAACTTTATTGTTTGAAAGTGTACAAAAATTTCCGAAAGTAAACTTAAAGTGTTCCGGAAAAAACTCGATCCTTGGTCAACCTTATAGGTTAATAGCAAATTGAGCTTTTCCGATATGAAGCATTTGATCAAAACTCGCTACCATAACGCACTTGCTGCGTCCAGAATTTCTTTTCTTACAAACATGCCTTATATTTCGATGGAAAATGCTAAAATGCAATAACATGAGGCGTGTTTGATTAAAAAAAAAAGAAAATTTGTATCACTAACGAATTATGGGCCACCCTGTGGTTGTAGAAATATTTTTTAAGATGTAGCTCAAGACACCCTATAATTAATGTATACAATATTTTTTTCATATCTTGTATAATAACGGATATATTGAGCTTCATTGATTCTTTACGAAAATTCGACAAAAATTATATACCATTAAACGATAAACTCTATAACTCCATAAAATAAAAATTCGCTATTAAATACTGGAACACACTTCAGTCACTCACTTTATATTTTACATTACTGAATAATGTTTACTGTTGTCTGAACTGGATAATGTTGTTTGAAGGAACTTAATAATATAAAAGTTTAGCCGTGTCAAAATGGTGATTTTATAAGAGAACTACGTAGGTAGTGACTCGGAATACACGTTGTGAGAGTTACAAAACTAGACTATAATGACCAAAGTTTTACTCCAATCGACAGTAAAGCTAAAGCAATTGTGTTTTATTATCCTTTCAACTCGACTGCAGTTCCAGAAGCATTTAAATGAAGCCAAAAGAGCTTACGGAGATTAACATGAACTTTTTAATTCCAAACTTGCAGTAAACTGCTTAACAATTTAGTTTGGAGTCAGCACAACACGAGACGGGTTTTAGTATGATTATTATTGCCATTGTAATACAATTCAGTATAGTCCCAACATCTTAAGATATTTAAGAAATTTAATTACGGTTTTCCAGTTTTGATTGGTCAAAATCAAGTCATTTCAGCACTGAGAACAAACTGAACTAATTACATAATAGGTCGGTATATATAGATAAGTAGTCTCCAAGTCTGTATGTAGGTAGGTATATGTTTAGTAAAGAATGGGCCAAACTTCAGTATTAGTTACCTTGGACGAAAATAGTGTGATTTAAGTCAACTTACCTTTGTTTTTCTGCTTCCTTAAGAAGTTATAGACCTGAGAAGAAAAACATTTTATTTAATTTTATCCCGATAATTCATTTATTTATTGGGTAATTGACTTCACATTTTGGTAAAACGGGGGTCTTTTGGCGGTAAACACAAATGTATGTTAATTTTTTGCGTTGAATGTACACAGCGTTCTGAGCTTCTGCACCAACATATCAGTTTCTTCACTTTTTTTTTTTTGTAAGAAAAGTGGACACTTAATTTTCTCTAAAAAAGATATACTTGCTGCAAGTCGCTGGAATGCACCATTTTAGAGAAAACCAATTTTAAAGTGTTGAGAATATATGGATTGCTCTACAGTTTCACAATTTGAGACTGTTTATCTAGTAAGTGGGTTGTAATTAGCTGTTGTAATGTCATTTCTAGCATCAAAGAGCATTACCTTCTTTAATGTACGATTATATTTGATATTTCTGTATATACAATGCCGCGGCTTAACTTATTCTCAAACATTGAAATGACCGATATGATATCAGTTTACGCCCAACAAGATTTTATTACATGCGATGCGCCCAGAAGTTACGCAAATACTTATCCGAGTCGTAGAGAGCTTAACATCAAACTGTTTCAGATCTGTTTAATAGATTAAGGGAAACTGGAAGTTTCGCCCAAACAGACATTATGAACGACCTGTGGTCCGAACTGTTCAGCAGGTGGAAGCGGTATTAAATATTCTTGAAGATGACCCAACAACAAGTATCCGCCTTATGTATGCCAATGGTAGTCAGGGTTCTGTGTTTACCATTTTACGGGAACAACAATTATGCCCATACCATTTTTCTCCAGTCCAAAACTTACTGCCAAAAACAATTTTTTGTAAATTCATCTTAAATAGAAAGATACATGGTCCACTTTTTGTATGAAAAATTCTATTCACTGACGAGGCAACATTTACGAGAAGAGGAATTTTCAAAAATTGATCCACATGGGCTGAAGAAAACCCGAACAGTATGAGAGTGCGTCACTTTCAGGACAAATTTAAATTAAACGTTTGGTTTGGTGCAGTTGAAGATACCCTTGTAGGGGCATCTGAACTTCCAGCAACACCGAATGGACTCAGATTTCCTCCAGCATAATTCAGTGTATCTGCTAGATGATGTTCCTTTAAATACAAGGTTTCGTATATGGCACTTACAACATGGAGCCGCAGCCCACTCTCTCATAGCAGTACGAACTTATTTGAATAACGTATTCCTCCATCGATGAATCGGACGAGGAAGTGAATATCCATGGCCTCCACGCAGTCCAGATTTTAATCCTCTGGATATTTATTTATGGGGAGAGATAAAGCGCCTAGTTTATTCTCGTCCTACTGTTAATACCAGAAATGAACTGTGCCAAAAATAGTGGTAAGAGCAAATGAAATTAGGTAAATCCATCCAAATTTTTTCGCAGTTAGAATACTTTTTTAGAAAGGTGTAGAAAATGCATTGACGCAAATGGATGTCATTTGGGAAATGAACTTTAAAATGAAGATTTTTCTGATATTGCTTTTAGGTTAATATAGTAATTCTGTTTAATTGTTATTTTCAAAAGTGGTATATCTTTCATGTTATATTTTTCAATGTTTAGTTTCATGTCGTTTTCGTTTTCCGTTGTTATAAGGAGATTGTAACTGGAATACATTTTTAAACCAATTTGTCACAATTCAGGTATTATTTTCCAAACTTTAGAAATATTTTAGTAGTTAATAACTCAGTTTGCCCTAAAATGGTGCATTTTAGCGACTTTTAACAAGGAAACCTTTTCTAAAACAAACCACAAAATAGTCATTGATGATCGTCAGGTCTAAAAAGTGTATTGTAATGATACTTACGTTTGGTCCAATAAACTCCATGTATAGCATGCTGACTGACTGCCTTTAAATCTAGAAAATCTCTAGTATCTCGTAATACAAAGCCAAGTCTCTATATCGTAGTTGGAACTCTTGATTCAACGTGGTCGTTAAATGACAATTGCTTATCAAAAACAAGCCTCAGCTAGAAGTTGGCAATGTTACTTTTGTTTAAAAAGCCTTAGCAACTTGCTGTGTAGGCCTCGGTGGTTCACTGGTAAGAACGTGTGCCTCTGCACCGGAGGGTACTGGGTTCGATCCCAGCCTTCTCCTTTCACTTTTTCAGTACTCCGTATATACTGTAATATTAACATCAACCGTGGTTGTGGCATTGTATTTGAGCAAGTTGAATGTATGCACGTTTGGCACTCCGGAGAGGGTATATAGCCGTCGGTCCCGTGTCCATAGGATGTTGGGCACGTAAAAGATCACTACCCTGCTTACAAAAAGGCAGGGGTTCAGGACAGTGAAGTGAAACTGCTCCCTGGCGTCGGTAATTGACCATAGTCGCAGAAATAGATCGAGTTAAAAAAACAAAAAACAAAGAACTTGATGTGTGATTGTAACCGCATAACAGTAGTTGTTAACTGTTTTTGTTAACTGATATTTTTTACAATAAATTCTAAAACCATACTCTTTTTGACTAGAGAATGAAGAGATCTTGTAAATGAGGTATAACAAGCCCCTACTTCATATTTAAAAACTTTGCGGCTACAACTGGCACTCGAAGGGGGGTTGAATGTAGGGGTGAAGTTTTCACTTTGCAGGATGTCATTTTTTAATATAAAATTGACGTGTTGCTTCCTTAAGAAGTTATAGGCCTGAGAACAAAAACATTTTATTTCATTTTTTCCCGATAATTCATTTATTTATTGGGTAATTGACTTCACTTTTGGTAAAGGAGGTTTCTTTTCAACTTAGCTTTGTTTTTTCTGCTTCCTTAAGAAGTTATAGGCCTGAGAAGAAAAACTTTTTTTTATTTTTTCCCGATAATTCATTCATTTATTGATTAATTGACTTCACTTTTGGTAAAAGAGGTTTCTTTTGGCGGTAAACGCGTATGCCTGGTAATTTTTTGCGTTGAATGTACACAGCGTTCTGAGCTTCTGCACCACCATATTAGTTTCTTCACTTTTTTTTTGTATGAAAAGTGGACATTTAATTTTCTCTAAAAAAGATATACTTGTTGCAAGTCGCTACAATGCACCATTTTAGAGAAAATCAATTTAAAAGTTAGTGTTGAAAATATATGGATTGCTCTACAGTTTCACAATTTGAGACTGTTTATCTAGTAAGTGGGTTGTAATTAGCTGTTATAATGTCATTTCTAGCATCAAAGAGCATTACCTTCTTTAATGTACGATTATATTTGATATTTCTGTTTATACAATGCCGCGGCTTAACTTATTCTCAAACATTGAAATGACCGATATGATATCAGTTTACGCCCAATAAAATTTTAATACATGCGATGCGGCCAGAAGTTACGCAAATATTTATCCCAGTCGTAGACAACTTAACCACAAGCTGTTTTCAGATCTGTTTAATAGATTAAGGGAAACTGGAAATTTTCACCCAAATAGACATAATGAACGACCTGTGGTCCGAACTGTTTAGCAGGTGGAATGCGTTGCGCCCAGAAAAAGGTGGAAGCGGTATTAAATATTGTTGAAGATGACCCAACAACAAGTATCCGCCGTATGTATTCCAATGTTGAATTGAGTCAGGCTTCTGTGTTTATTATTTTACGGCAAGAACAATTATGCTCGTACCATTTTTCTCCAGTCTAAAACTTACTGCCAAGAACAATTTTTTTTTGTAAATTCATCTTAAATAGAAAGAGACATGATCCATGTAAAATTCTATTCACTGACGAGGCAACATTTACGAGAAGAGGAATTTTCAAATACAAAAGTGACCCACATGGGCTGAAGAAAACGCAACAGTACGAGAGTGCGTCACTTTCAGCACGAATTTAAATTAAACGTTTGGGTTGGTATAGTTGAAGCTAGCCTTGTAGGGGCATCTGAACTTCCAGCAACACTGAATGGACTAAGATTTCCTCCAGCATAATTCAGTGTAGATACACTGAATTATGCTGGAGGAAGCAGATGCTGGATGATGTTCCTTTAAATACAAGGTTTCGTATGTGGCACTCACAACATGGAGCCCCTGCTCACTAATAGCAGTACGAACTTAATTAAATAACGTATTCCTCCATCCATGGATCGGACGAGGAAGTGAATATCCATGGCCTCCACGCAGTCCAGATTTGAATCCTCTGGATATTTATTTCTGGGGATATATTAAGCGCCTAGTTATTCTGGTCCCACTGTTAATACCAGAAATGTGCTAAAAAATACTGGTAAAGGCAAATGAAATTAAGCAAATCCATCCAAATCTCTTCGCAGTTAGAAGACTTTTTTTAGAAAGGTGTAGAAAATGCATTGAAACAAATGGCTGTCATTTGGGAAATGAACTTTAAAATAAAGATTTTTGGTATTGCTTTTAGGTTAATATAGTAATTTTTTTAATTCTTATTTTCAAAAGTGGTATATCTTTTATGTTGTTATATTTTTCAATGTTTAGTTTCATGGTGTTTTCGTTTTCCGTTGTGATAAGGCGATTGTAACTGCAATACATTTTTAAACCGATTTGTCACAATTCAGGTATTATTTTCCAAAATTAAGAAATATTTTGAACTCAGTTTGCTCTAAAATGGTGCATTTTAGCGAATTTCAACAAGGAAACCTTTTCTAAAGCAAACTACAAAATAGTAATTTTCCAAAAATAACTATACTGAAAAAAAGAAATTAATATAGTGTCCTGCACATTGACCACAAAAAATCACCAGATATTCGTGTTTACCGCCAAAATAAATATCTGTTACTAAAATGTGAACTCAATAAATAAATGCATTATCGTGTATGTATGTATTTTTTTCTTTAACGTCGGTCTATTTCCGCGACTATGGCCAATCACCGACGCCAGGGAGCAGTTTCACCACATTATATTACAAATCTTGCCGAACCTCTGCCTTCCTATAAGGAGGGTAGGGATATTTAACGTGCCTAACATCGCAGATACTCAGGACCAACGGCTTTACGCCCCCTCGGAAGGGGAGAACGGGCAGATATTCAACTTGAACACTGTGTGAGGGATTTCAGCCAAAACTAGAATACCTCAATGAGTGAACACTGGAATCTGTGATGAGCACTGATAAGTACAAGTTGAAAAACACAATTCATCACAATACTGTTTCTAGACCTTACAATAGTTTCGCTAACAAAGTTAGCGTCATCAGAGTGATCAATAAACACTCTGATGATCGTCAGGTCTAAAAAGTGTATTGTAATGATACTTACGTTTGGTCCAACAAACGCCGTGTATAGCATGCTAACTGACTGCCTTTAATTCACCAAAATTTCTAGTATCTCGTAATACAAAGCCAAGTCTCTATATCTTAGTTGGAACTATTGATTCAACGTGGTCGTTAAATGACAACTGCTTATCAAAAACAAGCCTCAGCTAATAGCTGGCAAAATTAATTTTGTTTAAAACGCCTTAGCAACTTGCTGTGTAAAGCCTCGGTGGTTCAATGGTAAGAACGTTTGCACCGGATGGTACAGGGTTCGATCCCAGCGTTCTCGTTTATTTTTTCAGTACTCCGTATATATTGTAACATTAACATCAACCGAGGTTGTAGCATTGTATTTGAGCAAGTTGAATGTCTGCAGGTTCCGCCCTCCGGAGAGGGCATATAGCCGTCGGTACCTTGTCCATAGGATGTTGGGCACGTTAAAGATCACTAACCTCCTTAAAAAAAGGCAGGGGTTCAAGACAGTGAAGTGAAACTGCTCCCTGGCGTCGGTAATTGGCAATAGTCGCAGAAATAGATCGAGTCAAAGAAACAAAAAACAAACAACTTGGTGTGGGATTGTAACCGCATAATAGTAGTTGTCAGTTGTTAACTGTTTTAGTTTACTGATATTTTTACAATAAATTTTAAAGCTATACCATATTTGACTAGAGAAAGAAGAGATCTTGCAAATGAGGTATCACAAGCCCCTACTTCCTATTTGAAAACATTGCGGCTACAACTGGCACTCGAAGGGGGGTTGAATGTAGGGGTGAAGTTTTCACTTTGCAAGATGTAATTTTTTAATATAAAATTGACGTGTTTCGCGATTTTTTTATAAATGTGAACAATAATTGAGATACTGAATTTATTCCATTTCGCTATTCCACACTGTAGAAATAGACACATATTTTGATCTCTTGAGACTTTCTGATTTAGAGAAATTCCAAACAATCCTTGAAATGCTCATATAGTTTTTATATTCTAGGTTACTGCAATATCCATATTTGTGGTGTCATTAATGTTTATATATGTGTTTTCACTGGTGATCTACTGATTATGAAATACAATAAGCTTATTATTATCCGGCAGTTATTATTATGAACAATACCGACCATATAATAATAGAAATATCTCATGTGAAACTGATCTGTAGCGTATGAGCCGTATGTCCGCGTAAATCACCACAGTGTTGCCATATTGGAGGCTTCAATTATCTAATTACTTCCACATAGTCAATACGTGTGGAAGTATGGCATCGGCGACAAATATTTCAATTTTTTTGCGATTAAACGTCGTAAAAGTGTCAAAATATATAGAAAACATGAAACGATTTGGAACGATTTTTTTTGTCTGTATGTCTGTCTGTAGCCACGATAAATTTAGAGCAAATTGAGATATCGTCCTCAAATTTGATATACAGCACCCGTACCTTACTTTAACAACTATTAATGACTGGCTGATTAAAAAAAAACTCTGGGCGCAGGAAGTGCGTTATGGAAGTGAATTTTCATAAACATGTTTTTAATTACAAATATATCGCTCTAATGCGAGCAGGCATCAATTTGGTTACCGGTATAACCTATATAGTAGGAACAATATACCATATTTTATCAAAATAATTATTTGAAAATGTACAAAATAAACTTTAAATGTTTCTGAAAAAACTGCTCTCCTAGCCAATGAACCTTAGGTTAATAGCAAATTGAGTTATTGAAATTTGAAACATTTAGTGAAAATTCGCAACCAAAACGCCCTTGCTGCGTTCATACAAAAATTTTCCGAAAATAAAGTTAAATGTTGGTTTCCTAACTAACAAAACTTACGTTAATAGCAAATTAAATTATTGAAATTTGCTACCAAAACACACTTACTGCGTCCAGATTTTTTTCTTACAAACATGCATCATATTTCGATAAAAAAATGCTAAAACGCAGTAACGAATTTGTTCTACAAAAATTAGCTAAAAATTATAGACCGTTAAACCACAAACTTCACTAAACCTACAGCAAAAGCATCAACTTAACTAAACCAACAGCCAAAACACCAGAGAAAGGGTCTATTTGAAATGAATTTTCTGTAAATATTTTAGTAAAATGAAGGTCAACGGTTGAATCTGAAACTTAAGGGTTCGCAGAACACTCTTCTTGCAACATTTTCTTTTCACAATCCGTATTTGTTTCATGTTCTTTGCCTAAACATTGCCAATTTTGGCGTTTTAAATTGCGAGTTTTACGTTTTGAGGAAAACTCAAAAATTTGTTTCTTTAGCTGCACGTAACTTTTTGTCCTTAAATTTAGTGACCTAAATTTTGGTACATGGTTTACTCTTTATAATACAAATAATACAAATACGCGTACCAAATTTGGTTACCCTCACTTTGTTCTTTCCGGAGATATAAATTTTTTTAGAAAGAAAACACAAAATTTTCCACGAAAATCTGGTCCGATTTACCAGGCCAACGAACTTATACAAGCCACTTGCAAAAGGAAGGTACTTACCAAATTTGATCAAGATCGGTCAATTATTTTTTGAGTTATCGGTACGATATATATATATATATATATATATATATATATATATATATATATATATATATATATATATATATATATATATATATATATATATATATATATATATATAAACACGGATCTCCCCATTAGTGAATTTTTTTAAGAAAATTCACTAAAAAAGGAAACTTTAATCACCAACGACTTATGGACCACCTGTAATTGTAGCAATATTTTTTTAAGATGTAGCTCAAGACACCCTATAATTAATGTATACAATTTTTTTCGTATCGTGCATATTAACGGATATATTGAACTTTAAAGATTTTTTACGAAAATTCGACAAAAATGATATACCATTAACCGATAAACTCTATGCCAAATCATCAGAGAAATGGTCTATTAGAAATGAATTTTCTGGGAATATTTTAGTAAAATAAAGGACAATGACGATTGAAACTAAGACTTCGGGCTTTGTAAAACAATCTCCTTGAGACATTTTCCTTCCATAGCTCATATTAGTTTCAGGTTCATTGCCTAAATATGACAAATTTTGACGTTTAAAATCGCGACTTTGACGTTTTGAGGAAACCCCTTTTTTAATGCCTGTAACCTTTTTGTCCTTTAACCTGCAGAGCTAAATTTTGGTAGGTAACTTACCTATAATGATGTAGACGTGCGCATGAAATTTGGTTGCCCTTACACTGTTAATTCCGGAGACATAAATTATTTTCGAAAGAAAACACAAAATTTTAGTTAGACACACACACACACACACACACAGACACACACACACATATATATATATATATATATATATATATATATATATATATATATATATATATATATATATATATATATATATATATATATATATATATATAACATATAAAGTCTAAAACCGACCTTTGATTTGGGTTCCAGCGGTCCTGAATAGCGCTCATTTGAAGAAATTTTTTCAAAATTCAAAAGTCGGGATCTCCCCATTAGTGATTTTTTTATAAAGAAAATTCACTAAAATGATACTTGATGACAAATTGAAATTATTACTTTAAATAAATTGCATTATAAGGTGAAATGTAAATTGTTATAAAAATTGAAATATAAATGAAAGAAAAACAATCAAATTAAGCTAATTTTACTTAACGTTGTATGTTGTAATTTGGGTGATGTGACAGGGGTACATTCCCAGAATGAAATGGCCACTTAGAGCTGGTAAACCTTCTCAAGACGATTGAAGGTATTCTGCAGCTTTATGGAGCTGGTGGCGTTGGCCTCCTGGTTCGAATGACGTTGCTTTATGAGGCTGGTGACATTCGCCCCCTTGCTCTGAACAATTCTTGCGATGGTGCTCTGAATGGTGTTCTGGCTGGTGACCTGAATGATGGTTACTTTGGTGCCCTGAACGGGATGTTCTGGATGGAACGACAATATTAGGCCCAGGGCAGCATTCTGCTCGTTGTGCACACTAGATGTGACAATTTTAATTAAATGTCATAAAATAGCAATATTGTGAATTTTTTTGTCCTCTCTCTCTCTCTCTCTCTCTCTCTATATATATATATATATATATATATATATATATATATATATATATATATATATATATATATATATATATATATATATATATATATATATATATATATATATATATAGCTCTGGTGTCGGAAGTAAGTGATGGCAATTATTTTTAGAATAGTAGAAGGTAGAATGACGGTTACTTTTAGATTTTAGGATTGCTATATTAAAGCACAAATTATTCAGTTATTCGATGGATAGAAGTGCTGACCTCACAGATGACAACTATGTCTATGACTGGCAATATAATACTGGGAAATAAAGACAAACGTGTAACCGTTACACACTCGACAAACGAACAGTTCGGATTGTTTTTGGGTAAAATCGCTCCTGAGGGTAGGGGATGAATGGCGGCGTGATTTGGTGAAAATTGACATTTTTTCGTTAAAACTCAAGTAACATAACGTTTTAGGGTTTGTTTAATAGAAAACTTTCAATTTTATTGAACATCTGGTATTCTGTGCCGAAATTAAATTAGGCGTTGAATGTTTGGGCGTGAAAAATCGGTTGCAAAAATTATTTTTTGCCAAACTGGCGTAATAAGTCTCAAAACATATAGAAAACTTGATTCTGGAACGAACGTTTTTTTGTCTGTCGGTCGGTCGGTCTGTCGGCCTGTTCGTCTGTCTGTTAGTGGGCGCAATAACTTACGAACGAATCTTCAAATTTGGTATCCAGTTAGCA
This sequence comes from Tillus elongatus, assembly GCA_964006375.1. Lineage (NCBI taxonomy): Eukaryota > Metazoa > Arthropoda > Insecta > Coleoptera > Cleridae > Tillus > Tillus elongatus. The sequence continues at coordinate 135,867,362 of OZ023266.1, read as the reverse complement.
CCCGATAAAGGAACGTTTCGAATTGTTTTGGGGCAAGACAGCTTCAGGGAGTAGGGGACAAATGAGGGGCGATTTGGTGAAAATTTACGTTTGTTCGTTAAAACTAGAGTAATATAACGTTTCAGAAGTTTATGGGTACAGGAATACGAATATTTTCTTTGTGGTCAAGTCATGGACTTAAATTCATTTTATGAGAATGTTTTTCTAGGGAGGTGAGGTTATCACAGCTATGTGAAACTTATGATTCAATTTGCAGCACTATTTAAGTTTTTATTTACCTCTCGTTAATTGTAGGGAGATGAAAATTGAACCACTTCTTTATCAAGGGGATGTCATTCTTAACCAAGTCAATTAGAGTGGTCTATGTTTTAAAGCTAAATGATCGCTGTATCATTGGCAAAACGTATAATTCTTCTTCGAGAATGAGAAAATGTTGTTCATGGAAATAATAAACAACATAGCTGAATAGGCTGTTCATATTAAGCAAATAGGTTGCAGTTGTCTTTAATTCACTTGATATATTCAATAACAATTATAGTCAAAAAAAGCATTTAGCTGGTATATCACGAAACAAGTTTTGTCAGGTCAGTTGGTTACATTTTTCGTTTTATACTTTCACTTCATACCGTTCATCATAGTGTTATAATTTTGATTGACGTATCTATAACTTCTTTTATGCAATCTACCGTGTTTATGTAATTACACTTTCAAATTCTTCTTCCTTTACATTTGGCCAATGCTAGAAATATAATGCATACTCATCATACCTAAGTGTAGTATTAATAACATTAGATTTCTAGGATATATATATATATATATATATATATATATATATATATATATATATATATATATATATATATATATATATATATATATATATATATATATATATATATAGTAATTCAGAACTGTTTTAGTTTCCATAAAAAATGTCACCGATTACTAGATATTTTGAAAAAACTGATATTTGCCGATTTCTTTAAATGCAGTTAGCTGCGTTAGTATTGGGTTTACTGAAAAGGTGTAAAGGAAAAAGTTGTAGATAGAAAATATGTTCCAAATAAAGCAAATGTATGCAAATTTTAAAAAGATATGTTCATAAATGTTCATATGACATAAACTTGTGTTGTTTTAAAATAGAAACCATAGTTGGCTGTGGCTTCATTAAATAGGTCTTTTTTTCCTCTTTACATTGATATGTCACACCATATGATTATTCTAAGAAACAAAAATTTTACAGTGGTTTTCTCTTATTTTTTAATAACATTGGTTACACGGAAACGGTTGTTTATTTTAAATAGCGAAAACCTGAATCTAAGTTTTCGCACATAGTTTACATAACATTTATAATTAGAGATTTAACATAACAATTAACAAAATAAATTTGTTTAATTAAAATAGAAACTACAACAAAAGTTCAGAAAAAATGTTCAAAAAGTTCTCCATTATTATTAAGACAGCAAATACTCCTACGAAAAACTGAATTTTTCACTTTTTTAATTGAACGTCTAGCGATATTGGCAAAGTTGTCTGTCATAAGTATCATAAGACCCTCGGTAGACCTTATTTTTTGCAGTTCCCCATAAAAGGAAATCTAAAATGGAGATATCCGGAGACAGAGGTGGCCATGTAACTGGTGCATTTCTTCCAATCCAGGAGTTGGCAAAGGTTGGTGTAACAAGTTCCGACGTTGTTGCTTATGGGGCGGCGTACCATCATGCTGAAACTACTGTAGTAATGCACGAGTTGCCAAATTTACATTATCTAGCATATCTTCAAAGACATTCTAGAGAAACTTAAGATAGTGGGTACCGGTTAATGTACCTTCAAAAATGTACGGACCAAGAATTTTTGAACCAATGACACCACACCAGGCATTAAACCCAAATTTTATTTGTGGTCTCCGTTGTTCAACATAATGCGGATTTTCTTGCATACAGAGATGCTCATTATGTCTGTTGAGCATACTGCAGTTTGTGAATCGATTCTCGTTTGTCCAAAATATTTTAGATGGAAACTGTGGGTCGTCTTCACACATATTTCGAAACAAGGTGTAAAATTCAATTCGCTTGGGAGGATCATCATTGTGCAATGTTTGCGATGTTGATATTTTATAAGGATATTTCTGCATTTTTAGTACCCTAACGGCAGTACGTTGGGATGTACTGGCTTCTGCTGCGATCTTCCTAGTTGAAGTGGAAGAATTTTGAGTCACACTGGCCAAAACGTTTATTTGTGACACTTCACTATTGGTATTTATCCTGCCTCTTGGTCTAGTGAAGGAACCACATGCCTCTAAATTATCATAAAGTCTTTTAAATGTAGGCAAACTGGGCTGGCGACGATCAAAATATTGTTGAAAATATTGCTCTTTAGCCCGCACTGCATTTTTATTACTTAAAATGTAACACTCGAACATATCCCGTTTCTCTTCATTCGAAAAATTCATAATTAATTAACTACAATCGTCTCTACCAAAATAATACTTTTTACCAAGAAAACGCAACAGTAATATTCGCAAGTGTCAAAAACAATCATTTCCATAGTTACCTGTTAGATTTGACATAAAAAATGAACATCGACTGCCTCCTAAAAACCCGGCCTAAATTGTTTTGCTATGAGTGGTAGAAGTTTCAATGAACAAGCGACGGATTGCATTCTGCAAAAGAAAATTAGTTGGATTAGTAATAACTTAACGCTTTTTAGACATTTTCTCTAACTTTTTATCAAACTTTTCACAAATTTGATTTAAAAATTTTCTTTTGTGTATTATTATGTTAAATCTTTAATTAGAAATGTTATGTAAACTATGTACGAAGACTTAGATTCAGGTTTTTGCTATTTGAAATAAGCAACCGTTTCCGTGCTAACCAATATTTTTTTTTTGAAAAAAAAAAAAAACCAGAAACCACTGTAAATTTTTTATTTCTTAGAATAATCATATCGTGTTTCATATTAACGTAAAGAGGAAAAAAAGACCTCCTTAATGAAGCCACAGCGAACTATGGGTTTTATTAAAAAACACAAGTTTATGTCATAACTCAAAAGTTACAGATTCTTTTAAAATTTGCATCTTTCTAATTTATTTGGAACATATCTATCTACAACTGTTTCCTTTACAACTTTTCAGTAAACCCAATACTAACGCAGCTAAATGCATTTAAAGAAATCGGCAAATATTACTTTTTTCAAAATATCTAGTAATCCGAGACATTTTTTATGGAAACAAAAACAGTTCTGAAGTTTCACTCATAAAACTGTACTACCGTTCCCATCTAACCGTCTCTAACTGCAGTAGTTTACGAGATTTCTGTACTAAACATCGAAAAATTCACCCTAACCCATATACAGTCGTAACGCATCGGTCTGTATACCCAAACTAAATATATTTTTAGAAATTGATGTTCACAGCACGATGTACCTTAGACAAGGCTATAATTTATAAATAATTTTAGTTATACAGGGTGTTGGACCATGGTTTCAGAACACTAGTATAAAGAAACAAAATTTGGTGTGTATATTTTGCTCAATCAGATATATCCATTACTCAATTTAGTGGAATAAAAATAGAGGCTGGTCAGAAAAATGTGGCCGAATGGATAAATCTCAAAAAGAACTGTATCAAAAATTTTAAAAATATGTTTCCAGATTTGGAAAGAGCATAAAAAATAAATGAAGTACTTTTGAATTACGCCTCTAGTTTTTACCAATTTTTTTTTGATACAGGGAAATTTTACAACAAATTAACATACTAAGAAACGAATCTTACAAACTAAGGCAAATTATATTTAGAAAATCAAGAAAAGGATCGAAATAAAATGCATGTTTGTAAGAAAAGAAATTCGGGACGCAGCAAGTGCGTTATGGTAGCGAATTTTCTTTAATGCTTCAAATTTGAATAGCTCAATTTGCTATTAACTTATAAGGCTGACCAAGGAACTAGTTTTTTCGGGAACACTTTAAGTTTACTTTTGGAAATTGTTGTAGATTTTCAAACAATAAAGTTGTTTTAGTGAAACATGGCACCTTGTTTCTACTATATTGGTTATACTGGTAACCAAATTTGATGCCTGCTTTTGTTAAAAAAAACACATATTTGTTATTAAAAACATTTTTATGAAAATTTATTACCATAACGCACTTGCTGCGTCCAGACTTTTGTTGTTTATTGTGTGCAAAAACTGGATGGGTTGACTAAAAGAAAACCATACAAGCAATTAATAAGGAAAAATACCTGCCATATTTATAATTTGACAGGTACATTCCCTTTGTAAATAATTAATTTTTTGTTGAAAAACTTTTGCAACTTTAATGAAATCTGTAAGACAATTTTTTTAAAGGAACTTGCAGTACTTACATATTATATCTAAGACCAAATTTTAATTTTCTAGCTTCATATAAAATATAATTTTTTCAAATAATCGCTAACTGAAACTCTAAAACCGATCTCCAAGGTTCATTTAAATTTAAAGAATTAGTTTTAATAACATATCTTACTAATGGTGTACAATTCTTATGCACATTCACTACTATAACGCGCTTGCTGCATCCGGAAATTTTTTATTTATAGTATGATTCGCATGCTAAATTTAAGCACTTTTGAACGCAAACTTCGTCCTGGTATTAGGAAATAAATGGTCTAAGGCTAACATTACAAAATTTTTAGTTTATGGTGCAGCTCTATCTATAAAATTTTGTGTAAACTAGAGCTATCATTACAACATACTACCTGGTCCTGCACCGAGATGGCGTCCCTGTCGTATCTCTCACAACGTTCTCCAGGCTGACATGCTACGACAACTTCCGTTGTTTAGATTTTTATCTACGATTTATTTAAATAGCATAGAAGTACAGATAACATCATCTGTGTTTGTCCAACATTGTAGATATTGCATTAACCCTCCGGCGGGCGCGCTATATGGAATCTAATGAGCGGGCGCGCTGCGGTATTTACACCGCATTTAGTTTTTCAACATTTCTAGCTAAGTATTACTAACAAAAATTGTTATTTATTGCATAAGTGTATTATTAGGCATATAAACACACAAGAATTGTTATTACAACAATTATTATCACTCAACAAAAATTGTCTTAATTATTGTTATTATTTTAATTATTAATGAATAAAATATTTTATACAGATAAATAAGATTCATAAAAGACGCTTAATCATTTTATTAAAGAAAAAATATAAGTAGTTTAAAAAAAAATAGCTACAAAGCTGAAGAAAAGATATAAACTAAAAAATTATATTACATTATACAACTTCCATTTGTTCTCCCTGTTCACATTCTAAGCATTTGACAATAATGTTACTGTGCCTCTTACACATATTGTTTCCACAATGTTGACAAATTGACTTGGTCTTATTATTTTTGTCCGCTAATGTCGCATATGCCTGGCCTTATTAGTTCTTTAGTCTGTGGCGCATCTTCTCTGCATTTAGATAAAAATACAGATATTTATTTAGGAAGTGATGTCGTTTTAGCCCTGTCCTTCAAATTGTCGTTCATTAGTTGTAAAGCAAGATTTTTGAGAAATATTCTTCTTCTGTCCTTGTTATCAATGTGGTTGAATTTGAAAATGACTCTTGCGTTTATTCCACATATATCTAGATGTCTGAAGAAGATTGTTAGCGGCCATCTTCTTGTAATTCTTGACGTACTATAGGAAGCGCACATTTGATCCACTGTGTCGGCATCTGCTTTTGTGGCATCGTAGTCTAAATTTAAAAGTGGCTGTTTGGTTTCTTGATCTATATCAGAGGAGCTGTACATTGTTGAAAGAAAAATTACTGCTTTATTTTTTTTGGGGGGACAGTTGAAACTAGACAAGCATCATATTGGAAGCCAAACAGTGTCGATTGTATATCCCTATTTTTGTTTGGCTGGAGATCTGAAGGTATTTCTTTCTTTTTTTTCACTGTTTCAAGCAATGTAAGTCCTTTTGTTAACAAATATTGTGCAAGAGGATAACTTGTGTAATAGTTATCTGTAATAACATTTCTTTTCGATTTTTCTATTGGTATCACTAGTCTCTTCACAATATCTTCGGCTTTGTTTGATATCATATACGGTCCAGGTACTTGATTTCCACAATAAATGTCAAAATTGAAAGTGCAGAAATTCTTGGCGTAGGCAATATTTTTATAATATTCTTTGCTTTGGTTTTTTCAACTGAAAACAGGTTTGCTAATCCAAAGTGTTTCATTTGAGATCGCCTGAGACCTCATCGATTTCTTTTGCTGACTGTTCAGAATCGCTGATGTACAAGTTTTGTGCTTTCGTTTCTTCTATGTCTGTTCCACTCTCACCATCACTATTAAACTCATGATCAGGCGCCTCCCTTTGTTCACTAGTTTTTTCTTCGGCTAATTTTTCTTGGACTAATCTTTCTTCGGCTAATTTACTAACGGCGTCTTCTAAAGCTTTTTTTAACTCATAGGGTGTTAATTTACGTGACCTAAACTTTATTAAAAACTTGTTATTTATTTTACAAATTTGAAGTATGCGTGCTAATAGGGACATTATAGTAGACGCTAACCAACACACTGCACAATTTTATGAAAAACTTTGCGATGAATAAGACTTACACGACTGGGCGCGCTGCGGAAAACACACCGCAAATTCTGCGTGCTTCGAACCTTGCCTCTGTAACAACTGAAGGAAAGTAACTGATGACACGAAATCTGTCGGTAGGCCACGCTAACACCAGAAACAACGAATACTTGAACGCACAATATAACAAGGATAACCATATTTAAGTTATGACAGTAAAATTAAGATTTGCGGCTGTTTGCCGCTAGTTCGCCCGCCGGAGTGTTAAAGAATCTGAAGTGATGTCGAGGATTATTTTATTATTAATTTCGAATAACTTTATTTTCCTTCGATCAAACTACTTGAAAATTGGTACACAACCACGTCTGTCTATGTTATTTTAAGTTGTAAATATTCGTGTCACTCACTTAGACAATTTGAGAGATATTGCGTTTAAAAAAAATATTTTTTAATTTTTTACTAAGAAAAATTGGCCGATAAGATTTGATGAACGAACTCATCCAAGCCATTAGCAAAGTCAGGGTAATTCTCAAATTTGGTCCAAATCAGTGAAGTATTTTTTTAGTTATCGGTTGGATACTTACATACATACAAGATACATATATATATATATATATATATATATATATATATATATATATATATATATATATATATACATTTTAACTGACCATGGAAATGGGTTCTAGAGGCCCTAATTCGGCCTCATTTGAAGAAATTTTCCGAAAGTCTCACCATCGATACCTCTCTTTTAGTGAATTTTCTTAATGAAAATTCACTAAACATTGATGAAACTTAAATTTAAGCAAATAACAACATCTCACTATACATAAGTACACTTTTGAAAAACCCAATTCACCAAAACACAAAGCTTTTTGTGAATAATTATATCTTGGTAGGTGGGTAAATAGTTTGAAGAGGTGCGTTGGCCAAGAAAATCGGACCAGTTTTTGGAAACACTTTATGTTAAATCTCGGAAAATTTTGTACTTTTCAAGCAATGAAGTTATTTTAATGAAATTAGGTAGGTACATTGTTTCTACTATACAGGTGTCAGGAAATGTTGAGCAAAAAATGCAGCGAGTTATGCCTATTCACGAAATTAGTGCCACAAGTTCTTATAGCATTTTTTTGAAAACACAAAAATAACGGAGTTGCCTGTAACCTGGTCTTAAAAAATATTATTGTTATTCTTCATCTTATATTATAAGTAACCTGGACTATTTCACAAGTAAGATCACAACAAACTATTATGTGTCAAAACCTACGTCAGATGATCTTGTTTACCGAGAATGCTTTCAAAGCACACTATATTAATATTGAAAATGAAATTAGGTGACCTCGTATTCAATCAATAACAGCAAATATTTAAGATCGTTTTTTCTCGAAATCGGTTAGTTTTATCGGGATGCAACAAGAAACCCTTTTTTAAAGACTCTCTTCAATTGTGCGTTGTTCGATTTGAGATAGAAATTTAAGCACAAAAGTTATCTGTTGGTCGAGGGTATTTTCGTTCTTTAGATTCCAAGGGATCCACATCAAATTTGCAACATAAATACAGAGTTGCCTTATATATGAGTGCATGAGTTATCAACAAAAACTGGAAAAAACATGTTTTTGAGACCCTGTAACTCCGTTATTTTTGAGTTTTAAAAAACACGCTATAGGAATTTGTGGCACAAATTTTTTTGAGTAGTATAACCCACGGGATTTTTTGCTCATCATTTCCGGGTACCTGTATAGGTTATACCGGTAACCAAATTTCATGTTGGCTTTCACTAAAAAAGGCATATTTGCTATTAAAAACATTTTAATGGAAATTCACTACCATTATGCACTTGCTGCGTCCATACTATTTCTATGATCTGGAAATCTGCATTTGTATTTAGATAAATTAGTCATACAGACTACCGAAATTAAATACTTTGTAACAGCACTGGGCAACAATTTTTGTACATAGCAATTTGAATTCCAAATTGACCTATATCTTTACAAGTATACAAAAGAGGAACAAATCCAGCTGATATTCTGTCTAATTAATCTAATCTCCATAACAATATCGAATTGGACAGTATTGTCGGTGCACTGCTGCATTTGGGGTCACCGCATCAGTTGGAATTGGAAACTGGTATTACTTTAGTAGGCCATCGAGAATACCACTCTCTATAACCACTGTACGTACATAGCATACCATACGGCCGCGACTTGCATACAGACACAACGCAAGACTTTAGTTTCTATTTAACATTGGTGAGGTGCACTTCTTGTGGAAGTCCGTGGTGCAAATACCGGTGTCTTCGTACACGTAACACGTGAAGTTATCCGAGATTCTAAGTCAGTTTTTGTGTGTCGGTGTCTCTTTTATTTTGGATGTCTGTTTTTAACTTGATACTTTAGGTATGTTATGTTTGGGAAGCGGTGATGTAACTAAAATCTATTGTTTTTAATGTCGTTTTGCTAATAATAGAATGTAAACAAATACTACAATGTAAACAAAATTGTTTTAGTGACCCGAGACAGTGTGATTTATTATGTTATATAATGGTTTTCCCAGGCGAAATATCTTCATATTTTTTGCTTATTGTTCATAAGCGTCTACAAGTTATCCAATTTAATGCGAATTTATTTACTAAATACAGATGTAGAGACTACTTCTGTATTTGCTATAAAACGGTTCCACGAAGTAAGGGCAACAAGAATATATCAATTGAATTTATTTATTTGTTAGTTGGTAATAATTGTACAACGTGCCATACAAAAAAGCTAAGCTCGTGCTTGTATACAGTGTGGAACAGTCAAATGGAAGTAAAAAATAGTGCCTAAATTCGGATCATAACTTACACATAGCTGTGATAATCTACTCTCCTCAAAAAGACATTCTCATGAAATGAATTTAGGGTCCATGAATTGACCACAAAAAAATTATTCGTATTCCTGTACCCATAAACAACTGAAAGGTTATATTACCCGAGTTTTAACGAAAAAATGTCAGTGGTCGCCAAATCACCCCTCATTTATTCCCTACGCCCTGAAGCGATCTTACCCAAAAGCAGCTCAAAGCCTTCTTCTATCGGGTGCTAAATGGATAAATTTGAAGATGATATCTCAATTCGTTCTAAAGTGATTGCGCCTACTAACAGACAGACGTACAGGGCGACAGACAAAGCAATATTCGTTCCACAATCAAGGTTTCTATGAAGTGTCTTTCAAACGAGATATCATAAGCCCCTACTTCCTAGTTAACAATTTGGGGATTGCACCTGTCACTCGAAGTGGGTTGAATGTAGGGGTAAAATTTTTACCCTGTAGGATCATTTTTTAATTTAAGATTGACGTATTTGAGTGTTTTTACACCGTTTTGGCAACAAGATATTTGAAATTTCTGTCGCCGATATTCCACCCTTACACATTCAACCCCTAATTGAATTTCAGCGCAGAATACCAGATGTTTGATGAAATTGAAAGTTTTCTAATAAACCAACCATAAAATGTTAGATTACTCGTGTTTTAACGAAAACATATTAATTTTCACCAAATCACCCCTCGTTCTACCCCCTGGATCGATTTTACCCCAAAACAATCCAAACCGTTCGTTTGTCGGTTGCGAACTATATACCAAATTTGAAGACGATATCTCAATTCGTTCTAAATATATCGTGGCTACAAACAGACAGACAAACAAATGTTCGTTCCCAAATCACGTTTTTTTATATGTTTTGACACTTGTTACGACGTTTAAACGAAAAAAAATTGAAATTCTTGTCGCCGCTGCCATACTTCCACACGTATTGACGATGTGGAAGTAAAATAAATTTAGTACTCTAATTTTTGTACATACTTATAAAACATCCCGAAATACGTCAATCTTAAATTAAAAAGTGATCTTACAATGTAAAAACTTCACCCCTACATTCAACCTACTTCGAGTGACAGGTGCAACCCCCAAATTGTTAACTAGGAAGTAGGGGCTTATGATACCTCGTTTGAAAGACACTTCACTCTCTATTAAACAATGATTTGGTTTTAAAATTTATTTCAAATATGAACAGTAAAAAAAGTCTGGACGCAGCAAGTGCGTTATGGAAGTGAATTTTAATAAAAATGTTTTTAATAGCAAATGCGAGCAGACATCAATCTGATTACCGGCATAGCCTATGTACTATACTTTATCAAGATTACTTATTGTTTGAACATATACACAAATTTTCCGAAAATAAACTTAAATGTTGGTTTCCTAGCCAAAAAACCTTACGCTAATAGCAAACTGAGTTATTGAAATTTGAAGGATTTAATGAAAATTCCCTACCAAAACGCACTTACTGCGTCCAGATTTTTTTCTTACAAACATGCATCATATTTCGATAAAAAAATGCAAAAATGCATTAAAATGCATTAACGAATTTGTTCTACGAAAATTAGCTAAAAATTATAGACCGCTAAACCATAGACCTCACCAAACCTACAGCGAAAGCATCAAATTAACTAAACCGACAGCCAAAGGATCAGAAAAAGCGTCTACTTGAAATGAATTTTCTGTAAATATTTTAGTAAAATGAAGGGTTGATGGTTGAAGCTGAAACTAAAGGGTTCGTAGAACACTCTTCTTGCAGCATTTTCTTTTCACAGTCCGTATTTGTTTCACGTTCCTTGCCTAAACATTGCCAATTTTGACGTTTCAAATTGCGACTTTGTCGTTTTGAGGAAAACTCCATTTTTTTTATTAACTGCCCATAACTTTTTTGTCTTTAAGCTTAGAGAGCTATATGTTAGTACATGGTTCACTCTCTATGATGCAAACACGCATACCAAATTTGGTTGCCCTTGCTTGGTTATTTCTGGAGATATACATTTTTTTAGAAAGAAAACACAACATTTTCCGGGAAAACCTGGGCCGATTTTCCTGGCTAACGAACCACCTTCCTTTTGCAAGTGGCTTGGATAAGTTCGTTAGCCAGGAAAATCGGCCCAGGTTTTCCCGGAAAATTTTGTGTTTTCTTTCTAAAAAAATTTATATCTCCGGAAATAATAAAGTCAGTCAAACCAAATTTGGTACGCGTGTTTTTATTAATTTAATTTGATCAAGATCAGCCCATTATTTTTTGAGTTATCAGTGTGATACATACATACATACATACATACATATATACAGTGTGGAACAGCCAAATGGAATAAATTCGATAACGGATAAATGAGGGCGTGTTGGGAAAAACGCTTGGACACGTCGATTTGTATTTTTAACTGCGCATCTTTTTCAAGAAAAAAAAATTATTTAGGGTGCGTATTAATTTTTTGGATTCTTCAGAAAATTCTAGACATAATTCATGTACAATGTCCTATACCTATCTTCAACTGTTTCGGAAATATTAAGTATTTTCAGATTTATTACAAAAATTAACATTAAAAATAGAAAATTATTTTATTTCACAAATTCGCTACATTGCATTCAATACTTATTTCCCATTCAGCTCTTGATAATGAGAAAGTAAACAAAAACCATTCCTGCGTTTCTTTTTACTGATATGAAATGAAACAAAAACAAAAACAGTTTTCTTTCTGTTCGTATAAAACTCGTAGCCTTAGCAACTTGTTGTCTGCCTGCATGACAGTAGTGATTAGTGCCAGTGCTATTGTCGTTTGAATTTCGTTAACTGTACGTAATAATATCAGAAAAATGGTTCATTTAACAGAAATGCACAAAATAACCATTCTACAAATGATTGGTTATGGAGATAACACACGGACACAGATGGAAGTGTCTCGCTTATTTCACGAAAAATTTCCAAATTTGCCGCCTGTATCCCAAGGAACGAATTTCATTTTACTGTTCTGCACTGTAGACACACATGTATCCGAGCGATAAATAAAAAAAATGCTTCATCGATTTTGATCAAAGGTTCTAGCAAGTATGTCTCTTTTCTAAATCTCTAGGAAAAGTTCATTTAACAGTCCAATCGTACAAATTTACATCTCCAAAAATAATACATTTTGATGAAAAATGGTACAAATGCGGCCTAGTAGACACTTATGCATATAATATAATAAAATCTTATATATATATATATATATATATATATATATATATATATATATATATATATATATATATATATATATATACAGGGTGGTCCACTTCGCGGAAAAAGCCCAGTTTTCCATATTAAACTCAGTTTTATCTAATAAGTTTCAACTGAAAGTTGTTCCTATCAATCAGCTGCGTAATCTAAAAATATTTTATTTTACACAGGATGTTCATTTTCTCCGTGGCAGACCAAACTTACCTTTTTTTAAAGAAACCACCCTGCATTTCATATCATTTAAAAAATATGGTATCGCGACAAGCAAATTGATACCCTACAGAATGGGTCTAGGTCCAACCGTTTCAGAATTATTCATTTGTTTATTAAAAATATTGGTCTAATTTGGTGCGTAAATACTTCGATCCTGCACAATGTTTTGGCTGCATATTCAGTGGAGTTAATTTTATAGATTCCTCACTATAACAAAATGCAAGATGGTAATTCTTAATGTAACCTGCCTATACAGAGTGCTAAATTTCGCAAAACGTAAATTTTCTCGAAAATTTCAAATAGAACGTTATTAGATGCGTATTTTCAACGGTTTCAAAGCTATAAAGAATTAATTACAAAATTAATCATTTACCAATATTTATGAAACTTATCTCAAAATCTAAGGCGGCTTTGACAACGCCACTTGACATTTGAAAAATTAAGTAAATTATTGACAGGCATCTTTCTTGGTTACCCGCTTTTTTCTTGATATCAGCATGTTTTTTTACTGAAGATCTTATGTCAATGCTGTACGTGATTGCTGAAAGTGATGGAAATTTTGCCTTAGCAAAGAGAATCTATAGGCAGAAATACCCTAATCGACAACAACCTCAGTTGAAAGTATTTAGATTGGTAGTAGCTCGTTTTGATGCATACGGCAGTGTACAGTATCGGGCTCCTGTAAGAAACAAAACTGTTCTAAATGAAAGTACGTCTGTAAACATCATAGCCTCAGTCATTGAAAATCCACATATCAACCAGCGACAATTAGCTTTGAATTTAAATATCAGTTAAAGTTCTGTCCAAAGATGTTTTAAAGAAAACAAATATCACCCATAGCATGTTAGAAAAGTTCAAGAGCTGTCTGCAAGCGATAAGCAGCAAATATTGAATTTTTGTATTTGGGCTCTACAGAAGGACAACCACGAACCAGGATTTCTTGCAAAAGTGCTATTTATAGATTAAGCAAATTTTTCAAACTGTGGAGGAATTAACGTGCACAATTTGCATTATTATGCTGATATAAATCCACATTTTTCGTGGCCAGTGGATCGTCAGCATAGGTGGTCCATAAATGTATGGGCTGGAATTTTGGGTCCCTATTTAATCGGACAGTATTTTTTCGATTGGACTCTCATTGGTAAGCGTTATCTAAATTTCTTGAATAATGATCTACCATAGCCTTGGCCATCAAGGTCTCCTGATGTTTCCAAAATAGATTTTTTTTTTGTGGGGTGACGTTAAAGGTAAAGTGTATGCGACTCCACCAACAACCAAGGAGGACATGCGCGCAAGGATTTCAGAAGCTTTCAATTCTGTACGCGAAGCAACATTGTTGAAGCTGCAAAACAATTTAAGACAGATATTACAAATTTGTATCGATAATGACGGCCCCCAACTTGAACATTTGCTGCGTTGAATTTTTGTTGTTTATTTTGTGAATTTGGATTTAGTGTTGTTCTTGTTGATTTAAACCTTGTTAATATACGCATTAAATGTTTTGCTCCTTTACATCACACACACTTTAGTTTTTTTTATGCAGTATGAATTTAGGATATCACGTAAACTGTTTGAAAATGATATAAAATACAGGGTGTTGCATATTAACGTGAAGTATTTACTTAAATTTATATAAAAATGGCTAATTCCGTAATTGAGCCTTAATATTTTTCAAACCGTTAAAAATACTCTCAGCAAACGTAATATTGCTGAAAATGCGAAGAAAATTCACATCTTATAACGTTCTAATATACAGGGCGTTCCATTTGAAATTTTCGAGAAAATTTAAGTTTTGCGAAATTTAACACTCTGTATAGGCAGGTTACATTAATAATTACCATGTTGCATTTTGTTATAGTGAGGAATGTATAAAATTAACTCCAATGAATATGCAGCCAAAACATTGTGCAGAATCGAAGTATTTACGCACCAAACTAGACCCATATTTTAATAAACAAATGAATAACACTGAAACGGTTGGTCCTAGACCCATCATGTGGGGTATCAATTTGCTTGTGGCGATACCATCTTTTTTAAAATGATATAAAATACAGAGTGTTCTATTTAAAAAAGGTAAGTTTGGTAAAATACTTTTGAATTACGCAGCTGATTGATGGGAACAACTTTCAGTTGAAACTTTTTTTATAAAACTGAGTTTAATATGGAAAACTTGGCCTTTTCCGCGAAGTGGACCACCCTGTGTATATATATATATATATATATATATATATATATATATATATATATATATATATATATATATATATATATATATATATATATTTAATGCAATATAAGAAATTGAACTTTTTATGTAGATAGAAAATTAAATGATTAGAGTCTAAAATAAATTTGCAACCTTAACGCTCTTAAGGCGTTTGGACTTGTTATGGACCATATTTTACAGGGTTAGAACGATAGTAAATTAAATTATCTAAAATTTTCCGTGAATCAGTTTCTTGACCAATCACAAGGCAGGAAGCAAATGTTTATTTTGTCAGAACTAAATGTCAAAATAGGCGATTTTTGAACAAATATTCTGGAGAAGATGAGGTGTATAAAGAACAAATGTCGCATGAAGTGCGTTTCTCATGATCTTAGATTTCGATCCAGTAGTTACTTTCCTTCATTTAATTAAAATATTTGCATAAGATTTATTTGAAATCGACATTGTTTTCCGATTTGGATATGTAGGGGTTGGGACAGACTTCCCGGAGGAGTGAGCGTAACCGGCTATAACAAAGGGGAATGTTACAGTTGTCTTATTAACTGACTTCTAAGCGAAGATTCTGAAACAAATACGTCTTTTGGAAAACAAAATATTGCGTGACGTGTGTTTGTGCTTGTACCTCATTTGTTTGCCTAACATGTTTGTAAAAGATGAATTTGAAGCACATCTTTTGACAGCCTCACATGGAAAGGCGATTACGGTATTTAATTAGTTTCAAAAAGTAGTAAGGTAGTAGCAAGTGCGTTATGGTAGCGAATGTTAATAAAAAAAATCAAATTATAATAACTCAATTTCCTGTTAAGCTAGAAACCTCCATCTTGGTACATAGTAAAGCATCTATAAAAGCAGCGTGTGTACTATATATTATAAAAATAGCGATATAAGCCTTGAAGAACATTTGTGTTTAAAAACTGTAAACGTTTATTTTGTTTTTTGTGTGTGTGCTTTAACGTCGCTCTATTTAGACGACTATGGCCAATCACCGAACCCCTGCCTTTCTCCAAGGAGTGTAGAGATCATCACATGGACACGGGACCCAAGGCTTACGACCACAAAAGGCGCAACGTGCAGACATTCAACTTACTCAAATACAATGCCACAACCTCGATTGATCTTAGTTTTACAGTATGTACTGAAAAAGTAAAAGGGGAGCCCTGGGAATCGAACACAGTACCCTTCGGTTCAGAGGCACACGTTCTTACCTCTGAACCACCGAGGCTCTAGGTGTAGTGGAGTTGATTATGTATTTTCAGGAGATTTCACTCATGCATATTTTTGACAATCGGTGGGACGCATAGAGACCTGGCAAGAGCGATTTAACAATCACAGAATTAATTTTCAATTTTAATATATCCTAGCATCCCGACACCTTTTTCAGTCATGACATTATAATGGCAGTGTCCGAAAGCGATCAGTAATGTAAATTTTCAGAATTTATGATGATAATTACAGATTGCCTTTTAAAAACATTAGTTTAAACATGGTTTATTTCACAATGAGCCAAAACAGTCAGTTAAAAATCCACAATTAGGGGACAGTTAAAATTTTAAGTGGTTACTATATACCTATCATGTTCACTTTAAACCCCTCAATCTGTTAAAAAACTGCCTAATCAATGCCAAACAACAACAAAATACATATTTACAATTGAGCCTTGCTATACATGTAGAAATCTAAAGAAGTTTAAAATACTTTTTGTTTGTTTATTTTTGATTGCAGACATTCAACTTACTCAAATACGATGCCACAACCTCGGTTGATCTTAGTTTTATAGTATGTACTGAAAAAGTAAAAGGGGAGCCCTGGGAATCCAACACAGTACCCTTCGGTTTAGAGGCACACCTTCGTACCACTAGACCACCGAGGCTCCAAACTTTAAACTTAACTTAATTCAAATAGTGAAGGCAGATCGAGTGGCACCCTTTTCAAAAGCTCTTATGGTTCTCTATTCAAAGCTGCAACTTTACAATCTACCGATAATTTTTTTTAGATATTTGCTTTCAACACTTGAAAATAAAAAATTGAAAATAATAGTATCAATTTCGTGTTTAAAGCTGCTAATATTTGAGACTGTATTTTGTCTAAAATAATAGCAGCTTTTAAATTAAGTTAAGTTTAAGTTTAAAGTTTGGAGCCTTGGTGGTCTAGGGGTAAGAACGTATGCCTCTAAACCGAAGGGTACTGTGTTCCCAGGGTTCCCCTTTTACTTTTTCACTACATACTTTCAATGTTCTAAAATGTGTATTTTCTGCTCTGTAACCGGTTTTGCTGCTCGATGATGATGCTTTGAAGCAGCGAAACATGTAGCAGAGCAGAAAGCAACAAATTGCGAAGTCAGAGAAAGTCTCAGCGTCTGTATTTAGTATGGAACGGTTTCACCAAGTTGTTTCAAGTTTACAATAGAAATCCTGTATATATATATATATATATATATATATATATATATATATATATATATATATATATATATATATATATATATATATATATATTCAATTATTTATTTATTTATTTTTCATTTAGTTGTACAGTATGTCTCACAAAAAAGCTTGTGCCAACAAATGACATAATTTTAAACATTTTCCAAACAGTACAACTATCAAACGGTTATAATTTATGTCACTTTCCAAATTTCCTCTAAACT
The DNA here is from genome assembly GCA_964006375.1 of Tillus elongatus. Classification (NCBI taxonomy): domain Eukaryota; kingdom Metazoa; phylum Arthropoda; class Insecta; order Coleoptera; family Cleridae; genus Tillus; species Tillus elongatus. Next base: position 135,849,642 of record OZ023266.1, on the reverse strand, counting down.
TCTTTCCCCTGCAATACCAAATCTCACAAATATTTCCATTTTAGCATTTCATATTAGTGAATTTTTATTTAAAAAAATTCACTAATGGTGAGACTTTGCAAAATTTTTTTCAAATGAGCGCGAACTAGGATTCCTAGAACCCATATCCGGGGTCAGTTAGAATTTTTATATGTTATATATATATATATATATATATATATATATATATATATATATATATATATATATATATATATATATATATATATATATATATATATATATATATATATATATGTATATGTATCCGTCTGATAACTCAAAAAATAATGAACCGATTTTGATGAAACTCGGCAGGTGTCTTTCTTTTATTAATGGCTTAGATGAGTTCGTTAGACAGGAAAATCTAACGGGGTTTTCCGGAAAAATTTTGAGTTTTCTTTCAAAAAAAAATTTTTCTCTGAAAATTACAAAGCTGTTCTAACGAAATTTAACGGATATATTGCCTTAGAAGAGACCTTACTACGTACCAAAATTCAACTTTTTAAATTTTTAGAAAATTGAGTTATTCAAATTTTGAATTTTCTTTCGAAAAAAACTTTTCTCCGAAAGTTACAAGGTTATTTTAATCAAATTTGGTGGACATCTTGCCTTAGGAAAGACCTCACTACATACCAAAATTAAACTTTCTAAGTTCATAGAAAATTGAGTTATCGAAATTTGACGCATTTAATAAAAAATTACTACCATAACGCACTTGCTGCGACCCGTTAATTTTTAGATTTACTACGGTATGAATAAAAAATAGTTTGTATTTCGAAAAATAACAGTTTTTTGATGAAAGTTGGTAGACATGTTGACTTGAGAGATACTTTACCACCCATCAAAATTACATGTTGTAGGCTAAGGGTAAATTCAAATTTGAAGCATTTAATGGAAATTCGCTACCATAACGCACTTACTGCGTTCGGACTTTATTAAATATATTTTCTATACATTTTACTATCTCAGTCAAAAAAAAGTTTTGTCGACATAATTTGAAAACCACTCTTTCTACCAGACTTTTAAGTATGCATAAATAGACACTGGTTCAGTGACTACGTTTACGGGACACAACACATAACGCTATGATAATATCTTATATTTGCGTTTATATATTACACATAATGTTACAAAATAAGCGGGTATGCACGTGCTTAAATGTGGTGAATGTCTTTTTTCTCATAAAAGTTACAGTATAGAATACACTAAATCATAACTTCAATATTATTTCGGTATTATACATTTTGCAGACAAATGCGTACAGTCGTTACGCAATATGGAATCAACTAACTGTAAAATAACATCTTTTTTATAGTAATTACGGCATTCTCAAACAAAACAATGACATATTATAATATTTATAGTAAGTTCATGGTAGACGATGAAGCACTTGAACTTAAATTGCCAACATGAAAACAGAATTGTTTGTCTTTTTTAAACTTTAGCTTAAATACGAATTTTTTGTGTACTACAGTTATACAGATCACCAAATTTCACAAAGTGTTACTTTTTTGAGAAAATGGTGGTATAATTTTTAAATACTTTAATAAGACAACGTAAAAAACTCTGGTCGCAGCAAGTGCGTTATGGCAGTGAATTTTTATAAAAATGCTTTGAATATCAAATATGTCTTTTTAATGCAAGCAGTCATCAATTTGGTTACCGGTATAACCTATATAGTAGAAACAATGTGCCATATTTTATCAAAATAATTTATTGTTTGAAAATGTACAAAAATTTTCCGACAATATACCTTAAACGTTGGGTTTCTAACCAACAAATCTTAGGTTAATAGCAAATTGAGTTATTGAAATTTGAAGCATTTAATGAAAATTTGCTACCAAAACGCACTTACTGCGTCTTGATTTTTTTTCTCACAAACATATTTCGATAAAAAATTCAATAAAATAAGGCTGTTCGAAAAAAAATTTGTAGGGATCACCAACGATCGACTTGTGGGCCAGCCGGTGATTGTCAAAATAATTTTATAAGATGCAGCTCAAGACACCCTATAATTACCTTATACAATTTTTTTTCGTCTCTTGTATAATAATAATTATATTCAGCTTTACCGTAGAAACGCGTCACCCTGTATATATGTAAGCAGATCAAAACTGAACGTAAACTCGGATATGGATTCCAGGGGGCTTAGTTTGCCCTCATTTGAAGAAATCTTTAAAATTATAAAGTCGCGGTTTCCTCATTGACGAATTTTTTGTACGAAAATTAGCTAAAAATTATGGACCGTTAAACCATAAACTTAACTAAAACTACCGCCAAAGCATTAGAGAGTAAGAACTAACCTGTTGCATATCAGCCCTTTTGTAAAACTTCGATCCTTTATATGTGTTGATAAAACATAACAAACACTGTTTAATCCACCCACTAACATTAATAAAGGAATAATTTGCACTTGTATATAAAAATTTCCCAAATGACACAAATAATTCGTCGACTCAAACAAATAAACATATAATCTCATACAAATACCATACATCAGTTACAGCGTCTAACAAACCTGCGTAATAATATCAAATGTTCCGTTGAGACGGCAACGACATACTAGATCTCATATAAGCTATTGACAATGAAACGCGGTGATATTAAACATAAATGTTTCAAATTTGAATAGCTCAATTTTCTGTAACCCTAGAAAGCTGCATTTTGGCACATAGTTAGGTCTTTCCCAAAGCAATATGTACACCAAATTTTATCTAAATATCTTTGTAATTTTCGGAGAAAAAAAATTTCTTCAAAAGAAAACTCAGAATTTTCCCGGAAAAACGTCTCCGATTTTTCTGGCTAACGAACTCATCCAAGCTATTAATAAAAGAAAGGCACTTGCCGAGTTTTATTAAAATCGGTTAATTATTTTTTGAGTTATCGGTTGGATATATATATATATATATATATATATATATATATATATATATATATATATATATATATATATATATATATATATATATAAACATATAAAAATCGAAACTGATCCCGGATATAGGTTCTAGGGGCCCAAATTCGCGCTCATTTGCAAAAATTTTTGCAAAGTCTCACCATCGATACCTCTCTATTAGTGATTTAAAAAAAATAATTCACTAAAACAATAACAAGGCATGAGACAATATTAAATTAAATGTTCACATTATTGGCCATTAACTGCTGGACAATAAGCAAGACGCTTTTCAAATTCTTGGATTACTTGTTTTGTCGCTGGTGGCGGGATTTGCCTTATTTCCGTGGTTGCTCTTCTATTGTTCCACCTATTTGGGAAAAGTTTTGTTGAAACCAAGCTGAATCAGTGGTGTATTAGCGTTTGCTCCAATTGGATAGCGCATAGTTAGATTAGGAATTATGTGTTGGCGAAGCAGATCCAAATAATTATCAGCACAAAGTGTACCACCAATAAAAAATAAACCAACAATTGGGGTACCCACTATTTCATCCCAAACAATAATTTTTTGCGGAAACTGCGTATGGCTCTCCCTTTTCCAATGTGGATTCTCGGGTGCCTAATATCGACAATGCTGTCCCAAGCAACAAATTAAGGCATGTTAACTAGCACTGAAGTCCAAATAACCCAACAAAGTTGTAATTTAATTATAATTAACCAAAATGTTGCCTTGACTGTCATAATCTCTACAAATTTGAGAATGCGGCTCCTAATTAGCCCATATTTGACTATTAAAATTACTCCAAAGTCAGTAACCTACAAGTAACTAAATTGGGAAAAGTTTGGTTCAATTTTACCTATAAATATACTTAAATATAATTCTGAGTTTCAATGCCACAATTGGTAATTTTTAGGTCGACGTTTGCCCTAAATTGGACTGAAAACTGACCACCAAGTCCAGATACCTAAAATATCTATTTTAAGGTTACTTATTACTTAATAATAACTTGCAATGCGTCTCTATGGTATAGTAAATTGGAGGTCATCTTATAAAGTCCAGATTACATATATATTACCAATCTAACTGCAACAGAACACAGGAAATATTTTGGGCACTAAGATAACCTAAAATGGCTTTCTGATCGGCCATAGACATAATTACTGCAGAAGTGGTCTTCCAAGGCAAATTTACCACATCAAAGTTGAAAATACCCATAAAATCTGACTTCAAATAGAAAATGTCCTCAAACTTCAAAGTGTATAGCAGTTAAATTAATTTGTGAATGTAGAAGGTGTTTCAGTTGACGAACTTAATTAATAAAAGTTTTATTCTTCAGTCACAGTCTCTGTGTAAATCCTAAAAACGTATGACAACTTCATAGGCTACTCCTATATGGAAGAAAAGCTGTTGATTTGAAATCATCATGTTTACCCCTTCAATCTAATACATCCCTTTTCATGCCAATGGAATCAAGCATTGGCAACACGATCAGCGGTCATATGTTTATGTTTATTTACTTATTTTTGGTCTATGGATGTCTATAACATATTATGGAATCAAAGATCAAAAGCCTGGACGCAGCAAGTGCGTTATGATAGTGAATTTTCATAAAAATGTTTTAAATAGCAAATATGTGTTTTTTTTAAGAAAACAGACATCAAATTTGGTTACCAGTATAACATATATAGTAAAAATAATGTACCATATTTCATCAAAATAACTTTATTGTTTGAAAATGTAAAAAATTTTTCGAAAATAAACTTAAAATGTTCCCGAAAAAGCTAGTTTCCTGGCCAACGAACCTTATAGGTTAATAGCAAATTGAGCTATTCAAATTTGAGGCATTCAATAAAAACTCGCTACCATAACGCACTTGCTGAGTCCCGAATTTATTTTCTTACAAACATGCATTATATTTTCGTGGTCTAAATTCCATACATTTAAGGCTGGCTCAGAACTGTCACTGATAGGGGGAATCCGTCTGTGTAATTAAAAGAAAACATTGTTTAATCTATTTCAACTGAGCAGATTTTCCTGGTTAACGACCTTATCCAAGCCACTGGCAAATTTTTTTGAGTTATCGGTGTGATACATATATACATACATACATATATATATATATATATATATATATATATATATATATATATATATATATATATATATATATATATATATATATATATATATAAACATATAAAAATTGAAACCGACCCCGGATATGTGTTCTCGGGGGCCTAATTAGTGCTAATTTGAAGGAATTTTTTCAAAATTCAAAAGTCGAGATCTCCTCATTAGTGAATTTTTTTTAAAGAAAATTCACTAATATAATCATTCCTATATGTCTCTCCGGTGTGCACATATATATTTATTTATTTCAATACATGAAAATGTATGATTAATAATAAATTTACACTAAATTTGTTTACCATATAGTTGAAATTCCCATAATAGAATAAAATGTCTTCAAAGTTCTGTTAGTTTGCCTTGTGATTGGGAAGTGTGACTTATAGGTAAAAAAATATAGCAAAATTAACTTCCAGGTCAATAATGTTACAACGGCAGCCATATTAAACTCCTAGTGCTGGGAATGTATCCATTTGTGTATTCGAATATTCGTTCCAAAAGCTTCACGACTATTCGAATTATTCGAGTATTCGAATATTCGTGGAGTATTCGAATATTGGTGGAGTATTCGAATATTCGTCGAGTATTCGAATATTCGCAGAGTATTTGAATATTCGCAGAGTATTCGAATATTCGCACAGTAATAAACACTCCCCTAAGCCCATGAATGTGTCTCGTTATCATTTTTTGAATCTGCCTCTGTTTCCTAGAAAATTAGCTATTTAACTTTTAACTTTCAAATAATTCCGGAAATGTTTCATTGTTTATTTTAGAAAAATTAATGACGATTATAATGTCGGTTTCATTGTGCTTATCACAACAGCAGTTAGGTTTTTAGTCATACTTACGTTATTTGCAAGTACATATATAAATGAATAAATAAATCTGCATCCCGTGTATTTGCGTTTTAAGCTGATAATGTGCTTAGTTAGAAAAAAACTCGGGACGCAGCAAGTGCGTTATGGTAGTGAATTTTCATTAAAATGGTTTTTATAACCAGTATAACCTCTATAGTGGGAACAATGTACCACATTTTATCAAAATAACTTTGTTGTTGGAAAAGGGCAAATATTTTTCGAAAACTAACTTAAAATATATCCGAAAAACTGACCCGATTTTCCTGGCCAACAAACTTCTTCAAGGTATTTAGCCACCTACCAAGATATAATTATTTACAAAAAGCTTTTCGAGAAAACTTACAAAAAAAAATTGTAAACAACTTTTTTGCGAAAATCCAAAAACATCTTTTTTACAATAACTCATTAAACATTAGGTACTAATTACCAAAATTTTACAAAAATTTCACTAACAATGATTTCTACATAAACAAATAAAGTTCGCTACCATAACGCACTTGCTGCGTCCAGAATTTTTTTCTTACAAACATGCATTATATTTCGATGGAAAATGCAATAACATAAGGCGTGTTTGATTAAAAAAAAAAATTGTATCACCAACGACTTATGGGCCACCCTGTGATTGTAGAAATATTTTTTTCAGATGTAGCTCAAGACACCCTATAATTAATATATACAAATTTTTTTCATATCTTTTATAATTACGGCTATATTGAGCTTTATTGATTTTTTACGAAAATTCGACAAAAATTATATACCATTAAACGATAAACTCTATAGCTAAGACTACTGCCAAGCATCAGAGAAAGGGTCTATTAGAAATGAATTTTCTGGAAATATTTTAGTAAAATGAAGGACAATGACGGTTGAAAGTAAGACTTCAGGGTTTGTAAAACATCCTTCTTGAGACCTTTTATTTCCATAGCCCGTATTAGATTCAAGTTCTTTTCCTAAATGTGGCTGATTTTGACGTTTTAAATCGCAACTTTGACGTTTTGAGGAAAACCCCAATTTCTTTTTTCTTTAATTACCTATAACTTTTTTGTATTTTGAGCTACAGGGCTAAATTTTGGTAGGTAACTTACATATAAGAACATAAACCCGTGTGCCAAATTTGGTTGCCCTTACTTTGTTAATTCCGGAGATATAATTTTTTTTCAAAAGGAAACACAAAATTTTCCGGGAAAACCCTGGCAGATTTTCCTGGCTAACGAACTTATCCAAGCCATTTGCAAAAGGAATTTATTCACCAAATTTAAACAAAATCGGCCCATTATTTTTTGAGTTATCGGTGTGATACATATATATATATATATATATATATATATATATATATATATATATATATATATATATATATATATATATATATATATATATATATAATCATGTCAAAGGCCTGAGCAATGTCGAGAAATATTGCACCAGTTGACTTGTGAACCCTCCGCTGATGTTTTTCATCACTCGAAGGACTTGGTTTGTGGTGGAGTGTTGGTGACTGAAATCGAATTGCTCGTCAGGAAGGATATGGTTCTCAGAGGCGAATGAGGCTAGCCTTTTCTGAATTAGTTTTTAGACGATTTTGCCGACGACAAGGAGTAGGCAAATGGGCCTGTAGTTTTGTTGTACTAGCGGGCCTTTGCTGGGTTTTTGGACCTTGATAATGTAGGCAAGTTTTCACATGTATGGAAAATGTTAAAATCGCAGCATGGCATTCATAATCGTAACTATGAAAACCACTACTTTGCGGGGGGATTTTTCAGGGCTACGTTGGAGATTATATCGTATCCCGCAGCTTTCCTATTTACTAGTGTTTTGATTATTTTGGAAACTTCTTCGTAACTAGCGGGCTCTATGTTTGCGTATGGGTAGACGCGAAGCTAAATCCTGGCATAATGATGCGTTCTTGCGACGTGCGACAGATCAACGCTGTTATAATTCGGGCTGCGTTGCAACTGCAGATCATTCGCGAAATCACTTGATTTGCCCGCATCCGTGTTTACGATGCCGTTTTGGCCATGAAGTGGGGATATCGGAAGTTTTTGGGAGCAAAGGGCTTTTGCCATTTGCCAGATAAAATTGTCTTGGACGGACAGGGTTTGTAGGAGTTCCTTATAACAGTTGTTGCGGCGTTATTGTGGAGCGGATCATACTTGTTTGATGAATCTGTTTGCGTCTCATTTGTCGGTGGGGTTTCCGGTGCGTTGAGCCTGTCTTCGAACGCGGTTCTTTTCTAGTATCAATCTATGATACTGTTCAAAAATGGGGGCTCAGTATAACACATCTATGCTCCACCAAGCCGGCCTTAGGGCAGGTACTGTCATGCAGTGGAGAATAGCGCGAAGCGCCATCTCTGGTCTTGCCACGATTCTAGGCTTCCACGTACACAGAGTAAGGTCGACATGTGGCATCATACGTATCGCATACTGAAGAGTCCAAACAAGAGCGAAATCATATAACGTTGGTTGTGGGTTCCAGGGGACCTGGTACGCATTCAATTAAAAAAACTTTTTCAAAAAACAAAAGTCGTGATCTGCTTATTAGTCAATTTATTCTACAAAAACCCAAATTCCTTGAAAGGTAAAGTGTTTTTATTTAACAAAACAAAAGTCTATATCTATCCAGAAAAGGCTAAATAGGAAACATTCTTTTATATTTTACGAAAGGTTGTATGATGCATTCTGTTTCAGAAAATTTAATTAGTAAAGGTCGGGTAACAGCCTTTTAGTGTATTTTCTTAAAATAAATTCACTAATGAGGAGATCCCGACTTTTGAATTTTGAAAAAATTTCTTCAAATGAGCGCTAATTAGGCCCCCTAGAACACATATCCTGGGTCAGTTTCGATTTTTATATGTTTATATATATATATATATATATATATATATATATATATATATATATATATATATATATATGTATATATATATATATATATATATATATATATATATATATATATATATATATATATCACACCGATAACTCAAAAAATAATGGGCCGATTTTGACAACATTTGGTGAATACCTTTCTTTTGTAAGTGGCTTGGACAAGTTTGTTAGCCAGGAAAATCTGCCGAGGTTTTCCCGGAAAATTTTGTGTTTTCTTCAGAAAAAAATTCGTATCTCCGGAAGTAACAAAGTAAGGGCAACCAAATTTGGTGCATCGTTTCAATTCGCTATAGGTAAACTACCTAGCGCTGTAGGTCAAAAGACAAAAAGTTATGGGCATTTAAAGAAAAATAAATTGGGAGTTTCTTCATAACGTCAAAGTGACAATTTAAAACGTCAAAATTCGCAATATTTTGGCAAAGAACTTGAATCTAATACAGGCTATGGAAAGAAAATGTCTCAAGAAGAATGTTTTACAAACCCTGAAGCCTTAGTTTCAACCATCATTGTCCTTCAATGTTTCCAGAAAATTCATTTTAAATAGACCCTTTCTCTGATGCTTGGCAGTAGTCTTAGCTATAGAGTTTATCGTTTAATGGTATATAACTTTTGTCGAATTTTCGTAAAAAATCAATAAAGCTCAATATATCCGTTATTCTACAAGAAATGAAAAAAATTGTATACATTTATTATAGGGTGTCTTGAGCTACATCTTAAAAAATATTTCTACAATCACAGGGTAGCCCATAAGTCGTTGGTGATATAAATAATTTTTTTGTTAGTCGAAAACGCCTTATGTTTTTGCATTTTCCATCGAAATATAATGCATGTTTGTAAGTAAAGAAATTGTGGACGCAGCAAGTGCGTTATGGTAGCGAATTTTTATTAAATGCTTCATATTTGAAAAGATAAATTGGCTATTAACCTATAAGGTTGACCAAGAAACGGATTTTTTCGGTTACACTTTAAGTTTACTTTCGGAAATTCTTGTACATGGCACATTGTTTTTACTATATATGTTATATTGGTAATTAAATTTGATGCCTGCTTTCTGAAAAAAAAACACATATTTGCTATTAAAAACATTTTTATGAAAATTCACTACCATAACGCACTTGCTGCGTCTTGGAGTTTTTTAAAATTCACGGCATCTCTGAACCCCAATATATATGCAATAAATTTTTGACATTTTCAGTGGTCAGCGGCTGCTCAAATGTGATCGGAATGTATCGGCATAATCAACAAAACCCGTATATTACAAAAAGTTGCAATTTGTAAGGTACTTTATTAAAGAAAACATTGTAAATTTGCATTCGAGATACGTGATGTTTTGATATGTTTTCAAACGGAAGACAAAAATTGAGACACATCCACGCGCTTCAGTATTTATAATCTTTTCGAAGCAAAAAAATTAAGCGCGGTTAAATCGTACGTCTTTCTTTGTACAAACCAATAATTTTAGTACACACCCACAAATAAGAGTATTTTCTGACAAAACAATACATTTCACATGCACGCTTAGGAACAGAGAGGGTACCTGAAAACTTTCACAAAAATTACCAGCAACGAAATTATTAAGCCCATCCTGCTTGTGCTAGCCAGGCATTCCTGTAATGAAACCCGCGAGTAAATCCTCAAAGTCGAGGATTCCAGCCAAGCTGAAGCGGGCCGTGCGGAGGGTCGTATTTTATATAAAAGGGTTTTAAAGTCATGACAATTTCCGCTTGCAATCTCCTGGATGTTGCATCACGCAACTGAAAGCGTTGTAAGCGGTTTTCATAGGAAAGACGGCGATTATCAAAAGCCGTCTTTGTAACATGAAGATGGGGTTGTCTAACAATTTATAGAACCGTGGCTGAATATTATTTCATATTAAAATCGCAATTTTAAACCTGAGGTGTGAATTCGTTTTATCTTCTATTAGTTGGATGCAGTACAAAAATCTACGGTCAACAATTTCTTTTGCAATATTGGTATTTTAATTCTTACTTAGACCATGGTAAGAAGGCCTAGGCACGAAAAGCGCGTTATGTAGCGAATCTTATAAAAAAATGTAATAGACGGAGAGCTGGTGCCTAATTTAGGGTAGGTATTTTAGGCACTTAGAAATCGTAATAAAGTACAATTTCGATCTTAGTGAATCTGGAGTGGGGCGTCAGGAAGGGAACTTGTGGTTATTTTGCTACTATGCAACATATAACATTTGCACAAATAATCCCAAAAAAATTCTTTGGGTACTTTAGAATTAATATATGTAGTTTTTTTATTTCAGCATTCATAGAATCTAGGAATAAAAATCCCATATTTTTAGACGGTTTTGGAGTAAGTACACTTTGAGAAACCCAAATCACCACAACACTTATTTCAGAGTCCTTACGATCGTTTCGTTGACAAAGTCAACATCTTCAGAGGAAGATAAATTCTAACCTAAACAACTAGCTACATGCATTTATATCGCGTCAAGGTAAACGAACTAGTCCGATGTAAAATTGTCGTCCAGGAACGATCGTTTGTTTATTGTGTGGTGAAACTACGAGGTCTACGACCTGCTTTTAATCTTCTGGTCGACATATTTATGAGCCCTTATCTAATATACGGATAATAGCTTTAAAGGAACTGAGTTATTTAAAGAATCTGCACGTTCCCTTTCGATCTAGAAATTTACTATGTGGATATTGTATCACGCCGACAAACATCTGGCTAGATAAACACCATCAACTCCGCTCATCTTTTTTAAATAGAAAAAATAATACCGGGTGTTTGGCTCAACATGTTAACACTCTAACAAAAGATAAATAATTCAACTAAAATACTACATACAAACTGTATTTATATTGATGCTAATTCTTCGTGGTAGTATTTATATTAAATTCATAGATACAAACAAAACAAACAGATCTTTAAGTCGAGGCAAACGTATAGATTAGTATATGTATAAACCGGCCGAGTTATTGACATAATTTATTATTCTACAGACAAATTCGGAGTGTTTAAGCAGTCAAATGCAAAGTGAAAATAAAGGACTAGAAATTAAAGGTGCCGCACGATTCAATGAAGTTTTGCTCTTAATAGACCTTAATATAAAAATACTTTCTAATGAATCAAGCATAGTTTGATGTCTAACGTTTTTGATAGGTTTCAAATTTTTTTGTCAACGTGGTGATTATTATCCCATATATGTTGTGCCACACACGATTTGTCCACCGTACCATATCGTAAATGTGCGAGATGTTCACGAAATCTGGTGGCTATGTTTCTCCTAGTTTGACCCACGTATTTAAGATTGCAATCTTTGCAACTAATCTCATAAACACCGGACATTTTAGTGACTCTGTCTTTGTCTTTCGTATTACCCAACAATTTTTTTAAATTATTTTTCGTGGAAAAAGTCAAATGTAAATCGGCGTTCTTAAAAATAATTTTCAAACCCTTTGTGATTCGTGGTTCATAAGGTAAACACACAAATTTTTTCTCTATTTTATGTTTCTTAAATGTCGTACATTCAGATATCATTTTCTTTTTTCTGTGTTTGTTAACCAATTTGTCTATTAAACCATCCGAGTAACCGTTATATCTCGCCACATTTTTTATGTATTTTAATTCTGTATTAAATCTATTTTTACTTAACGGAAATTTAATCAATCTGTTTACTAAGAAATTTAAAGTAGCTGTTTTTTGTGCAAACGAATGATGTGTGTCGTTAGGAATATAACTAATAGTAGCCGTTTCCTTCCTATAGACATCGAATTCAAGCGATCCATTATTTTTATTTTTAATTGCCAGTACATCTAGGAACGAAAGTTTATTGTTGATTTCAATTTCGTGGGTAAATTTTATTAAATCAAATTGACTATTTAGTTTTTCAGTAAATTCTTCAACCTTACATATATTTGTGTTAAACACTGCAAAAATATCGTCGACATAACGAAACCAAACTCTAGGGAAATACCAATTTTTATTTTTTAAATCCGTCTCAAATCTACTCATAAACAAGTCTGCAATAAAAGGATATAATGGATTTCCCTTTGCTGTGCCTTCAGTTTGTTCAAAAAACTCGTTGTTAAATTGAAAAATATTTTGTTTTATACAAAGGCTAGTAGTAGTTAAATTTCTTTGCAGACGTCTTCACTTATATTGTTCAATTTTAACAATTCTTCCAAATACTCCAACGTTTGTTTTGTGGGTACACTAGGAAATAATGACGCAACGTCGAATGACATCAAAATCTCACCTTCCAATAATTTAACATCTCTAATTTTATCAATAAAATCAAGAGAATTTAGCACCGAACAACTTTTCTGTTTAATAGGTAGACTTTTAAACTCGTTTGACAACCACTTTGCCAAATTATATGTTGGAGAATCTATAGCCGAAATAATAGGCCTCATTAATTTTCCCGGTTTATGAATTTTCGGGAGACAATATTTTGTGGGAACTTTAGGATTAGAAACTTGTAAACGTCTTCTTAAATCCTTTGTTATGAGATTAGGACATTTTTTAAACTGTTTTTAACTTCGTTAATCATTTTTGGTAACGGATTTTTATCTAATTTTCTATACGGCCCTGACTCTATTGCATTACTCACTCGCTCTTTATAATCACTTTTGTCCATTATCACAACTTTATTGCCTTTATCCGCCTTAATATAAAAACAATCCTTTTCTCGCAATCCTTTAACTATTTTCATTTGATTATAGTTTTTGTTTTTTTGTAGGATTATTTTCTTTTAGATTTTTAGAGATTTTCTTTTTACGTGATTCACGAATCAAGTTTTTTGAAGAATCTGGTAATTTTTTAATTCCCGTTTCTATACTGTCAATGACATCTAAAAGTACTTCTTTTTGTGACTGTAATCAGAATTTTAACCCCCTGCTTAAGAGGTCCATCTCATTCTTGTTAAACGATTGCGAAGAAAGATTTTCTACAAGGTCAATTTTCCGAGGTTTCCGAGTTTTCACATGGCGGTTTTGAATTTGTTTTATAAATATATGAAAAAAATATACTTCAGGCAATCCAAAATTTTTATAGTATATTTCCTGATGAATATTAAAGAAATGTGCGGAAAGCAAGGCGCATGAGACGGTTTTAAATTATTACCTGACACGGATGAAATTTAGTGCGACAAGAAGGCCTTATGCGTAGATACAGGTAAAGCCAGACAATATTTATCAGAACTTGCTGGTAATTGCCGGGGCCCTGGTCTGCTGTTCTATTGTTGCTGAAGCCACGTGACTGGAGTGACGTGCTACGTACAGAGTGGACTGTTTACTGAGCATTTTGGATCAGTTTATTATTTCTTCTATTAATATTTAAAATTGACTTGACTAGATGGAGTAATATTGTCAGAATTCAAGCTACATATAGAAAATTGTGGTTTAAATTATTGAGGATTTACAAAAACATAATGTTATATTGAAGAAGATAAAATGTTTAAAATTATTTTCATCAGGAAATTTATTGTTTCCTTTTTTTGGAAAAAAATTAAAACTTATACAATTTACTTTAACTTCATTATTAGTTACTATACCTGGCTATGACTGATTGGTGAAGACTAGGTGACTCGAGTAACTTGCTACGTACAGCCTGGACTATGTACTGGGCATTTTGGTGTAATTTATTATTTTCGAGCAACAATGACGTTTATAGTATACTAACTAATAATAAATTTATATTATATAGACGAAGGTGTGACATCAGCAAGAAATCGGCGATATTCGGGTTTTCAGCAAGTATCCCTTCGAAACATCCGCAAAAGTCGAGGCGTATTCCAATATCTCGAGGCAAAAGTCTTTGTAAGATTTGAATTTTGTAGGAATGGAAGTATAAGTCCTTCAAAATGCAGGGGAAACTTATGTTCGAAAGCGCTAATGCTTGTCATTTAGCCGATCGTTTAGGACTTTGTAGCACGGCTGCTTTTACCCTTACAGCATTTTCCGGTGTTCATATAGAACGAGCTCTTCCTTTTGGTTTTTGTCTGGCGGCTGAAGCAGTATTGCGAAACTTCTGTACAAAAAGTATAACAATTTTTCGAAAATAAACTTAAAATATTCCCGAAAAAATTGGTTAGATTTCCCTGGCCAATGAACTCCTTTAAGCTATTTACCGGCCTATCAAGATATAATTCTTCACAAAAAGGTTTTCTACAAAACTTTAAAAAAAATTTCATGAAAATTTGAAAACAATTTTTGTTACGAAAATCCGAAAACATTTTCATTACAATAACCTACTAAACATTTATTATTAATTACCAAAATTTTACAAAAATTTTACAAACAATGACTTCACAAAAAAATGTATACGCACCTCGATTTTTTCACGAATAATATCAACGAAAACCTCCCTGAATGCGTCATTTTCATAGAACTCTGCTATATATTGGTAAAAACGCCATATCATAATTTTTGTATGTGCCAAAACTGCTAAATAATCGAAATAACTCGAAAACGATGAACGCTATCAAATTTTTGTTTACGAGCATGCATTATAATGTTCGATTTAAAAAAAGAAAATGTGTATCACCAACGACCTGCTGGCCAGCCTGTGATTGTCGAATTAATTTTACAAGATGTAGCTCAAGACACCCTATAACTAACGTATTATTTTTTTAGATTTACCGTAGAAATACGTCACCCTGTACATATGTCAACTAATAAAACTGAAACTAACACTGCATACGGGTTCTAGGTATCCTAGTTCGTGCTCATTTGAAGAAAATTTTCAAAATCCAAAAGTCGCGCTTTCCTCAATAGCGATTTTTTTTCTACGAAAATTCGCTAAAAATTATAGGGTATTAAACCAGTGGTCTAAATTCGACCGTAATTCATTAAGTTTTTAAGTTTGAACGTTACTCATGTTCTCTTGTCCCATGTGGGTCTGGGGACTAAAAGAATCGGCCCATGGTAACTCCTGCCTGTCGTACGAGGCGACTAATCGGAGTCAAGCAGGTGATAGTGGACTTTTTCTTTACGTGATAGTAAAGGATTTTTTCACGCCCGAGGAGGTACCACCCCTTACATCAAGGGACCGGTGAATTCACCAACGGACGTTTCCAGTACTGATGTATGAGTCGGTTTCTCTTATAAGTAAAAATAATAATGGCTCCTCCTTGTACAAAAGATTCCGGAGGTAAAATACTCCTTCATTCGGATTTCCGGGAGAGGGGTGTAAAGGGGGCGCCAGCATCAAGAGTAACATATCCTTTTCGAATATATGTGGCCTAAATTCTAACCTGAACCCCGTACACCATTTCCTCCAGGCTAATAGGCACCAACTCCTCTTTCTCACCGAAACACAAATCAGTACCAAAACAGCCACTAATCACCTTAATTTCCCGGGGCTCCTTACTTCCTTTAGATTCCATGAAGACGTGTGCGCACACGTCAGTAGCAATCTACCCTGCACCAGACCCCCCAATTTAGAAACTGAAATAAAATACATACCATGGATAAAACTCTCTCTCAGGGCTGCAACTAAATTCATCTGTTGCATTTACCGGTCACCTTCTGACAACAACTTTGTCCAGCTCTTCGACTACCTTTCTGAAAAAACCGACCATCTAATTTCTGAATATCCTTCATCCGAGGTAACTATTCTTGGTGACTTCAAGGTCCATAATAAGAAATGGCTAGGATCTTTAAAAACCGATCCAGAAGGGAGAGCAGCGGAGTCCTTTGCAGTCAGAAATTCTTTAGCCAATATGGTTCAGCAACCTACTTACTTTCCTCGCATCCCAACACACCGCTCAAATCTGTTGGATCTCCTTCTTACTACAAAACCTGAATGATATAAGATATCAGTCACCATCGCCCTTGATTGCTCAGACCACGGCATGGTCACTGCTTCCTGCGCAATGCAACCCGAAGTCACACAGTCATCACACCCACGTATCGTTTGGCACTACAACTCCGCGAACTGGGACGAAATGCGTGATTATTTTTCCTCATTTCCATGGGCGTCTGTCTGCTTCTCTCATCCTGACCCCTCTGATATTTCACAAAACGTCACCAAAATTATCCAAGCTGGCATGGAATTATTTATTCCACGTACACAGAAAACCTCTTCAGCCACCCAAAAGCCCTGGTTCTCTATATCATGTGACAAGGCCAGACTTGAAAAGGTCAAAGCTCACAAAACGCTTTTACACGATCCCAGTCAAGAAAACCGTCAAACATTTAACGACTCAAGAAACCGCTATGTCTGCATTCTTTCTGAGGCAAAAAACTCGCTTAATAACCACATCGAAAACAAAGACCTGTCAAGCTCCAAGGGGAGCAAACTCTTCTGGACTCTTGCTAAATCTATTGGGAATAATTTCTGCAAGAGCACGTTCCTACCTCTTGTTTCAGGGGATGAAATTATTTCTACCGCCCTGGGCAAGGCTGAACTTCTTGCCTCGCTGTTCGCCGGCAACTCTACTCTCAACCCACCTCCAAATGGTTAACCACCAACAGTCCCCAATGTCGCGCACAAACTGACGGATATCATTTTCCAAACTAAAAAGGTACAAAAGATGCTCTCTTCTCTTAATACCAGGAAAGCCTCTGGCCTTGACGAGATCCCAGCAGTTGTTCTCAAAAAATGCGCACCAGAACTTGCTCCTGTCCTGACTCATCTGTTTCAGACATCTTACAATAGAGGCATATTCCCTAGTAACTGGAAAACTGCTCGAGTACAACCCGTCCCCAAGAGAGGATTCAAAGCGCTTCCTAGCAACTACAGGCCTATTTCTCTCCTTGCAGTCGTCTCTAAAGTGATGGAGAAGTATATAAACACCGAATTATTATAACTTCTTGAAAAACACAGTCTACTCCACAAGTCTATGGAACTACACGGTGAATCCCAGATTGTCGCTCTAGACATATCCAAAGCATTCGACGTAGCGCTGCTTAATAAATTTCCGGCCTAGGGCGTACCACCAAAACTATGTACCTGGACAGCAAATATCATTTCCAACGAGAGCATTTCTGTTGTCGTGGATGGCCATTCCTCTAAACTGTATCCAATTAATGCAGGAGTTCCTCAAGGTTCAGCTGTAGCCCCTACTTTGTTTCTTCTCCACATCAATGACCTCGTCTCTAGCACATCCAACCCAGTTCACAGTTATGCGGACGACAGCACCCTCCACTTAAATATACAATATTCTAAGCCTGTCTTTTTAGCCCAATTAGATGAGGATCGCAGACTCATGGAGGGTTCTGTCTCCGTGGATCCCAAAAGATATTAGACTGGGGAAGTAGAAATCTTGTACAATTCAATTTCACCAAATCTCAGTCTTGCTTGCTTTCTCAAAAGAGATACACCAGCCCTAGACCCATCATAATGAACAACCAAGTTATTCAAAGTAATGAGTCCTTTTCACTTGTTGGCATTTCTGTGGATCGAAATCTCAATTGGCACCAACATGTCACATCAATTGCAGAAGCGGCTGCTAAAAAATTAGGTCTACTCTTCCGGGCTCGCAAATACTTTTCACCAGCTAATCTCTATACCTTATATACTGTACAAATAAGACCAAACCTCGAATACTGCTCTCACATCTGAGGTGCCACTGCCGCTTCTACACTAGCTATCCTGGACTCCATTCAGAAGAGAACTATTTGTCTCATCAGTGACCCTACCCTCACCCAAAGGCTGCCATCCCTTTCTCACCGACGTGTGGTTGGTGACCTTTCTCTCTTTTAAAGATATCTGCACGGGCACTGCTCAGAGAAGCTTTCTTTCATAGTTCCTCCATCTGCTGCCCCTAACAGATCCACCAGGGGAGCAGAGCAAATGCACCTTTTTACTGTCCAGGTCACCAGACATAGAACATCTTGCTACGCCCGCTCTTTTGTTCCGCGGACTTCCAAGTTGTGGAGTTCCTTGCCGCCACATGTTTTTCCTTCTTCTCCGAACCTCCAAACCTTCAAGTCCAGAATTAACGAGTTGCCTCTTTCCTCCTTGTCAACACCCATGGTACGATAGTATTTAGGCTGTAAGCCCTCGTGGTGCGTTGTTGAAATATAAAAAAAGTATACAGTATACCTCTAAAATCTCAGTGCAATTGTTTGACCCAGAGACGTAATCTATTATGTCAATGGTTTGACCACAGACCTTTATGTGTTTGACATATTACGTATTAATTAACGTTTAGCTTAGAACAGTGGAATCCGGCTGTCTAATTAAAACAAAGCTTTATTTTATCTATTCGTAACACATATTATACATAAATTTTATCTTTATGCACTCCTTCTCCATATGAGTTTTAACTGTGCCAAATCTCATACGCATTAGTGCGCACTTTATAACTAAAACTACTGCTAACGCATCACAGGAAGGGTCTATTTGAAATTAATTGTCTCAAAATATTTTAGTAAAATTAAGAACAAGGGTGCTTGAAGCTGAAACTTAATTAAGGGTTTGTAAAATACACTTCTTGCGATATTTTCTCTACATAAGGCGTATTCGTTTCAGGTTCTTTGCCTAAAAGTTGCCAATTTTGACGATTCAAATTGCGAATTTGATGTTTTAAAAGAAAAAAACTATAAAATTTTCAAAGTTATTTTTCTGTCATCTCTTGACCTTTGTGCGCCAAAAAACTTAATTCTTGTGTGTAATTTTTTTTGATGCGTTTCTCTGGTCATCAGTGGCACCAAAATTTATAAAATATATAAAGATTTTCCGAAAGAAAACACAAAATTTTCCGAGAAAAGCTGGTCCGGTTTTCCTCGCTAACAAACTTAACCAAGCCATTTGCAAAAGGAAGGTAACCACAAAATTTAATTAAAATCGGTCCATTATTTTACAAGTTAACGGTCTGATACACACACAAACACACACAATACAGATATATATATATATATATATATATATATATATATATATATATATATATATATATATATATATATATATATATATATATATATATATATATATATGTATGACAAGTACACTTGGAGAACCCAAATCACCACAAAATATAAATATATATATATAAATATATATAAATATAAAAAAAGACCTGACGATCGTTTCACTAACCAAGTTAACGCCATCAGATGATGAAAAACTCTTAACTATTTTAAAAACTAACATCACCTTATATACCGGATCTTAGGTAAAGGGACCGAACTGAGATGGGAAAATAAACGCAGGCAAATTCTGCAGTGTATTGTATTTTTATCGCGGGACGAGGTCTGCACTGTTCCTACTAATTTATCTAAAATATGTCCATCTCTAGTAATTTTTTTCGAACGAGTTTAGCTGTCCTGGTTGTCTAACTTTTTTTATTAATTTCAGATTATCTTAGTTAACGTGATGATTATAATCCCAAATATGTCGGGCGACAGTAGATCTATCTATAGTACCGTAACGTAATTGGGCTAAGTGTTCTTTGAATCTAACTCCAATCGATCTTTTTGTTTGCCCGGCGTACCTAAGATTACAATCATTACAACTTACTTCATAAATTCCCGACATTTTGTCCGTGCTATCCTTGTCTTTTGGGTTACCTAGAAAGTTTTTTAAGGTATTTTTTTTGTCGAAAATGTTAGCTGCAAGTTGACTTTTTTAAACATGCTATCTAGACCCCTCGTGATTAGAGGTTCAAATGGTAAGCAAACAAAGTTTATTTCGGATTTCTCTCTTTTAAACGTTGTTGATTCCGTCAACATTTTCTTTGTTTTCTGTTTGTTGATTAATTTTTCCACCAGGCAAGCAGTGTATCCGTTATATTCGGCCACGTTCCTAATATAATTTAATTCTTTGGTATATATATATATATATATATATATATATATATATATATATATATATATATATATATATATACTTTTGTTTAAAGGAAAATTACTAGCCATTTTTTGTGCGTACGTATGATGTAAGTCGTTCAGAATGTAGCTTATAGTGGTGGTTTCCTTTCCATAGACATCGAATTCTAAAGTTTCTTTATTCTTGAAACTAATACATCTAGAAAGGGTAATTAATTATTAATTTCTAATTCGTGGGTAAATTTTATAGAATCAAATTTATTGTTTAATCTGGCCATAAAAATCTTCTATTCTGCAAATGTTTGTGTTAAACACTGCGAAAATATCATCCACGCAACGAAACCACACTCTAGGAAAATAACTACTTTCGCTTTCAATATCTGTTTCCAATCCGCTCATGAAAAGGTCTGCAATAAATGGCGATAGCGGATTGCCCATTGCCGTACATTGGGTTTGTTCAAAAAATTGATTGTTGAACTGAAAAATGTTTTGTTTGATACAAAGGCTTGTTAAAGTTAAATATTCTTTGCAGCATTTTCATTTATGTTATTCATTTTTAACAACTGCTCTAAGTACTTTAAAGTCTGCAAAGAATATTTAACTTTTTTAAGGTCTTTTTAAAAATGTGTTGTGGTGATTTGGGTTCTCCAAGTGTACTTGTCAGTGCTCGTCACAGGTTCCAATCTTCACTTAGTAGTATATATATATATATATATATATATATATATATATATATATATATATATATATATATATATATATATATATATATATATATATATATATATATAAACATATCAAATTGAAACTGACCCCGGATGTCTATGGGTCCTAGTTTGCACTCACTTGAAGAAGAAACTTTTTCAAAATTCAAAAGTGGCGATCTCCTCATTAGCGAATTTTAAAGAAAATTCACTAAAATGGATACGTCATTCCGCATAACTCTGTATTTCATTAGTCATTTCACACGATGTTCACTGCTGATGTTTAATATGAAACAGTAGCTTTTTCAAGACAAATCATTACCTCTCTTCAGGCGCTAACTAGTTACATATTTGACATATAACAGCTTATACAACTTGGCAAACAAAATAATTCCACCTAAATACAAACTCAAATATTAAATATTTCATATTTCCATACTCGCATTGCGTTTCATGAAAATTGCTGTAAGCGATTTACATTTCAATAGCATACCTAATTTCAGGGCAATAAAATAAACCCCACTTATTTCATTTGGGACGCCTGTGACGAGAATATAATATTTCCCTGGTTAGGATTTTTCATGGAAATTCATCTAATATTTCGGATATAAATTCTGGATTCAAAAGTTAACCGAGCGAGGTCTAATATATTTTTAATATTCATTCTCACACACTACTACCTGCCTAGGTAATGTTACATCTAAGCTCTAGATCTAGTCTACTTTTAAGGCTACTAGACTAGAAAATTTAATTTGTTCAACTCTTCGGTCGTTAAAGTATGAAAATGGAACACAATTGACGTGCTTGGTTTTATTAGGAGTAAAATAACTGGATTTAGATGTTTCTATGTGTATTAAAACACTATTGATGTGTTTACGATTGGCTCTATTTCACTTTACAGTCCATTAGATTTTCGTTTTGGATAATTATTTTGTTCTACAAAATAACATTTTAAGACAAAAAGTGTTTTGTCCCAAAAAAGAGAAATAATTCTAGATAACACAGGCATTAAATGCATATAAAATATCTATATAGCAATGGACGTATCACTAAAATGGAAATAAGAAAGGTTTTCTGTTAAACATGGGTTACATCACGTGGTCTAGTTTTGTATGCAATAGTTTTCACATAACCCCATAAGAAGTCTAATAGCGTAAGATCTGGTGATCGTGTTGGCCATTCTAAGGTTCCTCGCCTCGCTATCCACCGATCTGAAAATATCAAGTCGGGATACTGCTGGACATTGATTTGGTAATGTGCTGGTGCTCTATCCTGCTGAAACCATATCACATTGGCTTGAACTTGTGGGTTTGCTCGATTAGGATATAAGTTGGCCAAAGTTGGCACGACATTATTTTGGAGCGATGCTAAATAATTATCTCCATTCAAATCGCCATCAATAAAAAAGCATTTTAGATCTCAGAAGACTTTCTTTTTTTAATAGAGCACCACTTATGTTATTGCATTTTTGCATTTTGTATCGAATTATAATGCATGTCTGTAAGAAAGAAATTGATATCGTTTATCATGTGTGAGTTATGTCAATTGTTTGGTAACTTTTCACGTTTTTATCACATATCACAAAATGTGATACGGCGTCTTAACCAATATATAGAGTAGACAGCGGAATTCCATGAAAATGGCGCATTTAGAGGGACTTTTGTTTGTATTATTTGCCTGTTTGTATTATACGTTTATACGGGTGCTCTCAAGTAGTGGCTAAATTTGAAACGTTTGCGTAGAATTTTTTTGCGTTTTCGTAGAAATCATTTTTTGTAAGATTTTTATGAAATGTTGGTAATTAAGACTAAATGTTTAATAAGTTATTGAAGAAAAAGTTCTCGAATTATTGTGAAAAAATATAATTTAATGCAACATCACTGAAGCCAATTTTTGTAAAAAAAGTTCGGGACGCAGCAAATGCGTTATGGTAGCGAATTTTCGTAAAAATATTTTTTGTGAAAAATATGTCTTTTACAAGAACGAGATTTGGTTGATAGTATAACCTATATAGCACGAACAATGTATCATATTTCATTAAAATAGCTTTGTTGTTTCAAAAACTACAAACATAAATAAACTTAAAAAGTTCCAGAAAAACTGGTCCGATTTTCCTGGCCAACGAACCTCTTTAAGCTATTTACACACCTGATAAGATATAACTATTCACAAACAGTTTTAGGACCAAAATTGAAAAAAAATATGATAATTTCTTTTACATAAATTGCCTTCAGTAATGTTACACTAAATTATATTTTTCACAAAAATTCAACAACTTTTTTTTCACAATTACTCACTAAACATTTATTAATCCAAGTACCTGTATACGGCAGCTCGATAGCCGCGTCTGCAATTGATGTGACATGTTGGTGCCAAATGAGATTTCGATCCACAGAAATCCCAACAAGTGAACAGGACTCATTACTTTGAATAACTTCGTTGTTCATTGTGATGGGTCTAGGGCTGGTGTATCTCTTATGAGATAGAAAGCAAGAGTGAGATTTGGTGGAGTTGAATTGTACAAGATTTCTACTTCCCCAGTCTAATATTTTTTGGAGATTCACAGAGACAGAATAGACAGGCTTAGAATATTGTATATTTGAGTGGAGGGTGCTGTCGTCCGAGTAACTGTGAACTGGGTTGGATGTGCTAGAGAGGAGGTCATTTATTTGGAGAAGAAACAAAGTAGAGGCTAAAGCTGAACCTTGAGGGACGCCTTCACTATTTCGATACATTTTAAAGGAATGGCCATCCACGACAACAGAAATGCTCCGGTTGGAGAGGAAATTTGCTGTCCAGGTACACAGTTTTGGTGGTAGGCCATAGGCCGGAAGTTTATTAAGGAGTGCTGGGTGCCAGACCTGGTCGAATGCTTTGGATATGTCTAGAGCTACAATCGTGATACACCGTGTAGTTCCATAGATTTGTTCCAAGAATTAGTGACAAAGGAAAGGAGGTCGCCAGTTGATCTGCGCTGATGGAATCCATACTGCCTGTCGTGGATTAGACTGTGTTTTTCAAGAAATTTTAGTAATTCCGTGTTTATATACTTTTCCGTTAATTTAGAGACGACTGAAAGGAGATAAATAGGCCTGTAGTTGCTAGGAAGCGCTTTGGATCCTTTCTTTGGGACGGGTTGTACTCGAGCAGTTTTCCAGTTCTTAGGGAATATGCCTCTACTGGAAGATGTCTGAAACAGACGAGTCAGGACAGGAGCAAGTTCGTGTGCGCATTTTTTGAGAATAATTTCTGGGATCTCGTCAAGGCCAGAGGCTTTCCTGGTATTACGAGGAGTGCATCTTTCGTACCTTTTTAGTTTTGAAAATGATGTCAGTCATTTTATGCGCGACATTGGGGACTGTGGATGGTTGAACATTTTGAGGTGGGTTAAGAGTAGAATTACTGGCGATCAACGAGGCAAGAAGTTTAGTCATGCCCAGGGCTGTAGAAACAATTTCATCCCCTGAAACAAGAGGTGGGAACGTGATCGTGCAGAAATTATTTCCAAAAGATTTAGCAAGAGCCCAGAAGGGTTTGCTGCCGTTGGAGATTGAGAGGGCTTTATTTTTATGTGGTTAGTAAACGAGTTTTTTGCGTCAGAAAGAATGCGGACCTAGCGGTTTCTTGCATCGTTAAATGCTTGAAGGTTTTCTTGACTGGGATTGTGTAGAAGCGTTTTTTGAGAATTGACATTTTCAAGTCTGGCCTTGTCACAGGATTTAGAGAAACAGGGCTTTTGAGTGGCTGAAGAGGTTTTCTGTGTACGTGGAATAAATAATTCCATGCCAGCTTGGATAATTTTAAAAGAATATGTGTATTTGACACCAGTTCAAACTGCGGAAGATTTGTGGAGTTGCATCAATAATAAGTGGACCATTATTAAAAGTGACATCCAATTACTTTACAGAATCGATTTTAATTTTCGACGAAGGGTACAGTTATGTGTGAGAGAAAATGGAAGTCATTTTGAACAATATCTTTAGTGTTTTGTTGTGTTTTTTTATATATTAGTTTTTAATAGCGTTTGTTAAATTTCAGATATGTTAGTGTTTAATAAAGTCTTCGAAGGACATAATTTTGTTTTGACCTTAACACTAAAATCTTAATTTTCTCAAAAAACGGGTGGTTTGCCGAAAAATTGACGAGAGGAGAAAAAGATAAAAAATTTAATTTGCTATAAAATTGATGGACTTTAACTATTAATTAGGTTAGGGTTTAAAAAATGAAATCATTAAAAGGGTGACCCAGCCCTAATTCGCCTCTTTTTGAGTTTATACTTACTTCAAATTTTTATCAAATAACTATGTTGATGCAAGAAAACCATCTACCCAATTTGCAATACAGCTGTTGCGATACAGCTGTTTCTTTTAATTATTAAAGAATCTTCCGAGGTCAATATCTCACCAACCATGGGCGTCAGAGAAAAATTTTATATAAAAAATCGGTATGTTTTGAGGTCCTCTACACATACACATTCTGCGTCCATTGCGTTGCGAATCACCGTATATATATATATATATATATATATATATATATATATATATATATATATATATATACAGGTGTCCCAAAATGAAATGTCACATGAAGATAGACTAGCTCAAGCCCTTTCAGAAAAACCATATGATCTTGTCAAAAAGTTTACGGTTTTCAAGATATTGACAATTTTATGAAAAAAAAAAAAGAAAATTGTCAAATTTTAAGGTTTAAAAACATTACCGGAATGTGATTTTTGTGCCTGTTAATCCTCGATAATAGCGTTATCAAACCAATCTGAAATATTTTGTATTATTATTCAGAAAATCTGAAGAGAAAAAAATAAAAGTCGGACTTTTCTTTCTTAATTTTTTTAAAATTTGCAATAAACTTCCGTACTGAAAAAAAATGTTAGTAAGGTTGACTGGCTCATAATTTGAAAAACTTCCCTGTTTTGTGGAGATTCTGAAATGGTAGAAAACATTATCAATATCTCTTAAAATGAAATCACTGTCGACGATTGAAAGTAAATTTGGAAGTGAAATCAGGTAGCTAATAAATAAAAATAAACAGATTGTGACATTTACAAAAATTATTCTATTCATAACAGATGCTCTATTTGACAACCATTATTTCTTATACGTAAACTATATTGTCTTAGGAACGATCCTCTTAGTCTTCTTAGACTGCTTCGTGAAATTTCTTGAGCTGCTGTTCTGATTCCTTGACGTCCACCTACCCGGGTATGTCTGATTCAAGTATTGCCTTACTCCTAAGTCAGACTGGGCTGGGCATCCATCATTTTGAAGCCACATTGTTCTCCAACGTTCTAATGGGGTGTCTTCCAGCAGTTCTGGCAAATTGTTTTGTCAAAACGCTAAATATCTTTGGCCGTTTAACGTAGGAGGCAGTTCCACTGGTCCCAAAAGTGTTGCGTTAAAAATACCAACCCAGAGATTTATCTTAAATTGATGCTGGGAGCGATCCTCTATGAACTCATGTGGATCTTCAATTTTACAACCATGAAAGTTATGGAGGTTTATGTAACAAATCATTTGTACATGCTGACTCGACACCCCATAAAACTTTATCGAAAAAATTGGGATCCTGTATGATTTTTCTTAACATAATTTCGCAAAATCGCTTGCGCCTTGCGTACCCTTTTAAAATTCTATGACTCGTAGACGATGAGACACCAGTTCGTCTCTGTACTTTCCGCACCGAGTTACCAGGTTATTCGATAACAGCATCCAGGACAGCATCCTCGTCTGCAGTTCCCGGTCGTCCAGTTCGATCAATACGATCGATGCCGGGTATTCTAGCAGCACCCTACGTTTAATGGCCAAATATATTTAGCGTTTTACAAAACAATTTGCCAGAACTGCTGGAAGATACCCCATTAAAACTTCGGAGAACAACGTGGATTCAAAATGATGGATGCCCAGCCCACTATGCCTTAGCAGTAAGGCAATACTTGAATCAGACATACCCGGGCAGGTGGACTTCAAAGAATCAGAACAGCAGCTTAAGAAATTTCACGAAGCAGTCTAAGAAGACTAAAAGGATCGTTTCTAAGACGATATCGTTTATGTATAAGACAGAATGGCCGTCAAATAGAGCATCTGTTATGAATAGAATAATTTTTGTAAATGTCACAATCTGTTTATTTTTATTTATTAGTTCCCTGATTTCACTTCCAAATTTACTTTCAATCGTAGACAGTGAATTACTTTTAAGAGATATTGATAATGTTTTATACCATTTTAGAATCTCCATAAAACACGGAAGTTTTTGAAATTATAAGCCAGTAAATTTAACATTTTTTTTCAGTACGAAGGGTTTATTCCAAATAAAAAAACTTGGGGAAGAAAAGTCGGATTTTTTTGTCTTCAGATTTTCTAAATAACAACACAAAATATTTCAGGCTGAGTCAATAACGCCATTATTAAGGATTAACATGCAGAATAATCAAATTCCGGAAATGTTTTTTCAGCATGGTGGGTGGGGGTGGGGGGTGTAACCTTAAAATTTGACAATTTTCATAATATATATATATATATATATATATATATATATATATATATATATATATATATATATATATATATATATATATATATATATATATATATATATATATATATATATATATATGTGTGTGTGCGTGTGCGTGCGTGCGTGCGTGCGTGCGTGCGTGCGTGCGTGCGTGCGTGCGTGCGTGCGTGCGTGTGTGTGTGTGTGTGTGTGTGTGTGTGTGTGTGTGTGTGTGTGTGTGTGTGTGTGTGTGTGTGTGTGTGTGTGTGTGTGTGTGTGTACGAATATGTATTCACACAATAACCCAAAAAGTTATATAGCCGATGTTGATGAAACTCGGCAAGAATCTTTCTTTTATGAATGGCTTGGATGAGGTCGTTAGCCACCTCTATCGGACCATTTTTATAAAAAAACAATTAATTTTTCCGAAAAAAATGCCTATCTGAAAAAATAACAAAGCTTTTTGGTCAAATTTGGTTGGTATGTTGCCATCGCAAAAACCTTACTACATACCAAAACTCAACTTTCTAGGTTTACAGAAAATTGCCTTATGCAAATTTGAATCATTTATTGAAAATTCGCTACCATAACGCATTTGCTGCGTCCCGAATTTTTGTTATAATAGAAAAAGCAAGAAAGTCGAATTAAACCTTTTCTAAATCAATATGATCAATATAATAAATTTTTCATTTAAGTATGCAGGGTTTGTGATAATTGAAAACATATTTTTTCATATGTAAAATCACTTAAGTTGAGTTGCTTTATATAACCTCATAATATTTTCTTTAATAATGCCATTTTTATATTATATTAGTATGCTTAGATGTGTAAATGAGTGTGATATGTGTATGTGTGCTAATGTAAAACGAATGACGAGATGAATAATAGGTGAAATAATATTAGGTAATTAATATTTGTGAGTACATATGTATGTATTCCATAATTTTGTAATATTATTAGGTATTAGAATATAAGGTCCTAATGTCTGTCCTATTGTTTCCCTACTCCATTATGGGTCTCTTTGTCTTTTAAAGTTGCCTAGTCAGACCCCTAAGGCATGAAGCGTGTGTCCCTGTCTATCCCAATTTATAATAAGAAAAAAAACAATTAAGTAAAAATAACTATTACAGGATAAAATTCTGTTACAAAATTCGATAATCAATACTTTATTTTTGGGGGGTATGTAATCCAGTATATATTATGCGTTTATACATGCGGCACAATAACAATTAATGTAAAGCTTAGTGATCTGATCAAGCTATTCTAGTAAAAATACCACTGATGCAACATAACGAGAGGGGAAGAATGTGCGTATGGCAAATAGCCGTAGCCATCTAAACTCGAAGGAAAAAAAAAATAGTATGCTTAGATTATATTATCCATTTAACTTACCTATTAAAACAGGGGTTTTAAACATCGCCAATTTTACAATAATGGGTACCATTAGCCTTTCAATATTAACACTTATAAAATATAAATAAAATTTGGGACGCAGAAAGTGCGTTTTGTTAGCAAATTTTCATTAAGTGCTTCAAATTTGAATAACTAAGTTTGCTATAAACCTAGAAAGTTGAGTTTCGGCATATACTAAGTTCTTTGTCAACAGTGAAGCCAGAGAAGTAATCTCCAAGCCTGTATGTCATATGGACCAGTTTCACCAAGTAAGGGCAACAAAATTCACTGAATATTACGGTATTATTGATTTCCCCTGGGTTGAGATTTAACTGAATTTCGTCCAGGACAAGAATTTCAAGATTATAGATACTGTATTGTACTTTGAAAACAAAGTCGTTATTTATATTAGTATTAGTATAAACAACTGCTAAGTGAACAATTAAATTGTTTTAAAATTAGTATACTTTAAAACAATTAAATGCACTTAAAACACATTAAGTGGCTCAGCTGACTTTATATTAACGTAATAAAATCACCTTTATATTGCAATCTAACAAAACCAGTAATTTAATAATTTGCTATACAGTGACCTAAATACTTTCTTCTGCGAATCGTTCTTTAATAACAAACTATTGCTCAGTCATCATGATACGTCAGTTTAACTTCCATTAACACGGTTGATGTGTACTCTGTTAAAAGATAAATAAAAATTAACCGTTTAAAATGTACACATCCTGAAATGGACAGTACTACTACTTATTCCTTTATACCTATGTTATTGCAAGTTTAAATAAAGGCTTTACTGGATATACGTTACTGCAGTTTTCTCTTTCTGCAAAGCGTGTCTTGAGAATACTTGAGATCTATGGTCCATAGGTTTCAAGTATAGATTATATTCCTAATAATTGGGAAGTCAAAAAGGAAGCAGGACAGGAATGGTTCTGAGGATTCATGGCCCGTCATTCCCGATGCGTACGCCAGCCAGAATCCTGCAGCCTATCACGGGTTACTCCTTTTTTTAAATCTAAGCTGTCCCTGTGGACATGACGAAGGATCTGTGGGAACAAACCCACAGCAAATGTATTGGCTCTATGTAGTGGTTATCAGACCAATGATAGCCTATGGAGCTACAGTTTGGTGGCTTCAGTTGTATCGCGAGGGCCAAACTGGCTCAGATATAGAGACAGGCATGCCTGATGCTGACGCGTGCGTTGAACACCACCCCATTAGCCGCTATGGAGGTCCTCCTAACTATTCCACCTCTTTGTATATGGCTGGAGAGAGGGGCTAGCTGGACATCCTACAGACGAAGACAAACGGCTGACAGCACGCCAAAGACAATCAGTATGGGAAGAACTACACTCATTGATGACATAGAAAGTCAGGAGGTTCTGGAAATTATCAAAGATCTGATGCCTTCAAAAATTAGCGGACACATGTCTTTTAAGATTGTCATAGGGAGGTCTGGGAACTAAATAAAATATCCCTATTGTAGGAAGATTTCTGCTGGTACACGGACGGATCCAAAACCGATCTAGATGCAGGAACTGGCGCATGTAAGTGCAGAACCGATGCAAGAATAGCATCTAGCCTTGAAAAGTATGCAACCATATACCAGGCAGAAGTATATGCCATCGAGATGTGTGCGCGGGAGATTAAGCAAAACCGTTGCATATACATATCGGTAAAAAATATTTTCAGATAGCCAAGCTGCTACAACGGCAATTGGTTTCTACCGTTGTAATTCAAAACCGGATGGAGTTGCAAGACTGCCCTTAACTACATGGGCAGCTACAATTCGGTGTCGCTGGTGTGGATACCGGGCTACTCGGACCTTGATGGCATTGTAGCGGCCGACGCTCTTGCAAAGAGGTGTTTCGGGGAGAACTATATTGGACCAAAACATGCCTCTCATGCACAGCGAAATGTATCTTAAAGACCTGGACAGATGGAAAGACAATCGAACAATGGCAAAATCTGGCAGGATTAACACATTCTAAGGCCTTTATAAATGGCTCTGGAACTCTGGCCAGCTTGTATACAGGACACTGCCGCTTGCGTCACCACCTGCACAGAATTATTGGGCCAGAGACCGAGTGCCAGCTGTGTATGGAGAGTAATGAAACAGCACAGCACGTGCTATGTTTTTGTGCGGTCGCGCACATGACAAGACACCTGCTCTTTGGCAAGACTCAACTTGCACCAAGAGGATATGGATCAACTTCCGCCCTCAAAAATTATCGACCTCTATAAGAGGCTGGACCTGGGTGAAATATAAAACAATTAGGCGCGAGCAACAAAATACTTTAAGCTCGCAATGGAGAGACTGTAATGGCCGACTCACAATATAACTTAACCTAAACCTAGATGCTTGTGGGTAAATTAACTTTTTTAAGTATGTAATAAAATCATCCACAGCGTAGAAGGAATCCTCCGGAAGAAGCGCTTTTTGTTTATTTTTTAATGGATTATAACTCTCTGCCATTCTTATTCTTAGCCCATTGGGCAATATATTGTATAAATATATATAGCTTACGTGATTATTTGATAATCGCGTTTAATATAATAACATTAATTAACTATACTTAGCTAAATATTCTATACACGTATGATGTTCCGTGAGAGACAAATAAAGGCAGAATGGAATATAATGTATTAATAATAGTGACATGTAAAATTTAATATCGATAAAGGAGTGAAAGTCCGGTATAACTTTCATGGTTTTCCATATGAACAAAACGAGCCAGTGATCTTCATATGTGGCGAGGAAGTTCAAAGAACCCGCGTTGTGCTTTGCGACAGAACAATGAAGAAACACATAACAGCGGATGGATTCAAGTCAGCCGTATAATAACGGAGGACGTTTCAGAGACGGTACTATTATTTGAGCGTTGTATATTTTTAAATTCTGATAGGTCGCCTTGTGTTTACTGGCATGAAATTTTTATTACGCAAGTTTTAAGTATGCGGAACGCAGCCAAGTCTTCATTGTACGTTACTTTTGTTAGTCTATTATGAAAAAAAAAAAATTATACAGTAACAATAAAAACGTCCATATATACGAGGGCGGGTCAATAAGTCCGCGACTTTTTGAATTTCCCGCCTCCTCTCAGGAAGGACAACACTGCTCCTGTCAACAAGCATCTGTCAGTTGACTTCCGTCAAATTTTGAACAAGCTGCGTCATTTTGTTTGTGTTAGATGGCCATTGAAAGCAGACAACCTCTTGAGTTATAACGAAAATGAAAAAACTGAATTTCATGTGCTCATCAAACATTATTTTTTGCGGAAAAAAACATCATTCAAACCAAAGCTTAGCTTTATAAATACTATGGGGACTCTTAACCATCAATTTTCACGGTAAAAAAGTGGTTTACTGAATTTAGTTGCGGCCATACAAGCACAAATGACGCCGAATGTTCTGGACGCCCAGTTGAGGTCGCTACACCCTAAACAATTGAAAAAATTTACACTATGGTGTTGGCCGATCGGAGATTGAAAGTGCGGGAGATTGTGGAAACCATAGGCATATCACATGGCTCAGTGGTTTCGATTTTGCATGATCACTTGGGTATGAGAAAGCTATCCGCAAGATGGGTGCCGCGTTTGCTCACAATCGACCACAAACGCAATCGTGTGACAACTTCGAAGGAGTGTTTGGCGCAATAGGGACGAGTTTTTGCATCGTTTCGTAACCGTGGATGAAACATGGATTCACCACAACACATCAGTGAGCAAGCAGCAGTCAAAACAGTGGGTTTCCCGCGCGAATCGGCGCCAAAGAAGGCCAAGGTGGGTTTGTCAGCCAATAAAGTCATGGCGACCGTTTTTTTTGGGATGCACGCGGTATAATCCCCATTGATTATCTTCAAAAGGGAAGAACAATCAATGGCGAATATTATACCAACTTATTGGACCGATTTAATGACAATTTGAAGAAAAAACGACCGCATTTGGCCAAGAAAAAAGTTCTTTTCCACCAAGACAATGCAAGGGTGCACACATGTGTAGTCTCTACGGCGAAGTTGCATAAATTGAGCTACGAATTGCTCCCTCATCCGCCCTATTCTCCGGATTTAGCCATACTTTTTCTTCCCCAAACTTAAAGAAATGGCTCGGCGGAAAGAGATTTGACTTCAATGATGAACTCATCTCACAAACAAATACCTATTTTGAGGACCTCGATAAATCTTTTTTTTTGTAAGGGATAAAAAAATTGGAGAAACGTTGGACGAAGTGTATAGGCCTCGAAGGAGACTGTGTTGAGAAACAAACGTTTTTTTGTCAAAAAACCTGTGTTTCATTCAAAAAGTCACGGACTTATTGACCCACCCTTATATATATATATATATATATATATATATATATATATATATATATATATATATATCTGTGTGTGTGTGAGCTCTCAGGTGGGGGCGCGTCTAAAATTTTATAAAACTCAACCTTTTTCCTCCTGTTTTGGAGGCAATTTTAAGAGGTTAAGTAAATATCAAAGGAAACGAACTCTTAGTCGTCAATCTGTCTTCTCCTTAGAGCGGTGCATAAGGGTGGGTTGAATTATTGTAGTTCGATTACGGGGTCTCAATCTGTCTATTCTACAAATCTCACTGGAGATTGTCTCTAAGGTCTCGGTGTGTTCAACCATAGACTTGAGCGGTGTTTGGCCCCTTATCGGAGTGTGAGAAATACTTAATTCTCGGGTTTAACCGCAACTAGAATTCATTAAAACCCGACGTTTCTGCTCTTGTTTTGGAGCCATTTTCAAGAGTTTAAGGAAATATGTAAAAAAAATTAGCTTTAAGGCCTCAATCTTCCTACTCCTTAGACCGGTGGCTAATGGTAGGTTGGTTTACTGTAGTTCGACTATGGGCCTCAATCTACTTCCCAAATATTACTGGAGATCATCCCTAAGGTCTCAGTTTGTTCAGCCATAGACCTGAGAGAGACCTGACCGTTCGTCGGGAGTCGTGTATTATATTATTTATAGCGTGGCTTCTAAGGAAACGTAAAGTACCTAAGGTGTGTACATTTTTACCATAACTTTAACAGAAAAACTAAATGTATTACAAGTGCTACTTTATTCGTTACCATAACGCACTGGCTACGTCAATGTTTTTTTTATGAAGTTCAGTAATCACGCAACCATAAAACGGTGATAAATATAGTTTACTGTCATTCAGTTAATATATATATATATATATATATATATATATATATATATATATATATATATATATATATATATATATATATACATATATATATATATATATATATATATATATATATATATATATACATATATATATATATATATATATATATATATATATATATATATATATATATATATATATATATATATATACCAAAATAATAGAGGTTCAATGAAAAACTTATAAAAAATACAAAAATTATGATGATTTCAAGTTTTTGTTTCATAGTTAAAATGCTTTTCTCCGTTCCAGAGACATGCTGTATGTATACCGAATTTAATCGAAAAAAAAATGACCGTCCACACACCAACTCGCTTTGCGATCGGAAATCAACTCATGAACTCAGTATTTTCTGTAGCCTTCATAAATTGAAAACAAAGTGCCTTCAAAACGTTTAGCAGCTGTGTCTTTCTCAAGAAAAGTTTTATCTCATTCCTTTCTGTCGTGCCGCCCATGCAATATCGACTGAGATCAAGCGTAAAAAGATAGGGAAAATTAAAATTTATTACCCCAACACAAATATTCCCGGATATGAATCTTTGTAGGCGTTTTTATTATAGTGACAGTGGTACGTTCGGAGATCGATAGAAATTCATCACAACAGACTAAACAATCGGTGACGGAAAATTCGCTACCATAACGCATTTGCTGCCACCAGACTTTTTTTCATACGTTGCATAATTATGGATCGATATACTCGGCAAATAGCTAGTCAGTACTCCGCAACGTTAAGTGCAGCGAGCATATTGTTCACTCTGATGAAGCTAACTTTGTCAGCCAAACGATTGTGAGGTGTAAAAAAAACTTGGTTGTAGTGAGGTAGGTTTTACAAAAGTGTATGTATAAGTGTAAATTTATATACAAGGCAGCATTATTACGAGTGTTTCTGTTTTTAAGGCTAAAAGTCAATTATAATACAAAAATCAAGTAAACGCTCTAGCAGATTAAACAGGCCCATTGTAAAATTTTCCAAGAGCAATTTTGTGAAATAACAGTTTGGAAATGATAGAAATAGCCAATCAAGAGATTCTGTGCGAGTGTAAAAAATGATCACCGAAGTTTGCTGTATTGTACTTTAAAGTTATAACATGTCTGACAAACAAGGTCCTTCAAAGTTTAACCTTGACAAGACTTGTTATGAATTGCCAGGTGACCTTGGTTTTGTTAAAGCTGCACTTTCTCTGTAAACTTGCCACCAGTGTATTTATATTTATACATTTTGTGGATATGACATAATATCACAGTCATCACTACGCTGTGATAATATTATAGGACACTTAGGAAGTCGTTGCATAATTTATTGTTTCCTTGCATAAATTAGAAAGGTCACACAATCTTCTTTTAATTTAATTTAGATAGTTATTTAAAGCTCTGTAACTTACTGCGAAAGTGCGACATAGCTTGTAACATTCGTAAACTTTATGAAACTAAAAGCTGATGTGTGTTCTTAGTTAAATATTACATCCACTGTTTTTAGCGAATTTTAATTTAAAAAATTCGTTAATAGAGAGGTATCGATGGTGAGACTGCAAAAATTTCTTTAAACGAGCGCGAATTTGGGCCCCTATAACCAGAAACCAAGGTCCGATTGTATATATATATATATATATATATATATATATATATATATATATATATATATATATATATATATATATATATATATATATATATGTATCCGAGCTATATATATATATATATATATATATATATATATGTATCCGAGCAATAACTCAAAAAATACTTAACTGATTTCAATAAAAGTTGGCACATTCTTAATTTTGTTAAGACCGCGGACGAGTTTGTTAGTTAGCCCGATCGGGCCAGTTTTCTTAAAAAACCTTTGATTTTTCTGAGAAAAAAATTTAGTTAAAAAAAAATTTGAAATTTATTTTGACGACATTTGGAACGTGTGTTGCCTTGGTAAAGACCTTACTACATACCAAAATTCAACTTTCTAAGTTTATAGCAAATTCAGTTATTCAAATTTGGAACATTTAATTAAAATTCGCTCACATAACCCACCTGCTGCGTGCCGAGTGTTTTTAAATAAGTCACAAAATAAAAAGTGCTTTACTACTCATATATTTAAAGATAACATTTTTCGCATTCTAGAGCATTTTTTGGAGCGCACAAATATAGTCTTTCTACGATGATCTTACAGAGAACTTACCTATGGTTTACATTTTAATTTTTTTTTTTTTGGTGCGTCATGGAAAATAAAATATGAAAGATGCTATAATCTATTAGTGAATTTTTATTAAAAAAATTCACTAATAGAGAGGTATCGATGGTGAGACTTTGCAAAAACCCATATCCCGGGTCAGTTTCAATTTTATATGTTTATATATATATATATATATATATATATATATATATATATATATATATATATATATATATATATATATATATATATATATATATATCCGTCTGATAACTCAAAAAATAATTAACCGATTTCAATGAAACTCGGTAAGTGCCTTTCTTTTATTAATGGCTTGGGTGAGTTCGTTATCCAGGAAAATCGGACGGGGTTTTCCGGGAATTTTTTTTGTTTTCTTTAAAAAAAAAATTGTTCTTCGAAAATAACAAATCTGTTTTATTGAAATTTACTATATATGTTGCCTTGGGAGAGACCTTACAAAATTCAACTTTTTAAGTTTATAGAAAATTGAGTTATTCAAATTTTAAATTTTCTTTCAAAAACATTTTTTTCTCTAAAAATTACAAAGTTATTTAAATGAAATTGGGTGGCTATCTTGCCCTAGAAAAGACCTTACTACATACCAAAATTAAACTTTCTAAGTTTATAGAAAACTGAGTTATTTAAATTTGAAGCATTTAATAAAAATTCACTACCATAACGCACTTGCTGCGTCCAGAGTTTATATACATTTTCTAATGAACACTTGCTTTGTGCGAGTGGTGTTTAGCAGGGGCCGCGATCTTGAATTTTGTAACGGCAGTGTATGTTTATTTTTGCGTCATTTGGCAGGTAAATGGTTTAGAAATACAATACGGTATATAATAAGCTTGTTACTCTCAAATAACAGAGAAAATTAAAAAAAAAACACATAATTTGTAGACTGAGCATTTTTCCGGACAAATGACTTTAATGCAACTTATTAAAATTTTTATTTGAAAGTCACATTTTTTTATTATCTACTTATTGTTATAACTTTTAGCAATTTCTCAACATACCCTTTATTGTTTTTAAAATTCGAACTGACAAGAACAAAAAAGCAAATCTTCCTTATCTGTCTCATTCTGGCTTCTACCCAAATAACTGGAATAAGTGGCTTTCTCATGTAGTCACATGTAAGAAACGGTTTGGTTTCTGTGGAAATAAATGTCTTTATTCTGTTTGTCAAAGATTATGATACAGCTGTCTGTCATAAGTTAAGATAGGTAAATGTGGTTGAACATTTGGAGGTGGGTTGAGAGTAGAATTGCCGGCGAACAATGAGGCAAAAAGTTCAGCGTTGCTCAGGGCGGTAGAAACAATTTCATCCCCTGAAACAAGAGGTGGGAACGTGCTCTTGCAGATATTATTCCCAATAGATTTAGCAAGGGTCCAGAAGGTTGTGCTGCCGTTGGAGCTTGAGAGGACTTTGTTTTTGATGTGGTTATTAAACGAGTTTTTTGCCTTAGAAAGAATGCGATTTCTTGCGTCGCTAAATGCTTGACGGTTTTCTTGACTGGGATTGTGTAGAAGCGTTTTGTGACCTTTGACCTTTTCAAGTCTGGCCTTGTCACAGGATTTAGAGAACCAGGGTTTCTCAGTGGCTGGAGAGGTTTTCTGTGTACGTGGAATAAATAATTCCATGCCAGCTTGGATGATTTCGGTGACGTTTTGTGAGATATCAGAGGGGTGAGGATGAGAGAAGCAGACAGACGCCCATGGAAATGAGGAAAAGTAATCCCGCATTTCGTCCCAGTTCGCGGAGTTGTAGTGCCAAACGAGACGTGGGTGTGATGACTGTGTGATCTCGGGTTGCATTGCGTAGGAAGCAGTGAGCAGGCCGTGACCAAGGGCGGCGGTTACTGAGGTCTTATAGCTTTCGGGTTTTGTAGTAAGAAGGAGATCCAAGGGATTCGAGCTGTGTGTTGGTAGGTTGCTGAACCATATTGGCTAAAGAATTGCTGAATTCGGTGATCGCTTAAGTACCCATTTCAAAGCTTGTCATGTGATAACGAACAAACCTTCAATCAGAAGATCTATAGCGTCGCCAACAGTTCAGCAATTAAATGCACTAAAAAGTCTAAAAATTGATCGGACACTCGAAAGACAGAAAACAGCAACAGATTTTGATCGCAGGTCCCTATGCCAACTTGGAAATTCACACGCAATTTTCAGAAAAACTTAATGTTTGGTGTGGAATATCTGACGAAAAAGTCATCCGCCCGTTCTTATACGTAGTACAACATCTGTGGGTTACTTGTAACTACTACTAAATCAAATTTTACCAAAAGTTAAAGAGAGTAAACGAAATCCAATAAATCCGCGAGCCTTGCACCTGTCACTTGCCATGTCTGGTATAAACCGGATGGTGCTCTACCTCATTTCGGTCAGCAACTTCGGGTATTCTTAAAAGCAAAATACCCAGGGCAATGGATTGGACGGAGGCCTCCAATTCAATAGGCTCCTCCGTCTTCAGACATGACTCCCATGGAGTTTTTCTTTTGGCGATATTTGAAAAAAAGTGTTGTAATGTGCTAACAATATTAGCTAAATTAGACGCCCGAATCAGAATTACCATCGCAAACATTGCTCCGGCATATCTGCAGAATGCATTAAGCGCTTTTGTTAATATACTTCGATGTTGTCAAAAAGTAAATGGATAACAATTTTATCTGTGATTTTTTTCAATTATGGAAGTGAATTTTTCAATTTGTTCTATTCACTTAAAGTATTGGTGTAATTTTTCAATCTTCCCGGTTATTTCAGAATAAACTACTTTATCAAATGTATACCGTATTGCATTTCTAAATCAATTACCAAATGACACCTAACTAAACCTAGGATGCCTTCTAAATTCAATGACGGCCTCTGACAAACACCAGTCACACGAAACAACGACAGCGACATTTTCTCTACATAATTCGTATTTGTTTCAGGTTATTTGCCTAAATGTTGCCACTTTTAACGTTTCAAATCGCGACTTTGACGTTTTAAGAGGAAAAACTATAAAATTTTAAAAGTAATTTCTCTCTCATTTTTTGACTTTTTGCACGAAAGAAATTTAATTCTTGTGTGTAACATACAATAGATTTTGTTATTCACACAAAATATTTTGTTTTTATGCGTTTCTCTGGTCATCAGTCGCACCAAATTTTTTTAACTTTTAATGACGTTTTGAGAGGAGGATCACAAAAGTTTTCTCGTTAAATGCCTATAACTTTTAGTGAATTTTTATTTAAAAAAAATACTAATAGAGAGGTATCGATGGCAAGTCTGCAAAAATTTCTTCAAATGCACGCAAACCGCGAACTAGGACCCCTAGAACTCATATTCGGGGTCAGTTTCAATTTTTATATGTTGATATATATATATATATATATATATATATATATATATATATATATATATTATATATATATATATATATATATATATCTGTCTGTGCGTGTGTGTACCGAACCGATAACTCAAAAAGTAATTAACCCATTTGGATAAAACTTGGCAAGTATGTTTCTTTTATTAATAGCTTGGATGAGTTCGTTATGCTTAGCATTTTTAAGAAAGCCAATTTGTTGCTGACATTTCTACAAAAAATACATTTAGAAAATTTGCTAGGTAACCCAAAGTATAAAGACCAAACCACATATGTGTCGGGAATCTACGAAAGAGGTCAAAAGTGTCACCATCGTGACCTCTTTATTAGTGAATTTTCTTGATGAAAGACCCAAAGAATTAGGGTATATTAAGAACGAATATAACGGATACACTGCTTGTCTAGTGGAGAAATTGATTAACTAACAGAAAAAAAAGTTAGCAGAATCAACAACTTTTAGGATAGAGAAAGCTGAAAAAAAAACTTTGTTTGCTTACCGTTTTAACCCCGAATCACTAGAGGTCTAGACAGCATAAAATAAGCCAATTTGCAACTTTTCGACAAAATAAAATACCTTAAGAACCTGCTAGATAAAGCCAGTAAAATGTCTGGGAACTGTGAAATAAGTTGTAAACATTGTGATCTTAAGTACGTCGGACAAACAAAAAGATCTAGTAAAATAAGATTTAAAGAACATTTAGCACAACTAAGGTACGGTACTATAGATAGATCTTGCGTTGCCAGGCATATTTCGGATAATAATCACCACATTGATAAAGAGAACCTAAGATTAATTAAAAATGTTAGGCAGCAAGAACAGCTAAAACGCTTTCGAAAGTATATACATTACTAAATATAACAATAACAAAAATTGTATGAATTCGGCCCCGCTAGCTAGGTCTAGTTTGTAGATTGACCACTTTACCAGAGATACAGTAGAACAACGCCCGTCAGTCAGCGAAAAAAGATATAAAATTTCGTGCGCGCCGGTGGCGTTACAGGCGGCATGCTCTCTCTTCTCCTCCCATTATTTTTATTATTTAAAATATCAGAAAAGTATGTAAAATGATAAGTTATTAATTAATAATAAATAAATATATATATATATATATATATATATATATATATATATATATATATATATATATATATATATATGTATATATATATATAAATTATATTAACAGACAATTTATTTATTAATAAACTTTACCGGGATAACATTACGAAAAAAGATTAAAAAATTAACTATTAAAACAAACATATAGTTGATTATTCTATACAACGAATATATGTATATATTAAAAAATAATTTTTTTCAATCACATTCAAAATCCAATTCTTCCTAAATTTCTTATTGCATAATTATTTTAAAATTATATAAAAGACATTAAACTATATTTTTTTTGTTCCCTCAGGGCTCGTCCGCGGCCTTGCCGCCCCGATAGCACCGCAACCCTTGGTTGATTGTGCATACCCTTAGTCTTACTCCACCCATTCCAAAATCACTGTGCCTTGAACTAGTCTGCACAGCGATTGGTAGGGTGAAGTTTTATATTGCTCTGTCTCCGGTCTAGAGTGACCGTAGATCAGTTGTCTTTTCCGGTCCAGAGCTATACACTCACACAAGATGTGCTGGGCTGATTCCTCCCCCTCGCCGCAGAGTCTGCATGCGAGGTCCCCTTCGAACCGCCCCATTTTATGCAGGTGTTAAAGAAATAAATTGTCTGTTAACGTTATTAATATACTTACATGTTTTAATAAAACAATAAATTACTAATTTACAATTATAACTTATAACTTCACATACTTTTCTGATATTTTAAATAATAATAATAATGGGAGGAG
Organism: Tillus elongatus; assembly: GCA_964006375.1. Lineage (NCBI taxonomy): Eukaryota > Metazoa > Arthropoda > Insecta > Coleoptera > Cleridae > Tillus > Tillus elongatus. The sequence goes on along the minus strand of OZ023266.1, from coordinate 135,807,869 downwards.
AAGAGCGAGCATGCCGCCTGTAACGCCGCCGGCGCGTACGAAATTTTTATATATTTTTTCGCTGACTGACGGGTGTTGTTCTACAAACAGTTGACTGACTATGCTTTTAATGTTTAACAGATCAATATATACCCACAACAAAATTTCCAAGCTTTCTAAATAAATTGCACATTATTTATTTTTCATACACATATTCGAACTGACTGACCAGCTCTGTTCCCGTATGCAGCTGACTGACTGACATAACTTTTATTGTTATACAATATAGAATCTGTATAACAATTATCAGCTTTTGTAAATTCATTTTATTACCCCGGTAAAAACGACATCTTTGTTGGCGCACCTGTGGCACTTGTTCTAAGATTCGCTTGACTGACCAGTATATGTGTACGTGCACAGCGTACCTAATTAACTGTCAAAAAATCAGCTTTTGTAAATTCAGAGAATTTTTTCACCTCTGGCTCTTAGACTATTATTGTATCGTAAATGTTTTTATATCGTCTAATAAAATACTGTATACTAAAATTCCATGATTTTAAATATTTTTATGAAAATTCGCTACCATAACGCACTTGCTGCGTCCAGACCCTTTTCTCATAAGATAATTGTTATACCTAGATTTTCAATAGGTTGGTAAAATTATATTATTGTAATCCCACGTCCAGTCAGATAAACAAAATTAGATAAATACGAATCACCTGTTGCAATTAGCTCACCCAGGAGCATTATGTCATTAATATATTCCATTGTTTCTTAAAATGAATTAAAAGCCTACTTTGAGGAAGGAAGTTATTGTGTTATGCCAACAATGCGATAGTAAATCTTATAAACACACTTAATAAAACAATATAATAACAGTAATGAAAAATAATAGCAGTGGGATACCATCTGCTGCATACAAATACAAATTCATGGACACATACAGATGTACGTAAAGTTTAACAGGGTCAAAAGATTTTTTATCTGGTTCTCTTTGAGGATGAGTGTGATACTTTTCTATTTCTCAGCCTGGTTAATACCGTTATTCTAATAGTTTCTATTATTTATTGGAATTATCATAACACTAGATGTTCATCTTGATGACATTTATTGAATAATAACGGGTTTTATCAAATCTTCTAAGTAAGATGACACCGTTGATAACTTAGAAAGCATAAAGAACATAGTAAATTTGAATTATGACGCGAGTTAGATCACTCAGGTGCGAAATTTAAATATTTGTCAAGTGAGGGCAAGTTATCATTGTTATTTGGGCCATTAAATGTTGTTTCTTGAGGTGTCTGCCATCCAATAAGAGAAGTAACAAGTTTATCCAGTTTATATCATTCCAGTCCTAATTTCATTATTGTAAAAGCATTTTTAAACCAACAGTTTCTCAATAAATGCAGCCAATAATTAGGTTTATAAAGAATGGAAAAATATTGAGACGTGCGCTATGTGGTGCTCAAATGTTATCAAAGATACATACAATCCGTTTTAAAAACAAATAATAAACAAATAAATAATAAAAATTGTTTCATTGAAGTATAGTACACGGGTTGAAATATTTTTATTAAAATTTGTTGTGTCTGGAATATGGGCAGTACTCGCTAGAAAAGTGGTAAAAGTATTGAATAATACCTCTGGAAAAGAGCATGTCCAATAAGGTGAAAAATGTCCAGATTTATTAAAGTCTGTCAATTCTGTGTGTAATTATACAGGCTGGATCAGAAATAATACCAAAATGTTTATTTCGAATGGAACAGCCTGTATGTTTTTGCGTTTTCTGAATTGACATTTAATTTAAGGTCTAGTTGTGTTTGTCGGTTTCTTTTCTATCTTCATTCTTTACTGAAAAAATGGTTGTTAAAGAGAGTGTTCAAAAATTGTTCGTATTTCCAAAACCACGGAACATATTTTTTGACACTTGTTTCATGTATTTAAGTTCAATACACTTTTGACATTTAAAAAGGTATGTGTAACTATACAAGGTAGCTGAGAAATAATACCCACTTTGTTATTTCAAATATATATATATATATATATATATATATATATATATATATATATATATGTATATATATATACATATATATATATATATATATATATATATACATATATATATATATATATATATATATATATATATATATATATATATATATATATATACATATATATATATATATATATATATATATATATATATATATATATATAGCCTGTATATTTTGCAGATTCTAAAAAGGATTTGAGAGATAAGTTTGATGATGTAAGTTTTAAGTTGTTTAGTCGTCTACATAAACCGAATTATGTTTTTCATATTACAATTTCAAAGTGCGTATGTGTCCAAATTCCCGCAAGACGTTACCAAAAGTACTCCAATGAATTTCATGAAGTGCATTCCTAATTCGAATTTTCAAATGTTCAATACCATCGGGCCTATGGTTGTAAACTTTACTCTTTGGATCATCCATAAATAAAAGTCCAGAGGTGTGAAGTCTAGGGATCTTGTGGGCCACTCAATTACATCTCTTCCTCCCATCCATCTATTTGGAGATGTCTGGTTGAAAAAATTGACGAACTTGTAAACCAAAATGTGCAGGAGCACCGACCTGCTGCAACCAAATGTCTCCTCGGTTTGGGTACAGAGTTTCTAACAGTGACATAATCTGTTAAAACTACATACAGACTTGGAGACCACTTCTCTGGCTGCATTGTTGGGTTTCGTGTCTGTAGGTGAAAGGCGTAGCTAGCGCGTAAGATAACTGGAGCAAGAGGCCCTTATGAATTCTAGATGTTCAACGTTTCTGTGACTTCACCCAGAGAAACGAAACCCAACAGTGAAGCCAGAGAAGTAGTCTCCATGTCTGTATGTAGTATGGACCAGTTTCGCCAAGTAAGGGCAACAACAATCAATAAATGATCTGTTCACTCAACAACTGCGAATAAAATTATGACGTAAGGTTTTCGTCCATGAAGAATAGTCCAATGATATTATGGCCTATGATACCTATGCAAACGTTGACGTTTTGTGCCTATTGACGGTGCCATTAAGTATAAATGTAGATTCATCGGGAAAAAAGAATTTTATTTACAAAATTGAGATCAACATTGCACCGCTCCATAATTTCACAAAACTCCATTCTTCTGTCAATATCATCCTCTATAAGTTCTTGAACTATATATATATATATATATATATATATATATATATATATATATATATATATATATATATATATATATATATATATATATATATATATGTATATATATATATATATATATATATATATATATATATATATATGTATATATATATATATATATATATATATATATATATATATATATATATATATATATATATATATATATATATGTATGTATATATATATATTGAAGGGACGTATTTCTTTGCTTTTGAATAAGTTTGTAACTGACATGTGACACGTATTGTGTTGTTGGCCCATCTGTCGAAGCGATTGTTTGGGACTGTCCTGTAAATCAACTAAAACATTTATAGCCACATCACCACTAGTAGTGCCTTTCGGTATGCCTGTTTTTGGTATGTCTTGTAAACTGTTTCATTGACTTTCTTTAGAAGTTTGCTTACACAAGATTGGGTAATCGCAGACCGATAACCATATCACCATATCCAACCACCAGTAACACTTCAATTTTTGTCTTTTTCAGTTAGAGCGACCATGTTAATTTCTGTTAACTGAAGCGTACGCTTATCTGAGTGCTTAAGAACATTTGACAAAAATAGTCAAATTTATCATTGCAGATAAGGCACATAGCAACATTACAAATGAAACGACATATCTTCATAGTTTTAGGGTATCCATGTGACTCAATTCAAATTGAGTACATGAATGTCTCATTGTGACGAATAAACAACCTAAAGCTTATCATTGAATTTATCTTTTAAATACTTACTAGAATCTTCAAATATATAGGTGTTCCATTTAAAACGGCAAAGTTGGTATTATTTATCAGCCACCTTGTATAGTTGCACATACTTTTTTTACTTTTTAAAAGTGTATTTAACGTAAATACATCAATATACCAAGTGTCGAAAATATGTTCCGTAGTTTTCGAAACATTATCAGTTTTTGAAAATTGTCTTTAACAACCATTTTTTGAGTAGTGAATCAAGATGGGAAAAAACTTAATATACAAATAGACCTTAAATTACATGCAAATTCAGAAAACCTAAAAACATATAGGCTGTTCCATTTGAAATAAAAATGTTGGTATTATTTCTGAACCACCCTGTTTATTTTCGCATACTATTTTACTTGTTAACAGAGTATTAAACTTAGATTCACCAATCTACCAAGCGTCAAAAAATATGGTTAGTAGTTTTCGAGATCACTTGTTTTACACCCTGTATATATATATATATATATATATATATATATATATATATATATATATATATATATATATATATATATATATATATATATATATATATATATATATATATATATATATGCCTCCGTCTATAACAGCAAATGATGTTGGCCTCTTTGCCGATGACGCGAACTTCCTAAAGATTCATAAGGGCCACAAAAAAAAACTCCACTCTAGATTATGCAAGGTCATGGTTCGAATTAAATGAATTAAAATTAAATGAGGGAAAATCAATAATACTCACAATATAATTCGTAATCCAAATACTCAACGAGCACAACTGTTAGAAATAATATTAATGAACGCCTAAATTGGAATGATCATCTCGAGTCATTAAAGGCGCGGCTTTCAAAAGCAATAATTTTGTTAAGAAGGATTTGTCAAATAGTTGGGTGGAAGCTACCAAAGCAGTTTGAGACGAGGCTGTCAAAACAGCATATTATTCAAATTTCCACAGTATAGCTACCTTTGGTGTTTTGACATGGGGAGAAAATTGTGAAATAGATGATGTTTTTATCCATGGCATATCGTTCGGCCGACAGTTCTTTCGACCGACAGCTCGTTTAGTCGACACTACAATAGGGCAGCGATTCGATCGAAAATACCGCTTTTTTCAGTATTTGTTCGGCCGACTGGGCGACTGGTTGAAGTTGTTTCCTTCTGTAAAACCTAGTATTGATCTCTGCTTCATATTTAGTTGCAGAACATGATATATAAGCGAAATTGAAATAAAAATGCCACTTTATATGCGGGGCAATACGCACTCTTTATATGTTTGAAATGGTTTACCTAATTGCATAGCATATTTTGAGGTTTAGTTTGATTTTTGTTTTGCTTTAATATAACATTGTAAAAAAGATGTTTAAGTTATTAGATACAAATAAACATACTTATGGGTAATTAATTGTTATACCTATATGTAGATATGTATGAAACTCAATCCTGACTCACCTGAATGAAAAGGTCATTTTATAATAAAACAAATCGATTGATATACGATTTATGCCATATTTTAATAAAAAAATGTGATTTAAAGTGAAGCCACATATTATTAAGCATTTATTTTCTTATTTTCAAAAAAGTTATCTTTGATGGCATCTACTTTTTCACATTTTATAATGCATAGTTGCCAATTGTTTGAAAATTTATAGTTGAGGGCAGAAGGTTAAGTACTCCTTTTTTTATAAATGTGTATAGGCAATGAAGAAAAAATCATTGATAATTAAATATGGTCATCCCATTAAAGTTATTTGTGTAAAAAAATATGTTGAGTTAGATATAAATAAATATACTTATGGATAAATCGTTGTTGTTGAAGAAGATATAAATAGTTGTAAGCCTGAATTATAATGTCCCCTCTTAAAGAAAGTATGGAGAATGACAGCACTTCTGTTATTGCCTTAAAAAAATCGAATGATATAGGTTTTATTCGATTTTTTCATTAAAACAATTTGATTTAAAGAAAAACCAAATTTTAATAAACTTTCTATTTTCTTCTTTTATTGTCAAATATTTTCAAAAAAGCTGTATTATTTTTTAATGCCTTTATTGGCGGCAAATTTATTATGCTTTTTTTTAAACAATGTACATAATAAACAAGGAAATACTGTTCTACATTATTTTTAATGATTATTTTCTGCAAACATATATATGTATATATATATATATATATATATATATATATATATATATATATATATATATATATATATATATATATATATATATATATATAACCAAAACGCACTTTATGCGTCAACATTTTTTGTTATTGCAAATGGATAACTCTTATTAGCTGCCTTTTACTATGTTTTTTACATATCAGAAAAAATCTGTTAGTTTGGCGATATAGTTTGCTTTAAAATGATAAATACAAAACAAGGGTTCCCTTAACTTAATCATAGGTATACTATATCAAGACGCAAAGGTGTTAAGCAAATTGCCTATTGCGTAACCTTAAACTCTGAAATATGTCGGCCAGTATATTATTGTACATACGCCTAAATGATTTATTGTATGCAGGGGTTGCATACATTTAGGAGCCGTCGGTCGATCAATACGCACTCGTTTTTATCTTGCAAAAAAAAGTGCTAAGGGTACTCATTTGTTTGGGGTTTCGTGACAGTTGCGGACCATTGCTTGAGAAGACAAACATACCTACCATCCCTTAGGCTTACATATTATTTTGCGTGCTTTATGTACACATTAGCAGGGCTCAGTTCTTGAAGCATGACGATTTTCATGCCTATGACACGAAAGGGGCCCAACATCTGGCAGTTCCTTATCACCATGTAGGACGGGCAAAACAAGCCATAAATTATGAATGCGCAAAACTCTATAACAAGCTTCCAGAGGATTGAATAGCATGCCAATGAGGTCCTAGAAAGAGGCGGGGATGATTTTGAGACAACATGTCTTTTATTCTGTCACAGGATATTTTGAAAGTTTTAAATTGTTTTATTGTATCTAAATTGTTCGTTTTGTTCTATGTATGTTTTATTTCGGATATATTTTATTTATACAATCTTTGTTTTAATTTGTTTTGTAGTGGATATTTTTTTAAAGTTTTTTGTATTCACACATTTGTATATATTATTTATTTCTTTGTTAATATCGGTACGGGACCAGGTAGTATGTTGTCACAGCTCCAATTAACACAAAAGGTAATAAAACAGAAACTGTGTACAACTAACTAACAATTTTGTCAATTGTCAACCCTGGCCCATTTTGTGTTAATTGGAGGTATTGTGACAACATACTACCTGATTCTGCACCGAGATGGCGATCCTGTCGTACATCTCACAATGTTCTAGAAGGCTGGCGACCATAGCCGTATTACTGTAAAGGTGTGTTCTCATTGTAATTAGTATATTGCACTGACGAGCGCTAATTAGAGCGAAACCGGTCTGCGGTTCTCATTATGGTGAGAATACAGCTAGCCTTACAATAACTGTAACATGTAAATTGATTATTATACGCAATCACACTGTAGAATGTAATACCCTATGCTAAAGTTATTCTTACTATTATACTATCTTTCAGTTAGTATATTCTCTCACCTCTTCAAGCATACCTTTATTCGTCTTTCTATCGGTGTTCCTCGTCTTTATTATTTGTATTTCTATCCATATTTCGATAGTTCATGTTTTCTCTATATACTGCTTATTAAAAATACAGCTTTTTACACCATACATTACAATACTCTATACGCATGACTTGATGAATCTATTCCTCAGGTCCAAATTTAATATTTTTTAGTGAAATGGGTATTTTGTCTACTGAATTCTTGCTTTGCCATTGTTATCTCCCTTCACAGTTCTTTGCACGTTTAACGTTATTAATAAAAATACTCTCAAGGTACGTGATCATATCTATTTATCTTCATTATTTTTGTTTCATTTATTTTCACTATTTTTGTTGCGTCACATTAATTTTTAGTTTGCTTCTTCTTAATATACGTTTCAGGACACCAAGTATCACTTCTAATTTTTCTGTCATACTATTGCACCTGCGTACTTTATGTAACGAAAGGTCACCAGGTTTTCGGGAAAAATTAGGGTTTGGTTTTATCTGTCTAGTTAACCTATTTAAGCCAGTTTCAAAAGGAAGGGACTTGCCAAATTTATGATCATTCATTCGTTAATCGTTTGGATGAGTTTGCCAGTCAACTCTATTACACAGGTTTTACCGAATAAAGTTTCTTCTCAAAGCAACACTGCATTTCCGAAAAATTTTGTTGTTTTTGGAAATTTAATTTCTTTTAAGAAAATCGCTACTATAACGAATTTGCTGAGCACCCTTTTTTTAATGGGCTATATAAACGAATTTTTTTCAGAAGTACTAACAGCGCTTAACAAGTTGTAAATTGCACAAACAAAATTGCGTTCCATTTTTTTTGTCAAAGGCCATTTGTAGTCGTTAATATATTTATTTGTTTAGTTTACTAATAAACAAATATGTTAGCTGCAAATTAGTTTTTCTGCCTGCATGTTGCTATCTGCTTTTTGGTGTATGATTTAGTATTACTTTGTAAATAAACAATAATTATTACTTGAAATTAAACCACCGTATAATTAATTTTTTTAATTAAAGTATCGTTGACATATGCACAATACACTGCGCGACAACCTCCTTGATATATAGAGCCTCGGTGGTTTAGTGGTAAGGACGTGTTCCTCTAAAGCGAGGGGTACCGGGTTCGATACCCAGGGTTTCCCTTTAACTTTTTCAGTACATTCTGTACAATTAACATCAACGAAGGCTGTGGCATTGTATTTGAGCAAGTTGAATGTGTGCACCTTCCGCCCTTCGTAGGGGGCTTAAAGCAGTCGGTCTCGTTTCCATGCGATGTTGGGCGCTGTAAAGATCCCTATCCTCCTTACAGAAAGGCAGGGGTTCGGCAATTTTTTTAGGATACTGAGGTGAAACTGCTCGCTGGCCACGGTTATTGGCCATAGTCGCGGAAATAGACAGACGCTAAAGAAAGAAAAACACTGATATGGGTATCAAATGAAAAGGCTTCACGAGTAAAATGAAGTAGGCTATGTAACGCTTTCATAAATTCAAAACCCCGGCCGACACAAGAATGCGGAATATATATTTTTCAACAACCTCATTGATATGGGTATCAAACAAAAGGGCTTCGCGAGCTAAATACAGTGAGCTAGGTGGAACTTTTATAAATTAAAGATGCAAGGAATAGAAATTTGCAAATTGGTGTGTTTTGTAAAACTTTCCATGTTCTTTAAAACAGTTAACAAAAGACCAGCGTAACATAATTTTTGTTGTAAATATCGATGAAATCATATCTCAAAGTTAGGATATACTGTATAATATTAAAAATCTCTGGACGCAGCAAGTGCGTTATGGTAGCGAATTTTCTTAAAAATGTTTTTAATAGCAAATGCGAGCAGGCATCAATCTGATTATCGGTATAGCCTATGTAGTAGAAACAATGTACTATATTTTATCAAAATTACTTATGGTTTTAAAATATACAAAAATTTTCCGAAAATAAACTTAAATGTTGGTTTCCTAACCAACAAAGCTTACGTTAATAGCAAATTGAGTTATTGAAATTTGAAGGATTTAATGAAAATTCAGTAAATTTGCAGATTGGCTCCCGAACGCTTTTCAAAAAATCGTTTTCAGAAATATTGCTAGGACCCCACCTGGATGCATAAACCACAAGAAAAAATTATTTTTCATACCCGCCAAGGAAGTTACGGCACCTGGGGGAATAGGGGTGCTGTGCGGGGTAGGCAGGGTTTAAGGGGGATATGGCTTCAAGATGTTAAAAAGACAACTTTCAAGCCCGTTTTATTTGCATTTTCTGCTTATATTTCCTTTTTACTAGCTACCCCGCCCAGCACTCCTACTCACTCTTGGTCCCGTAACTTCCTTGAGGGGTGTGAACAAGAAATATTTCTTAGGGTTTGTGGATCCAGGGGGCCCTAGGCAGGTTGCTGAAAGCAGTTTTTTGAAAAGCGTTCGGGAGCTAATCTGCAAATTTACCGAAAATTCGCTACCAAAACGCACTTACTGCGTCCAGATTTTTTTCTTATAAACGCATCATATTTCGATAAAAAATGCAAAAATGCATTAGCAAATTTGCTCTACGAAGATTGGCTAAAAAAATTATAGACCGTTAAACCATAAACTTACAAATAAATATCCAAAAAACATCAACTTAACTAAACTGACAGCCAAAGCATCAGAGAAAGGGTCTATTTGAAATGAATATTCTGTAAATATTTTAATAAAATGAAGGGCAATGACGGTTGAATCTGAAACTTAAGGGTTCGCAGAACACTCTTCTTGCAACATTTTCTTTTCACAATGGGTATTTGTTTCACATTCTTTGCCTAAACATTGCCAATTTTGACGTTTACAATTGCGAGTTTGACTTTTTGAGGAAAACTCCAAAATTTGTTTCTTTAACTACCCATAACTTCTTTGTCTTTAAATCTAGGGACCTAAATTTTGATACAGAGTTCACTCTTTATAATACAAACACGCTTACCAAATTTGGTTGCCCTTACTTTGTTATTTACGGAGATATAATTTTAACCTGGTCCGATTTTCCTGGATAACGAACTTATCCAAGCGACTTGCAAAAGGAAGGTACTCACAAAATTTGAGCAAGTTCGGTCCATTATTTTTTGAGTTATCGTTCGGATATATATATATATATATATATATATATATATATATATATATATATATATATATATATATATATATATATATAGACACAGGTCATTAGCGAATTAAAAAAAATTCGCTAAAAAAGACCGCAACTTAAAATACTAATCGACGTGTACGAACAGTTTTGTTAAAAAGGTGTAGTGCTTAGCTAAATTTATTGAAAGTTACAAACACACAGTGTATATCTATCACTTTGAAAGATACTTCAAAATATTGTTTAACGAAATAATTGAAAAAATATTTATAAGACGCAACAACACCGTGGGTAAGTTAATTAAAACCAAAATGTTGAAACGTCGAATGCTTACCATTATAATTTCTGATTAATTCTTTGTTAGTACTTTTATTAATATTAAATATATTAATTAAAAAAATACTTGATAATAATAATTTACTTAATAATAGTTTATTTATTTTATATGTGAAAATATATTTACTACCTAACAGTCTGGCTCAAGCAGTGGTATTGATAATACACGTGTGTGTTTGCCTCTGTTTTAATTGTGTTTAGTAGTGTTTAAAACATTTGAAAATAATTGAGTTATATTATTTAATTTACTTGCGACTCACTGTGAGTACATTTAACATATTTACTAATTTAATCATCGAAAAGCTACTTATATTATTAAAAATTTAGTTTCAGCAAGTGCGTTATGGTAGCGAATTATCATTAAATTCTTCAAATTTGCATAACTCAATTTTCTATTAACCTAGAAAGTTGAGTTTTGGTGTGTTGTAAGGTATTTACGAGGGAAACATACCCAGAAAATTTCATCAAAATAACTTTGTTATTTTTTGAAATACACATTTTTATTTCGAATTTTTTGTTTTGAAAAACTGGTCCGATAGGGCTGGTTAACGAATTAATTCAAGCCATTAATAAAATAAACATTCTTGCAAAGTTTCATCAAAATCACTTCAAACTTTTTGATTTATCGTGTGGACACACCCACACACAATATATATATATATATATATATATATATATATATATATATATATATATATATATATATATATATATATATATATATATATATATATATATATATATATATACATATATAATATATAAACATATACAAATTCAAACGGAACTTGGTTTTGTGTTCTAGGAGCCGAATTTCGCGCTAATTTGAAATTTTTTTTTGTAAAGTCGCACCATCGATACCTCTCTATTAGGGATTTTTTTTAATAAAAATTATCTAAAAATGGATAGCGGCCGACATGAGGAAGCTGGTAAAGGTTAAGATAAGATTAGAGTACTTGATAATATATGGGCATCCATAAATGAAGGCAACAACTATAAAAAATCTGGACACAGCAAGTGCGTTATGGTATTGAATTTTCATTGTTCAATGTTCTAATCCCAAATATGCCTTTTTTTAATAAAAGACATTAAATTTGGTAAAAGTATAACAGTTATAGTGGAAACAATGTACCATATTTTATAAAAATAACTTTATTGTTTGCAAAAATATAAAAATTTCCCGAAAATAAATAAAAATGTCCCGAGAAAGCTGGTCCGATTTTCCGGGCCGACGAACCAATATAAACAACTTACACAAAAACTACACTTGCCAAGATATAATTATTAAAAAAAAGCTTCTTGACAAAAATTTTAAAAAATTTGACAGGAAAATTTGAAAACAATCACTTTTACGAAGATTAGCCTTTTTAGTGAACTTTCGTAAAAAAAAATCACTAATGGGGAGATCGCGACTTTTGAATTTTGAAAAAATTTCTTCAAGTGAGCGGGAACAAGACCCCCTAGAACCCATATCTGGGGTCAGTTGCAATTTATATATATATATATATATATATATATATATATATATATATATATATACAGGCTGTTTCAAAAAACATGCACCATCGCTCGTGGGGCAATTCCTTTCTAAAAAAATTAGAAAAAAAGTTCCTATGCACATGGGCCCGGAAACGCATAGTTTCCAATATACAGGGAGTTGAATTTAAATTTTTTTTTTAAATTTTTTATAAATAATTTCAAAACCACTGGATTGATTTTAATGAAACTTGGAACTTGAAAGTGTATTATGAAAGTGCATATTTTCAAGTGAAAATCTGCTTACAACTGCGTCAGTGGCGTGCGTACGGGGTAACTGTAAAAATTTATTTGGGGAAAAAATATGTGCGCCACTGTCTTTTTTCAATTTTGATACATCAGTTATGAAGCTTATTACATAAGCCACAAAAGCTACTTCTTGGTATTTTTTCGTTCAGGGTATCCCCTAGGAGATATGATTAATTTTATAAAAAGGGGCAAAATACCGATTCGTTGGAGTAATGAAGACAGTAATCGTAAAGTGCCATGAAACTATAATTTTTGACAGTTCTCTAAATTCTACAATTTTGAAGTGCTTTGTAGGCGTCAAAAGAGTTTTCGTGCTATTCTTTAAATTTTGATACGGTGCAGTATTTTCGTTTTTAGTTATTTGTTGATACTGAGCTGCTCATTAATATTATTTCCTCCTCTCAAGATGGTTTTCATTAAGTACACTTCAGCGGATTTGACTGATATGTTGTTAATTTATGGACAAACAAATCAAAATGCTAGACAAGCTGTGCGAGTTTATGAGGAAACTTATCCGCAAAAAAGAATTCCTGCCAAAAATATTTTCCCACGTATTGTAAGACATTTGAGAGAAACTGGTTCTTTAAAACCTTTAAAAGCTGATTCTGGACGCAGAAGATACCGCCGAACTGTACGAGTTGAAGAGGCAATATTAAATAGAGTTGAACGTGATCCTAGTACAAGAACGAGAATTATTGCCACCGAACTGGGTAATATTTCGTCATCATCAGTTCACAGAACTCTGAAGGATCAAAGTTTATATCCCTATCATTTTACACGTGTCCAGGAACTTATACCTAGAGACTTTCAACCAAGGGTAATGTTTTGTCAGTGGTTCTTAAACAAACTTAGGCACGACCAACATTTTTCTAAACGTGTACTATTTACTGATGAGGCGTCATTTACGCGAAAAGGTATCGTAAATTTTCACAATTTACATACATGGGCCGATGAAAACCCACACTCTTTAAGAGTTGCAAATTCGCAGTATCAATTTTCCATCAATATTTGGGCTGCTATTATTGAAAATCACATAATTGGCCCTGTTGTTCTACCGAATCGTCTTGACCATGAATCATATTTAAACTTTTTACAAAATGATTTGCCGTTGTTACTACCTCTTTTTATGAGAAATGGCACAATGTGGTTCCAGCATGATGGTGCGCCCGCACATTTTGCAGCAGTTGTAAGAACATATTTAGCCAACACATACGGTCACCGATGGATTGGTCGTGGAGGTCCGGTGTCATGGCCACCTCGATCTCCGGACCTGAATCCTCTCGATTTTTATTTGTGGGGTCATTTAAAAGAAATAGTGTATAAAACACCAGTAAATACACGAAAAGAATTGTTGGGAAGAATAGAATATGCATTTGACAGCATTAGAGAAGATCAAAATATTTGCAGAAGAGTAAGAAGATCTTTGCGCAGAAGGTTAAATAATTGTACCGACGCTAATGGTGGTCACTTTCAACATTTTCTTTAGCTTTGTTATTAAAGTCAATTGAGTAATGTACATAAAACAAGAGTTTGGAAAAATCATGGTGTCTTTACGATTACTTTTTTCATTTTTTACTTTTATTTTTTATTTATCATTTTTTATCAATGTTTGTAATATTCATTTCAATGTTTATCACCAATAAGTTTTACGTAGGTTAGTTATTTGCACGTTTATTGCTGTAATGTTTACTGTATGTTTTGCTTTTCATATTCTTATGGTTGCAGTAAACATATCATATTATTATTGTTATTATTACGCCGACTAATCGGTACTTTGCCCCTTTTTATAAAATTAATCATATCTCCTAGGGGATACCCTGAACGAAAAAATACCAAGAGGTAGCTTTTGTGGCTTATATAATAAGCTTCATAACTGATGTATCAAAATTGGAAAAAGACAGTGGCGCACATATTTTTTCCCCAAATGAATTTTTACAGTTACCCCGTACGCACGCCACTGACGCAGTTGTAAGCAGATTTTCACTTGAAAATATGCACTTTCATAATACACTTTCAAGTTCCAAGTTTCATTAAAATCAATCCAGTGGTTTTGAAATTATTTATAAAAAAATAAAAAAATAATTAAAATTCAACTCCCTGTATATTGGAAACTATGCGTTTCCGGGCCCATGTGCACAGAAACTTTTTTTCTTATTTTTTAGTAGGGAATTGCTCCACGAGCGATGGTGCATGTTTTTTGAAACAGCCTGTATATATATATATATATATATATATATATATATATATATATATATATATATATATATATATATATATATATAATTTTATTAATATAATGAGCGGAACTAGACCCCCTAGAACTCACATTTGGGGTCAGTTTCAATTTTCAATATATATATACATATATATATATATATATATATATATATATATATATATATATATATATATATATATATATATATATATATATATAATTTTATTAATATAATGAGCGGAACTAGACCCCCTAGAACTCACATTTGGGGTCAGTTTCAATTTTCAATATATATATAAATATAAATTATGTATAAATGTCAGAAATGTAATGTCAAATTTTTGTCCTAGAAGAATTAAAATTTTTGGAGAAATATGGTTATAGAAAAGTAATTATTTTTATACCAAAGTAAATTTAAATATAAAATGCTAAAGTGGATATATTGGTGATATTTGGGATTGAAGGGGAGAGAAGTTCAGAGGAAATTTGGAAAGTGACAGAATAAAACCGTTTGACAGTTTGATTTTATTGGAATAAGTTTAAAATTATGTCATTTGCAAGCACAAGCTAAGCTTTTTTGTGAGACATGCTGTATAATTAAGATAACAATAAATAAATAATAAAATAATAATATATATATATATATATATATATATATATATATATATATATATATATATATATATATATATATATATATATATATATATATATATATATATCACGTCGATAACTCAAAAAATAATGGGCCGATTTCAATGAAATTTGGCAGGTACATTCCTTTTGTAAGCATCCTGGATAACTTCGTTAGCTAGGAAATCGGACAATCGTTTCCGGGAAAATGTTGAGTTTTATTTTGGAAAAAATTGTATCTTCGAAAATAACAAAGCTTTGGCAAGCTTTGGTAGGCAGGTTCACATTGTAAACTATGTACCAAAATTTAGATCTTTTAAGTTGAGAGAAAAAAAGTAGGCATTTAATGGAGAAAAATGTCAGTGCCACTAAAAGTCAGGGAAGACGCAATACCAAAATATTGCATGTGTTAAACAAAATCTATTAAATATTACAGATAACATTTATTTAGGATTTCAAATAGGATAGGAAGTACGAGTTTTCGGTTTTTGAATGGTAAATATTGCAAGAAATGTATATTAGAAGGTCCTAAGTTTATATTTTAAATGTTCTTGTTTGATTACAATATTGACAAAAAATGCATCTAAAACAGACGTTACATATTACAAATAAATAACCGAACACCATTATGGGTTATCTACGGTTTAGTTTACTTGACATGCTTCGATGTTCGGGAGGTTTAGACGATTGACTCGATAGCAAAAGAGCGTTGGGAAGACATGGGTTTAAATTTCCGTGGTGACAGATTATTTTCATTTTTTTTAACTTTTTTTGGTATTGATTCAATTTTAACGTTATATGATCAGATTATTTAATACCAACAATATTAATAGCGACTGTTTGTTGAAAAAAATCACTCATGAATGAACCACTTTTAAGACTTCAAGGTCAATTTTAGTAAATTTTTATTTAAAAAAAATTCAATAATAGAGAGGTACCGAGACTTTGCAACAATTTTTTCAAATGGGCGCAAACTAGGACCCCCAGATCCCATATCCGGGGTCAGTTTCAATTTTTATCTGTTATATATATATATATATATATATATATATATATATATATATATATATATATATATATATATATATATATATCCAACCGATAACACAAAAAATAATTAACTCGGCAAGTATCTTTTTTTATTAATGGCTTGGATGAGTTCGTTACCCAGGAAAATCCGACAAAAATATCCCGGAAAATTTTCAGTTTTCTTTTAAAAAAATTTTTTTTTCTCCGAAAATTACAAAGTTTATTTAATGAAATTTGACGGATATGTTGCCTTGTGAAAGATCTTCCTATCGGCCAAAATTCAACTTTATAGGTTTATGAAGAATTTGAGTTATTCAAATTTTAAGTTTTCTTTAGAAAAAAAAAATTTTCTCCGAAAATTACAAAGTTATTTTTATGAAATTTTGTGAATACGTTGCCTTAGGAAGGACCTTACTACGTACCAAAATTAAACTTTTTAGGTTTATATAAAATTGAGTTATTCAAATTTGAAGCATTTAATAAAAAGTCACTACCATAACACACTTTCTGCGTCCCGATCTTCTAATAGTTAACGCAGAGGTGAATGTTTTCTCTGTGACTTTAAAAATGCTTGTTTTCTTTTCTGAAACCGGTTTCATTTTTTACAGTATCGCCAGGCAACAAAAGAATTTGCTTTGTGAAGCCGTAGAAAAAGTATCTATTTCTGTATTTAGATCACATTTTGAATGTATTTAAATTTATTTAATTAATTTTTATTAGCGAATTTTCTTCAATGAATTTTATTTTAAGAAACATTCGTTACGGATTTTGGTGTGAAAAATTATTCAACGAGGTTTTGATCGAACATTGTTTAACGAAAGTCGTCGAAAATAATGTTTTCGTGCAAATAAATTTTTTTTTTTCAATTTAAAAATTAAATAATTCGAGAATTACATTATAGGCATATAATTTGAATTTCATGTACTCTTTTAGCAATTTTTTATGCAGAAAATATTCAGTCAGTTCTCGCAGAAATTTGTCTGTATTGCTGTAGAAGTATTTTTTATTGGAAAATTTTTGTGAAATTTGGCAATTAATAATAAATGTTTAATAAGTTAGTGCAAACCATTTTTTTTTCGTGAAAAATGTTTTTTGTCAATTTTCATGCAAATGTTTTTTGGAAGTTTCGTCAAAAATGTTTTTGTAAATAATTATATCTTGGCAGGTGTGTAAATAGCTTGAAGAGTTTCGTTGGCCAGGAAAATGGGACCAGTTTTTTCGGGAATATTTTAAGTTTATTTGGGAATATTTTTCTACTTCTTCAAAAATAAAGTTATTTTCATGAAATATGGTACATTGTTTCTACTATATAGGTTAAACCGGTAACCAAATTTTAAGCATGTTTTATTTAAAAAAAGACATATTTGCTATTAAAAACATTTTAATGAAAATTCCATAACGCACTTGTTTCGTCCAGACTTTTTTTTACATAAATTGGCTTCAGTGATGTTACACGAAATTCATAAGTCTTTTTGCGAAAATTATCTAAAAGGTTTTTTACACGACAATAATTTGCTAAAGAAATTTCGTTTTACACAAATTCGAAAACACATTTTTTATGTGAATTCGCAAACAACTTTTTCTAGAATCACTTACACGAAATTTATTTAAAAGTCGTTTCGCGAAAATCAGCTAATACGTTTTTACACTGTTTACAATTTGCTAAATAAATTTCTATCTACAGAAATTCAAAAAATGATTTTACAACAACTTGACAAAAAATTACTTCTGCGAAAACTGCCTCATATATTTTGCACAACAATTTTCTGATAGAATAGGTACAAAAAATTCAAACTATATAATCTGTAATTAAAAATTTTTTTTCAAATTCGACCACTATTTTAGAGCCTGTATATGACATCTGGCTTTTTTCGCCAAAAATATAAATGAAAAATCTCCTTGAATGCGTAATTTTCATGGGACCCGCTATTTATTGGTAAAAACGCCGTATCACAATTTTTTATATGTGCCAAAAACGTGAAAAGGTTGATAACCAACGACTTATTGGTCAGCCTTTGATTGTCAAATCAATTTTGTACGAGGCAACTCAAAACGCCCTATCATTAACGTATATAACTTTTTCCTTTTTCTTTTATAATACCGAATATATTGAGCTCTCACTTGAAGAGAGTTTTTCAACATTTTAAAGTCGCAATCTCCTGAAGAGCAATTTTTTCCACGAAAATTTTTCAAACCGCAAACTTTATAAGTGAAACGACTGCCAAAGCACCAGAGAAGGAAAGGGTCTATTTTCTCCAAATACTTTTGTAAAATGGAGGACAATCACGGTGGACGTAGAAAGCTAAGGCTTTGTAAAACACATTTATTACATTTCTTTTACATAACCCACATTCTTTTGAGCATTTCTGTCTAAAACTTGCAAATTTTGACGTTTCAAGAAAAACTATAAAATTTTCAAACTAATTTTTTAGGGCATTTTTGGATATTTTTGCGCCAAGAAACTTCTTTTTGTCTATAATATTCAATAAACTTTGTGGTCACGCAAAATATTTTGGTTTTCTGTTATTTTGTGATTCTTTGATCACCAGCGGCACCCAATTTTTTTATTTAAATGCAATTGCTGGGTAAATCGGTTATTAGTAACGATAGAACCTTGTGCGAACCTGATCTACTTTTTTGCGAAATAAAAGATGCCGCAAACAAAATTGTCATAGCCCTCTTACTTCCCGAGCTACAGAGCGATTTTGAAAAAAATCACTTTCAGGTACTCCTTGTATTTCAGTTCTCTGACAACTTGCCAGAAAGAGAAAAACGATTCCTTTTAGAACTTTTTACGTAGAATATAGTGGCGTCGCTGGCTTTTTTTA
Source organism: Tillus elongatus (assembly GCA_964006375.1). Taxonomy (NCBI): domain Eukaryota; kingdom Metazoa; phylum Arthropoda; class Insecta; order Coleoptera; family Cleridae; genus Tillus; species Tillus elongatus. Next base: position 135,788,452 of record OZ023266.1, on the reverse strand, counting down.
AATATTACTGTTTTTGAAAACTTTATTTCAAATTGATGGTTTTTTTTTAATGTTGAGAAATTAATTTTAATTTTCACAAGCTTCTCAAAAATATATAACATGGGTCTATTTTAATAAACAACGAAAAAATTCTATTTTCATAATTTCCGTTCAAAATTTTGTAGTAGGCCATGCAAAAAAAATGCTGCTGTTTATTGATTTCTATATGGTAAAAATAAATCGAGAAAATTATTTTATAACAGCTATTTATTAATATAACTAGCTAATTTTCCACAAACAGTGCTACCTACCTAGATTTATGTAACCAAATGAAATAACATTAATAAATAATTATTATCCAATAAGCCTATCAACAAAAATCAACTTTCAAAATCATAACATAAACACTAAAGCCATCAAGTAACGCAAAACAACTATTTAAAATGACTCCCATTTTATTGTATGCACGCTTCGCATACTTTTCCTCTTCGTTTTAAGGAATGGAGCAAAATATCGGGTTGATTTTGTAAGTAGCAAAAACTTACTCTTATCGCGTTTCCCGAATATTGAATATTATTATAATGATCTTTGTAAATTTTATTCTTCAGATATCCCCATAGAAATAATTCATTCATCTGTTGCATTTACCGGTCACCTTCTGACTTTGTCCAGCTCTTAAACTACTTTTCTGAAAAAACGACCATCTGATTTCTGAATATCCTTCCTCCGAGGTCACTATTCTTGGTGACGTCAATGTCCATAATAAGGAATGGCTAGGATTTACAAAAACCGATCCACAAGGGAGAACAGCGGAGGCCTTTGCAGTCAGCAATTCTTTAGCCAATATGGTTCAGCAACCTATTTACTTTCCTCGCATCCCAACACACAGCTCAAATCCCTTGGATCTCCTTCTTACTATAAAACCTGAATGCTATAATATATCAGTCACCGCCACCCTTGGTCGCTCAGACCACGGCATGGTCACTGCTTCCTGCGCAATGCAACCCGAAGTCACACAATCATCGCACTCACGTGTCGTTTGGCACTACAACTCCGCGAACTGGGACGAAATGCGGGATTACTTTTCCTTATTTCCATAAGCGTCTGTCTGCTTCTCTCATCCTGACCCATCTGATGTCTCACAAAACGCTTCTACACAATTCCAGTCAAGAAAACCGTCAAGCATTTAACGACGGAAGAAACCGCTATGTCCGCATTCTTTCTGAGGCAAAAAACTCGTTTAATAACCACATCAAAAACAAAGTTCTCTCAAGCTCCAACGGCAGCAAACCCTTCTGGACTCCTGCTAAATCTATTGGGAATAATTTCTGCAAGAGCACGTTCCCACCTCTTGTTTCAGGGGATGAGATTGTTTCTAGGATGAACTTTTTGCCTCGTTGTTCGCCGGAAATTCTATTCTCAACCCACCTCCAAATGTTCAACCACAAATAGTCCCCGATGTCGCGCATAAAATGACTGATATCATTTTCAAAACTGAAAAGGTACGAAAGATGCTCTCTTCTCTTAATACCAGTAAAGCCTCTGGCCTTGACGAGATTCCAGCAATTGTTCTCAAGAAATACGCACCAGAACTTGCTTCTGTTCTGACTCGTCTGTTTCAGACATCTTTGATTGATGTATATTCCCTAGTAACTGGAAAACTGCTCGAGTACAACCCGTCCTCAAGAAAGGATCCAAAGCGCTTCCTAGCAACTACAGGCCTATTTCTCTCTTTTCAGTTGTCTCTAAAGTGATGGAAAAGTATATAAACACCGAATTACTAAAATTTATTGAAAAACACAATCTAATCCACGACAGGCAGTATGGATTCCGTCAGCGCAGATCAATTGCCGACCTCCTTTCCTTTGTCACCCATTCTTGGAGCAAGTCTATGGAACTACACGGTGAGTCCTAGATTGTCGGTCTAGACATATCCAAAGCATTCGATTAGGTCTGGCACGCAGCGCTGCTTAATCAACTTCCGGCCTATGGCCTACCACCAAAACTCTGTACCTGGACAGCAAATCTTGTCTTGTCAACTCTTGTACAATTGAATCCCACCAAATCTCAGTCTTGCTCTCTATCTCATAGGAAATACACCAGCTCTAGACCCATCACAATGAACAATCAAGTTATTCAAAGTAATGAGTCCTTTTCACTTGGCATTTTTGTGGATCGAAATCTAAATTGGCACCAACATGTCACATCAATTGCAGAAGCGGCTGCTAAGAAATTAGGTTTCCTCTTCCGGGCTCACAAATACTTTTCACCAGCTAATCTCTATAAATTTTATACGTCACAAATAAGGCCAAACCTCGAATACTGCTCCCCCATCTGGGGTGCCGCTGCGGCTTCTACACTCGCTATCCTGGACTCCATTCAGAAGAGAGCTATACGTCTCACCAGTGACCCTACCCTCACCCAAAGGCTGCGATCCCGTGCCCAGTGACGTGCCGTTGGTGACCGCTCTCTCTTTTATAGATATCTGCACAGGCATATTTCCTCCACCTGCTGCCCTCAACAGATCTACCAGGGGAACAGAGCGAATGCACGCTCTTACTGTCCAGGTCACCGGACATAGAACATCTTGTTATGCCTGTTATTTTGTCCCGAGGACTTCCAAGTTGTGGAATTCCTTGTCGGCATATGTTTTTCCTTCTCCTCCGAACTTCCAAACCTTCAAGTCCAGAATTAACAAGTTGCCTCTTTTCTCCTTGTCGACACCCACGGTACGATAGTATTTAGGCTGTAAGCCCTCGTGGTGTGTTGTTGAAATATATATAAAAAAAGAAGCCCAACATAGACGAATCTGTGAACCTAGTGGGTTACCCTATAGGCCCATTTGTTTCGGTCCGTTGATTTGGAAAATTATTCTGCAGAAGTAACCTCGCCATTTGAGATGTGTGCATGAGCGTCATCCTGTTGAAACTTAACTTCGTTTACATGGGATAAAATAACATCATCGAGCAACTCAGGGACAGCTGTCTCTAAATTTTCAACGTAGCGACTCGATATTAGATTTCCCTCAAATATATTAAATGTTATCTAGGTTTCTAATATGAAGCAAGACACATTTAGACCAAACCTGCCCTGCTGTTTTCTGGGAAATATTTGGTGTTGGTTTTCCTGGGATCAGAATCTGTGACTGTGCCTTTCAAGTACACCATAATTACTAAAGTGGGCTTCGTCTGACCATATAACCTTCATTGCAAAATCTCTAACGATATCACATCTTTCCCGATACCAATTGCAGAAGACTATCTGACAATGAGCATCCCCAGGGTGCAGGTGGTGGACAAGCCTAAATTTGTATGGGTGGTATTTGTGTCTTCTTAGAATTTTTGGTACTTTAGATTATGGAATCCCTACGCTCTTTTCAGTGGCTCTACAGAAGTTTGTAGGGAAAACCTCTACATTAAACAAAACTGTGACTTCCTCAACCTCTCGATTTTCTTTATTATATTATATTACTTGTGAAGGAGGTTTGAACTATAATTTTTTGAGTTTCTCGCTCAAAAACTTTATATTTTTTTGGACGTGGTTGTGAGAATCAATAAGATTTTTTAAATTCTCCTAAACATAGTTTTATATGGCTCTATGCCACTGAAACGATTTTAATGATATTTAGCGAATTCTTTTTTTTTTTAAATACGCCAATAGAGAGGTATTAATGGCAACAAATATTTTAGTTGGAAATTGCAAATTGAATTGTTTTTACGCCTTTTTATCGAGCCGAGCAATATTTTCCATGGTATTTAGATCAGGATTTATTTGGATACCATCTTTGAGGCATTCACATTTTTCTACGAGCTCAGATACACTGTATGTAATTCTTGAACAGAGGGTGTTTATTAAGCGGATTTAACGTTTTGTTCTTATTTTTATGAAGCTATAAAAGTATTGCAAATGTTAACCAATACGTAAATAGGTACTTATTATGTGCTATGACCTTTTACGATATCACCGTTGCTTGTTTTAATGACCTGATAATGATAATTAAATTTGTCTTAAATATGTTTCAGTAATGGGAAATTTGTTAAAAAGCGTTGATGATTATAACATTGTTAAAGACTATCTACGAGGCTTGTTCAATTGAAACCCATCTTTGTTTCAGAAAAAATTGATTGGCAAATATATTTACAAATAATTACCATTATTACTGAGGCAGGTATCCCATTGTTTCACCAACCGATGTATACCCTGCTTAAAGAATTCTTGTGGCTACTGCTCGAATAATTCTTTTCCGGCATTTTGTACTTACTCGACCGACTGAAAGCGATTACCTTTTAAAGCCTTTTGCTGTAACCCAGTTTGTGTACGATACTATGGACAGATCCTATACTCACACCAACATTTTCTGAAATTGCTCTGATTGACATTCGACGATTTTCTCTAATCAGGCCTTCTACACATGCCACATTCCTGTCTCTTGATGCAGTACTCAATGCACCTGGTCGCGGCTTATCATTCGTTTCCTCTCTTCCACTCTTAAATTTTCGACACAATTCCTTGACAGTTGGATACGCAAAACATGCGTTTCCATACACTGCTTGCATTCGCGTATGAGTTTGCAATCGTTGCAAACCTTCAGCACACAAAAATGGAATGACCGCACGTTGATTATATTGGGACGGATTGTTACCAACAAACGCCATTTTAAAGTCACAATACTTAAAATCGCTGTCAAATACAAATGACAGGAACTGATCAGTGTGATGTTTACAAAAACAACCAACATTGCAAAACGTCAGTTGAGTGATTACAACTGTTTGCAAGGCTGACCTGACCAAAGATGGGTTTCAATTGAACAAGCCTCGTAAAGTGTAGCTTACAACATGAAATATTCGTCTATCATTGTTTAATAGGTGTGATTTCTTGACAATAATTCATGAAAGGCAAAGGCCATGTGTCTCTAAGACATCATGAACTTGATTGTTGTATGATGGGCATTATTATAGTGTCTCTCATAAGAATTAATGTTGTTTTGTAATACAGTTTGTTAATTTTGCACATGTCAGCATTATTCTGTTTTATGAATTCTTATAAAAACTGTCGGAAACTGAAAAGATCCACGACATTCAAAGCATTTTTTGGGGCCAATTTTCGATGAAAATAAATGCGCTAACGAGGAGATCGCGACTTTGAAATTTTGAAAAAAATATTCATGGGCGCAAACAACTAGGACCTCTATAACCAATATTCGGGGCCAGTTTCACTTTTTCTCTGTTATATATATATATATATATATATATATATATATATATATATATATATATATATATATATATATATATATATATATATATATATATATATATATCTGTGTGTGTGTATGTATACAGAGTGGCGCATTGAAAACGAAACAGACCGATTTGGGTCCAGAGAATTTTTTTTCAAGAAACGCTGAAAGAGATCAATTTTTATATTGTGGGGGAAATGTTTTGACATAAACCTCAACTTTGCCACATCAACCCCTTAAGGGTGGTGATAACAACCCTTATATTTTAAATAGGGAACATGTGTCGAGTGTTACATCATTTGAAAGCTCTTTCATTTCTGAATTCAGGACACTAATTTTTTTTAGAAGTTTTATCAACTCGTTTAAAAATTATTCACACACACACACACACACACACACACACACACACACACACATACATATATATATATATATATATATATATATATATATATATATATATATATATATATATATATATATATATATAGTTTGGACATTTTAATTCTATTTTTAACGATATAAAATGTTTAATATGGTACATTAGAAAAAAAAATTAAAAAGACCTTAAAGGTCAAATATTACATTTTTTTATTTTGAAGAATAAATCTATTTAGCATATAAAACACAAAACCATGGTTTTCAAAAGTTAATAATAAATAAATATTATTTGCTTATTCTACAGTAGAATTTACATTTTGCTAGTAAAATGTTTCATCTGAGCGAGAATATGTGAGTTGAAGTGTTAATGTTGATTGAATATGGCGACAAAGTCACAACACATCAAGAAGCATGTCAACTTTTTAGAGAAAAGTACCCGGATAAGCCGACAAGTCAATCGACTGTTAGTAGGTAGTAAGCTTTAAAACAAATTTCGTGAACATGGCGTTGTAAAGAATCTTCCAAAAAGTGGACGTCCGATGATATTGAGTGAAGAACCATAACTTGATGTTCTAGTAGAAGTTGAAAACCATGCACATGCAACTAGTAGAGCCATTGCTTTGGATCACAACGAAAGCCAAAGTTTGGTATTAAAAATTGTTTAATTAGAAAAATTTCATCTATATAAGGTAAAATTAGCACATGAAATGGCAGAAGATGACTTTGATCTTAGACAAGAATTCTGTGAAAAGATCATAAAACCATGTCTTCAAAATACGATGTTTTCCCAGCGTTTTCTATTTTTAGATGAAGCAACCTTGTGTTTTGAACGGTCAATAGACAGCATTATGGGGGAAATCAGGATTTTAGATTTCTTAGGGGAAATCCCCATTGGATACGAGAAGTTGACACAAAGCACCTTCAAAAGGTTAATATATGTGTGGGAATTATTGACGACCATATTATAAGCCCACTTTTTAAAAACAATTTAATAGGAAATAAGGTACTTGCAATTTTTACAGTTGCAATTGATGCCTGTACTGGTTGAATTATTTCCCAATGCCGACAGTCCTGACTTACTAAATAATAATATTTTGTTACAACATGATGGCGCTCCTCCACATTATACATCTAATGTTGGAGGCTATTTGGACCAACTTCTACCAGGAAGATGGATAGGAAGAAGAGGTCCAATAGAATGGCCGGCTAGGTATTCCAATTTAACACCTTTCGTTTTCTTTCTTTGAGGGTACTTAAAAAGTAAAGTTTATAAAAATCGACCCAAAAATTTAGAAGATTCCAAGGAAAAAATTTAACCTAATTTCAATTTTTTTTGTCAAATTTAACATTAAAAATTTTATACGGTTGAAAAGAGAATAAAAAGTACTACATATCAAAATGAATAATAAAAAATAGGTTAACATTTAAACAAAATATCGATGACGTCATAACTTGAAAAACAAATGACCTAACAAGATAAAAAGAATGTAGTATAACGTCAAATCAGAAAAATCATAACACTTTGAGATTTTTTCCAGAAAATTATTTTTACCGAAGTTATCGAATTTAGGCCGTTACTTTATTTCCACACTGTATGTAGAAAGTTATACTATTATCCTCTGCCTGTAACAAAGATCAGTTATCTGCTATTTTATGCCTTGCTCCTACGGGCAATACCGGAAACTGAGCTGAAAGAAATAAAAATAAAACACACGGATGGTGTTTAAAGTGCTAATGAGTTTTCCGTGTAGCACAGTTTGTAGAAAAGTACAGCTTGCCCCGTTAGTATTTATACATGTTCAAAAATTAAACACTGTTTTATTTTATCTACTCTTTCACATCGCTGCTTCAACTAAAAACGACTATTAGTGAATTTTCGTAGAAAAAAATCACTAATGAAGAGATCCCGACTTTTGAATTTTGAAAAAATTTTTGCAAATGAGCGCGAACTAAGACCCCTAGAACCCATATCCGGGGTCAGTTTCAATTTTTATATGTTTATATATATATATATATATATATATATATATATATATATATATATATATATATATATATATATATATATATATATATATATACGTATCACACCGATAACTTAAAAAATAATAGGCCGATTTTGATACAATTTGGCATGTACCTTCCTTTTGTAAATGGCTTGGATAAGTTCGTTGATCAGGAAAAATTTTGAGTTTTCATTCGAAAAAACAATTTATCTCAAAAAATAAAAAAGCTATGATAACCAAATTTGGTAAGTAGGTTTACGATATAAAACGTAAACTATACACCAAAATTTATATTTCTATGTTACAAGAAAAAAAAGTTATAATAAAATATTTTGTGCCAGATCATTTCTATGAATCTTCACTACCATAACGCAGTTGCTGCGTCCAGGCTTTTTTAAAGATTTATTTCGATCAAGAGTTCGTTATTGTAATTTTTATATAGTTTAAATTTACAGTTTACAATGTCTTCTGATTCTACACTTAAATTTAAAATAGCAGTTAGAGTATGGAGCTACTAAGTTTTTACCGAATTTTGTCGAAAACATTCGCTCATAAAAAATATCCCGACTTTGAGATTTTGAAAAAGACTTTCCGAACGAGCGCCAATCAGGATTCCTACAGAACCCATTACTAAGGCCAGTTAAAATACTATAAACCTAATTATTGTATGAATGTCTACTCGCTAGTCAACTTTCGTTATTTTGGGTGTAAATTTGGTTTTTGCAATCTTTTGTCTTAATATTCATTTCCTGGAAAAATATCAATTTCAATATCTGTTCTATACTGCTTTACTCCGCCTATAAATGGTTTAAGAGTCTGTTATTCGTACATGCTTTGTTTTAATGTTAAAAATGGCTCATTACCTTCATTCGGTATCAAGTTAAAAATAAGTAATTGCTCAATATGCCTACACCGGTTACTAAACGCTAATGCATCCTTGTGCTTTTGTTTCAATGTTAATAATTCACCCATTGGTTAGTGTCGTTTCGCTAATCTGTGATGTTATCAAAAAAAGTCTGGACTCAGCAAGTGCGTTATAGTAGCGAATTTTCATAAAAATGTTTTTACCAGCAAATATGTCTTTTTTGATGAAGGCACGCATCAAATGTATTTACCTGTATAACCTAAATGTACCATATTTCATCAAATTAACTCTATTTTTAAAAAAAGGACAATAATGTTCCGAAAATAAACTTAAGATGTTCCCCAAAAAACTGGTCCGATTTTTCTGGCCAACGAACCTGTTCAAGCTATTTACCCACCTAGCAAGATATAATTATTCACAAAAAGCTTTCCGACGGAACTCCCAAAAAAAATGTACATGAAAGGAGTTCCCCAAAAAATTGGTCCGATTTTTTTGGCCAACGAACCTGTTCAAGCTATTTACCTACCTAACAAGATATTTAATTATTCACAAAAAGCATTCCGACGGAACTAAAAAAAAATTAGGTGAAAATTTGCAAACAATTTTTTTGGCAAAATCCGAATTTTTTTTTCAATAACTTAAAAAAAATGTATTACCAAAATGCCACAAAAATCTTAGAAACAATTATTTTTATGGAAACAAAAAGTTTTCTGCGAAAATCAACTAACTATTTTTTTACAAAAAAAAATGCCTGAAGAATACGTAACATTCAAATTATATACCTAATCTGTAACTAAGTTTAAAAAAGTCTGGAGGCATCAAGTGCGTTATGGAAGTGAATTTCCATAAAAAATGGTTTTAATAGCAAATGCGAGCAGGCATCAATCTGATTACCGGTATGGCCTTACTTATTGTTCGAAAATCTACAAACATTTTCCGAAAATAAACTTAAATGTTGGTTTCCTAACCAATACAGCTTACGTTAATAGCAAATTGAGTTATTGAAATTTGAAGGATTTAATGAAAATTCGCTAGCAAAACGCACTTACTGCGTCCAGATTTTTTTCTTACAAACATGCATCATATTTCGATAAAAAATGCAAAAATGCATTAACGAATTTGTTCTACGAAAATTAGCTAAAAATTTTAGATTTAAACCCACAGCGAAAGCATCAATTTAACTAAACCGACAGCCAAAGCATCAGAGCAAGGGTCTATCTGAAATTGATATTCTGTAAATATTTTAGTAAAATGAAGGGCAATGACGGTTGAAGCTTAAACTTAAGGGTTCGCAGAACACTCTTCTTGCAACATTTTCTTTTCATAATCGTATTTGTTTCACGTTATTTACCTAAACATTGCCAATTTTGACGTTTCAAATCGCGACTTTGATGTTTTGAGGAAAACTCCTAATTTTTTTGGGTATCTGCCCATAACTTTTTTGTCTTTAAACCTAGAGACCTAAGTTTTGGTACAGGGTTCACTCTTATAATGCAAACACGCGTACCAAATTTGGTTTGACTGACTTTATTATTTCCGGAGATCTAAATTTTTTTAGAAAGCGAACACAAACTTTTCCGGGAAAACCTGGTCCGATTTTCCTGGCTAACAAACCTATCCCAGCCACCTGCAAAAGGAAGGCACTCATCAAATTTGATCCACAACTAAAGGCTGTAGGTATAGGGAGTTGTTAAATTTGAAAAAATGAGTTACGAAAATTCGAATTTTTTTCAAATTTAGTCACTATTTGAAAGCGCTCTGTATAGGGCATCTCCATTTTTTCGGAAAATAATATTAAACAAAAACCTCTCTGAAGACGTCAGTTTCATAAGACTCTCCTCTCTATTGGTGAATATAATTGAAAACCTTCCTAAAAGCGTCATTTGCAAGGGACTCCAATTTCCATTGGTAAAAACGCCGTATCACAATTTTTGATATGTTCCAAAATGTAAAAAGTTGGAAAACAATTGAAATAACTCGGGCGATATAATTTTTTTCTCCTTACAAGCATGCAATAAGGTTGGATTGATATTGGAATGCAACAATGCTACAAGAAATGGTCTGTTCCATTAAAAAAAGAAGAAAAGTTGTGTCACCAACGACTTATGGGACAGCCGGTGCTTGTCAACATAATTTTATAAGATACAGCTCCAAACACCTTGGAAATAACATTCATAATATTTTTTCTGTTATATAATAACCGTTATATTGAGCTTTAGAAAAATATAAACTGAAATTGACCCCGGAGGTGTCTAGTTTGTACTCCTTAGAAGAAATATTAAAAAAAATTAGAATCGCGGTCATGTCAATAACGATTTTATTCTACGAAAATTCGCGAAAAAGTATAGACAATTAAACCACAAACTCTATAACTGAAACTACTGTCAAGTCATCAGGGAAGGGGTCTATTTGAAATGAATTTTCTGGAAATATTTTAGTAAAATAAAGGACAATGATGGTTGAAGCTGCAAATTAAGGCTTTGTATAACACACTTATTATGATATTTGCTTTAAATAGCCCGTATTTGTTTCAGGTTCTTCATCTACAGATTGCAAGTTTTGACGTTTAAAATCGCGATTTTGACATTTTAGGAGGAAAAACTATAAAATTTTCAAAGTAACTTTTCTGTTATTTCTTGACCTTTTTGCGTCAAGAAAACCTAATATTTGCCTGTAATATAGTATAGTATAGTATAGTATAGTATAGTATAGTATAGTATATTTATTAGTACATAATTTTACAATGTGTTTTACAAATAAGCCTAATGCTTGTGCTTGCAATAAACACAATTTTGATTTCTGACTTGCCTAAAGGGAACTGCCAAATCTTGCTACTGTCACATTTACAATTTTGTTAAATATTCAATAATTTTGAACTTCCTTTCTGCCACTAACAATGGATCTTGTTATCCACACAAAATAATTTTGTTCTGTGCATTTCTCTGGTCATCAGTCGCACTAAAATTGTTTTTTAAATGTACAATTTCTTTCATTTCAACTTAGAGATCTGAATTTTGGCATGTAGGGTAAGTTTAATAGTGGTAATCTAAGTACCGAATTTGGTTGATTTGGTAGCTTTGCTAGTTGCGGAGACACAACAATTTTCCGAAAGAAAACACATAATTTTCTAGGAAAAACTAGTCCTATTTTCCCGAATAACCAACTTATCCAAACCACTTGCAAAAGGAAGGTACCTGCCAAATTTTATCAAAATCAGTCCATTATTATTTGAGTTATCGGTGTGATATATATATATATATATATATATATATATATATATATATATATATATATATATATATATATATATATATATATATATATATCTCCTTTCTAGTAAATTTTTTCAAAGAAATTTCACTAATAGCACGCCTCAAGTGTACCGATCTGTTTATTATTTTATTGCTAATAATTAACCTTTCCTGTCCTATCAACCTCGTTTGAATCTAATGCGAAATGATTAACATATAAATTAGGATTGTCTACATGACAAAATTGATTCATTACTAATCACTAGCTTTTAAAAAGTTTCCTACATTTTCAGGCTGCCCGATAAATTTGGGAATTGCCTTAAGGTAAAAATCTTGGATTCTTGCAAGAAACTTTGTCAGAATTTTTAGAAGATTTGGCGATCGCAGTACGTTGTGATATGTGGTACATGCATGACGGTGTACCACCCCATTTTGGACGCATTGTGAGGGATTACCTTAGTGAGCACTTTTCCAATAAATGGATGGGCAGAGGTCACGATGCTCCTATTCCTTGGCCAGCACGCTCACCAGATTTAAATCCTTCCGACTTTTCACCACGGGGGCAGATCAAGACCTATGTTTACAAGGGGGATATAAATACCGAGGAGCAATCGTGGGATGGAATTGTAGAAGCTGTTGCCTCACTACGGAATAGGGAAAATTTAGAGCGTATACGTTTTAATTTTTTACTTAGACTAGAAGCTTTGAGGCGAGTGAATGGTTGCCATATTGAACAATTGATGAGTCAGATTTAATTTGTTTCAATTTATACTTTACGCGAATTATTACTTTTCTTATTGTTTCTATGGTTAATGAATAAACATTTTATGAAGTATTGTATTTCTCTATCACACTTCAACTTAAAAGTTAGTTGCGTAAAAACTAAAAGAGCAAGCAAAATTTTACAAAAGCAACAAAAATTTGAAAAAAGATCGGTCTTGGAAAAAAATGAACGTGTTATTTATTTAACGGCCAGAGAAATAAATACGATAATAAAAAGTTAGGGGTGGGGGTAGTTTATACCCTTGCAGGGGTGAAATTGCACTGGTTCTCATAACGACTAAAACACTTGCTCATTACAATATTTCTGTGAAATTTGAATATGATCGGATTACCTGGTTAGGAGATAGGTAAAAAATAGAACAAAAATTAATAACTTTGGAGCCCTTTGTTGGCGGCTAAACGGTGCAACTTTGTATAGAGGTGAGTTGATATTGATCGACCAAATTTTGGGGGAAAAATCAGTGGTAGGTCGGTTGTACATTGAATTCCGGGAGATCCTATATATATATATATATATATATATATATATATATATATATATATATATATATATATATATATATATATATATATATATATATATATATATATATATATATATATATATATATATATATACAGGGTCATTGATGGTCGATGGTAGGTTAGACGTTTATGGAAAACGGGACATAGGATTAATCTGAAAATGTGGATACTGCCATAAATAGGCACGACCTGTCTTTCTAAAATATTTTTATTTTGGCGGTGTTGCCGCTTCTACTAAAAAGTACCAACAACTTTCTTATTTTTAATGAGACACCCTGTATATTATTTTGTTTTTAGAACTTAAATTTCTTTATGATAATTTTTTATTAATAGTTTTCTATACCTATCTAGATCGGTTTTCGAGATAATACTTATTTAATTATTCTTTTCTCAGAAAAATGGTCCCACTAAAATTTTTATTTAGGTGCTATTTGAACCCATAGAAAGCTGAAATTTTTCTCACAGTTTGGAAAGCCTGATATTTAATAGTTACCTGAATAAATTTATTTTATGTTATACAGGGCGGTTAAAAATTGATGATTTTAACGTGACACACAAAAAAGGCGAAAACCTTATTTTTTCAAATAGGACACCCTGTATATTAGTTAAAATTCTGAAAGGCAATTAAATTTCCTCCAAATTGATGTAGCATAGTGGTATACCTAGCTCGTCACTTTTTGTAAATAATCGCAATAATTACTAAAAAACACACGATCTTCACATAATTTGAATTAGTTGGTCATGGAGAACGCCAGGTGATTTGACAATTGCTTAATTGTTTACTGTGTTTGACAGACGCCGAAGTTTTAAGATTCATTTGCTATTTTCCACTTAATATTTATTTGAAAACAAGTTAAGATGGAGCGAAATAATTACTCAATTACACTATTTATTCTTCATGGACAATGTGACAAAATTGTAGCAAGAACATGTAAGAAATCCAATGAAATGTATCATGAATTGCAACCAATGAGCGAAAGATAGGTTATGCGGATACAAGATAATTTTTTCAATTATTATTTATTATTAGTGTGGCGGTGGTTCCGACCGCAGTGTTTCCGTCAACACTACTCTATGTTTCTCTTGACAGCTAAACGTTACGTTACGTTATTCGACAGCAAGCTGTCAAGAACTACTATATAAGAGACACCAGGGATCTCTCTCTCTCTCGCTCTCCTCGCTACTAACCGACACAGTGAAGATACGTCTCTCCACGCTCGGTCAGTTATCTGTTATGTGCTGTCTGTGATTGTTTTATAGTTAAATGTATAGTTTATTCAGTTAGTGAAATAATAAAGTATATTAAATGTTTACGTATGGATTTAATATCAACAAGTACAATTAACATCCATATTGGTGACCCCGTGCCGCAAGCCGAAGATGCCCAGCCTGATGTTCCAGCCGACGTCGCCTAACTTCCACGCACGTGCTCATGCCTACAGAAAACTAATATCTAAACAGGTCAGTCTTTTCTAATTTAAAAATTATCTGATTTTTTTCACAATGGCCGAAGATTCTTCAAGCAGCAATATCATTGCAAGGGTTGCAATAAAATTACCTCCTATATGGAGACGTAACGTGAAAATCTGGCAAATGCAGGTTGACGCCCAGTTTGATATATCGCAGATCAGTTCTGAAAAGACAAAATTCAGTCATGTACTCGCTATACTCGATCCTGATGTCGCAGAGTCAATTTCAGATTTTTTAACCCAACCATTATCATCAACCCCCTATTCAGATCTAATGAAACGTCTTTTATTAGAATTTGAAGAGTCCGATAGTCGCAAACTAAATAAACTTTTAACAGAATTAGAATTAGGCGACAGAAAACCATCGCAACTTTTACGCGAAATGAAGTTTTTAGCCGGTAGTCAGATTGGAGAAAATTTCCTTAAAATTTTATTTCTACAACGTTTACCAGTCAACGTTCGTTCAATTTTGGCTTTGAGCAACGATTCTCTAGAAAATTTGTCGGTTACAGCAGACAAAATCGTGGAATTTTCCAGAGATAAATACAACGTGGCTGAAATTCAGTCACGCGAGCCCGACAAGCTAGCCAAATTAGAAGCGCAATTAGAGAAGCTAACAGCATCAGTCAACGAATTGCGAACGCGTTCCCGATCTACCTCCCGAGAAAGACCCAAGCTTTCTCGAAACTCCATAACCGCAAATTCCTCAACCTCCACGTGTTGGTATCATGAACGATTTGGCAACAAGGCCAAACGTTGCATCCAACCTTGCAATTTCAAAGCAAAACATGTGTCGGAAAACTAATAAGGCACTCCCTCCACGCGGCAGGAGACGAGAGCCACCTAACACGCCGCCTTTTTATTTTTGATAGACGCTCCAATATGAAATTTCTAATCGACTCTGGAGCGGATATTTCAGTTATTCCACCCACTCACGACCAACGGAAATTTCAATCGAAACGTACCTTGTATGCTGCAAACGGGACCCCTATTCATACCTATGGCGAACAACTATTAGATTTGGATCTAGGTTTACGCCGTAGGTTCTGCTGGCCCTTCACACTTGCCGATATCAAGCAACCAATTATAGGCGCTGATTTTCTAGCAGAGTTTGCTTTACTTGTAGATATGAAACATAGACGTTTAATCGATACAAAGACAAACCTCTCTAAGACCGGTGCTAACCCACCACCAGGATTTAATTCTAAAATTCATCTCGTAGACCCGACACACCAGTACTTCAAATTGCTACAACAATTTCCTGACCTGTTTAAGGAAACTTCTTCTAGCAACCTTCCAGAGGTTGAGTTCTTCCATACTATAAGTACGGAAGGACCACCTGTCACTGCAAAAGCTAGAAGATTGCCCCCGGAAAAGCTAGCTCAAGCAAAGCTAGAATTCCAGCACATGATGGACTTGGGAATTTGTAGACCCTTCAAAAGTCCATGGTCAAGCCCCCTCCACATGGTGCAAAAAAAGGATGGCTCATGGAGACCATGTGGGGATTACCGAGCACTAAACGCTAAAACAATCCCAGACAAATATCCTATTCCAAATTTGCAGGATTTTAATGCCCAGTTAGAAGGCAAACGTATTTTTTCAAAATTAGATATCATTCGCGCTTTCCATCATATCCCAGTAGCACCTCAAGATATTCCCAAAACAGCAGTCATAACTCCATTTGGCTTATTCGAATTTGTTAAAACCCCATTTGGCCTTCGTAATTCAGCACAAACATTTCAAAGATATTTACATTCAATTTTAAGACATCTCGACTTTGCCTACTCCTATCTTGACGATATTCTCGTTGCATCAGCCTCTGAAAAAGAACATCAAGAGCATCTAGCAAAACTTTTTCAGACACTTCAAGACAACGGCATCCGTATCAATTCATCTAAATGTGAATTCGGAGTGGCCGAAATTTCATTTTTAGGTTTTCGTGTAAATAAATCTGGATTATTTCCACTTCCTGAACGCATCAAAGCTATTACCGACCTACCTCTTCCCGATACCATTGAAAAACTCAGAAGATTTCTAGGTCTCATAAATTTCTACCGTCGTTCTCTTCCACGTGCTGCGGAAATTCAGCAACCACTATTCGACCTCTGCCAGAATCCCAAAAAACGCGACAAACGTAAAATCGAGTGGACTCCTCAGACTCGAGAAGCATTCGAACGTTTGAAAGAGGCACTAAAAAACGCTACACTAATAGCTCATCCGTCTTCTTCGCTACCACTGATTCTCCATGTCGATGCTTCTGATTATGCCGTAGGCGCTTCCCTCCAACAACTACGTGATCAAACACTAGAACCCCTAGGTTTCTACTCTAAAAAGCTTACTTCAGCCCAAAAATCTTACAGCACCTACGATCGCGAACTTCTAGCTGCTTATCAGGCAGTTAAATACTTTAGATATACCCTAGAAGGTCGCCATTTCACCATTTATACGGACCACAAACCTTTGACATACGCTTTTGAACAACGCGTCGATAAAGCATCTCCAAGGCAACTACGACATTTAGACTTCCTAGGTCAATTTACCACAGACATTCGCTACATACCAGGTCCTACAAACATTCCCGCAGACTATTGTTCTCGCATTGAAACAATTTCACTTTCTTCCACTGTGTCACTCCAAGAAATTGCGCAAGCTCAGTCATCTTGTGAGGAACTCAAACACCTTCTGCAGTCTAAATCTTCCTCATACAAATTTCAAAACATGCCTCTTGACAACGGATTGAATCTTATTTGCGATTCTTCTTCAAAGAAACTTCGCCCATTCATTCCGCTCAAATTTCGCCGAAAGATTTTCGATTCTATCCACAATTTATCTCACCCAGGCATATCAGCTTCAGTCGATCTGGTCCAGGATAGATTTTGTTGGCCCAAATTGAAACGCGATGTATCTCTTTGGTCTAAAACTTGCATTCCCTGCCAGAAAGTCAAGATATGGAGACACACTTCCAGTGCCATTGGACAATACACCCCAGCCATGAGAAGATTCTCGCATATAAATGTTGACATTGTGGGACCATTACCAGCATCACAAGGTCAACGCTATCTGTTAACAATAATAGACAGATTTTCTCGATGGCCCGAAGCAATTCCATTGTCAGATATTACAGCAGAAACAGTAGCGAACACTATTTTATCATGCTGGATCTCTCGTTTCGGTGTTCCGCAATACATCACCACAGACAGAGGTAAACAATTCGATTGCCACCTTTTCACACACCTCACTAAAACACTAGGTGCAGACCACATCAAGACCACAGCTTACCACCCAGCAGCAAATGGTGTAATCGAGAGATGGCATAGAGTTCTGAAACAGGCCTTGAAAGCTCATATGGACGAAAACTGGGTCGCTAAATTGCCAATTGTGTTACTAGGACTCAGATCGTACATAATTCCAGAATATCGCTCAACACCCGCTGAAATAGTCTATGGAGAATCAATCAAACTTCCCACAGACTTTTTCAACAGCACACAAGCTCATGATGTTCCACCACTTATATCTCAGCTGAAAGAAGACATAAGGAAACTTCGACCAGTACCTTTTAAACATCATACTGCAAAAAAGGTATTTGTCCATCCTAAGCTTATGGAAGCTCCTTTTGTTTTTGTTCGCATTGATATTCCGCGAAAAACTCTCGAACCAGTTTATGACGGCCCCTTTGAAGTGTTATCCCGAACTGACAAAGTCTTCAAAATCAAGAAATCACACGGAGAAGAGACAATTTCTGTTGACCGTCTTAAACCCGCATTCATTCTTTGTGATAACGAACAGACAACTTTCCAGCCTCAGAGACATACTAGTGAAACTGAAAGTGACAGTGAAAGTCCAACACCTAGTGAAACTGAAAGTGACAGTGAAAGTCCAACACCCAGTGAAACTGAAAGTGACAGTGAAGTTCCCGTTCCCGTTCAAACTACACGCCATGGACGTAGAGTTCGATTTCCACGAAGATACTTGAACTAATAGCGTTGCCACTGAGAGGGGAGTATGTGGCGGTGGTTCCGACCGCAGTGTTTCCGTCAACACTACTCTATGTTTCTCTTGACAGCTAAACGTTACGTTACGTTATTCGACAGCAAGCTGTCAAGAACTACTATATAAGAGACACCAGGGATCTCTCTCTCTCTCGCTCTCCTCGCTACTAACCGACACAGTGAAGATACGTCTCTCCACGCTCGGTCAGTTATCTGTTATGTGCTGTCTGTGATTGTTTTATAGTTAAATGTATAGTTTATTCAGTTAGTGAAATAATAAAGTATATTAAATGTTTACGTATGGATTTAATATCAACAAGTACAATTAACATCCATAATTAGATTCTAAACATTTTACAACAAATTCTCAAAATATCCCCCATTGACTTCTAAGCACTTCAAAGTCCGGCGAAGTACACCATCAGTTGTCGCTTTATGTATTTCATTAGCATCTAGTTGGTCGATGCAATTGGTCACACGTTGACGTAGCTCATCTTTAGTGTTCACCGTTGTCTGATATACCTTTTGTTTTAAAGTACCCCAAAGGTAGAAATCGAGGGGTGTTTGGTCGGGGGACCTTGCAGGTCAATCCCATGGGCCCAAACGCCTAAACCAGTGGTCATCAAATATCTGAAACAGCTCACGTGTTACCTCTTGCGTGCAATGTGTAGGTGCTCCGTCCAACTGGAACCAAGAAGTACGGAAATCTTCTAATGTTAAATTTTCAAAAAAATTCGATACTACTGACCTTAAAATGTGGAGATATTGATTGCTATTTAATGGCTCATTGTGAATGAAAAATCTTATTTGGTTGTCTTTTAAGAGGCAAGAAACATTAAAACTAAATTTTTCTTGAAAGCCCTTCTGCTTGACCATGCGTGGATTTTGATCGGCCCAAAAATGTAGATTCCTTCTATTGATAATGCCTTCTCTCGAAAAATTGGCTTCGTCTGTCCATATTATTTTTCTCAAAAAGTTAGGATCCTCTTCAATGCGTATTAGGAGTGTCCCACAATGTTGAATTCGACGTTGGTAATCATCTGGTTTCAGGTGTTGAAGTGTTATAAATTTAAAAGGATGCATATTGTGATTGGCCAGAATCTTTTGCACCGCATAATAAATTACGCCTAAATCATATGCTGCACTTTGGATGGAAGTTTGTGGATATGCGTGGAAATAGGCTAAAACATTCACTATATTTTCTTCATTCGACGTTACAGGCCTTGGCAAACTTCAAGTTGCCCCCAGTTTTGAACCATAATTGATAAAATTATCTTGTATTCGCATAAACTTTCTTTCGTTCATTGGTTGCAATTCAGGATACATTTCATTGAATTTCTTACATGTTCTTGCTACAATTTTGTCACATTGTCCATGAAAAATAAATAGTGTAATTGAGTAATTATTTCGCTCCATCTTAACTCGTTTTCAAATAAATATTAAGTGGAAAATAGCAAATGAATCTTAAAACTTCGGCGTCTGTCAAACACAGTAAACAATTAAGCAATTGTCAAATCACCTGGCGTTCTCCATGACCAACTAATTCAAATTATGTGAAGATCGTGTGTTTTTTAGTAATTATTGCGATTATTTACAAAAAGTGACGAGCTAGGTATACCACTATGCTACATTAATTTGAAGTAAATTTAATTGACTTTGAGAATTTTAACTAATATACAGGGTGTCCTATTTGAAAAAATAAGGTTTTCGCCTTTTTTGTGTGTCACGTTAAAATCATCAATTTTTAACCGCCCTGTATAACATAAAATAAATTTATTCAGGTAACTATTAAATATTAGGCTTTCCAAACTGTGGGCAAAATTTCAACTTTCTATGGGTTCAAATAGCAGCTAAATTAAAATTTTAGTGGGACCATTTTTCTGACAAAAAAACAATTGAATAAGTATTATCTCGAAAACCGATCTAGATAGGTATAGAAAACTATTTATAAAAAATTATCATAAAGAAATTTAAATTCTAAAAACAAAATAATATACAGGATGTCTCATTAAAAATAAGAAAATTGTTACTACTTTTGAGTAGAAGCGGAAACCCTGCCAAAATAAAAATATTTTAGAAAGATAGGTCGTGCCTATTTATGACAGTATCCAAATTTTCAGATTAATCCTATGTCCCGTTTTCCAGAAACGTCTAACCTACCATCGACCATCAATGACCCTGTATATATATATATATATATATATATATATATATATATATATATATATATATATATATATATATATATATATTTAAACTCACCCCGAATATGGGTTTTAGAGGTTCTAGTTCTTGCTCATGTGAAGTAATTTTTTCAAAATTCAAAAGTTTTTCCTCAATAGTAAATTTGTTCTCCGAAAATTAAAGACGGTACGTGTTTTGCTACTGCGTTTGTGCGCTAAAAATTGTAAGCGGAATTCAATCCATGTTTTTGGGAAGCCTTATTGGACCAGGGTGTCGATGTGAAATTGATGTATTTTGTTAAGTCAGTTTGGATTATGGATGGTGTGTAAGTTTCTACGACTAATAAGATAATTTCAATAATAAAGTTGGCACTTTCTATGCGATCACTATATGCCTACAAAAGGAAGAATAAAAATTGAATAATTCGTCCCGGTCAGCGGTGTTGTTTCACATGACGTAATTATAACTGTTATTAGTGAACGATACTTGCGAACGTTAAGAAATCACGTAATTCCGCAGCTGCTAAACTTAAAGGAACACATGTAAAAGAAACACACTGTATAATACACAGTTAGTAAATATACAGTCTTAAACATAACATGAAAACAGTCTACATAGATCCTAGGAAATTGCTTTTATCCAGAAATCCCGTAAAACAAACAACATACAGTTTTCAGTTTTAATTTACAGCTTTCATGACTACCGGGAGTAATTTTTCTCTCTCTGCGCATGTGTATTTTTAAGCGTACTTCCTGGTACATGCCTAGATTTGCTGGTGTTGCCATAGTAAGTTGCCAATAATACGAGATTAAGAAAATTGCAGGGAAATGTAAAAATGTAGCAAGCAATGTTTAACCTACAATGAACTTAAGCTGAATTTTAAACAGGTACATTAACATTGTATGTATAACAAATGTGTTATAGAGAATTATTATACTTGCAAATTCTGTGAAAGCACACCGAGATAAAGAATATAAGTCAGGGCTTCTTAATTCAAGTGCACAATTAAGCCAGGGTTTGAAGACAATGGCATTGCAATTCAAATCGCCATTTCTTTAAGGGTTCAACTTTAAGTGTAATAATTTGGCTATTAGAACTTTAAAGCCATAACAATTGTTTGCCTAAATTTAGATAATTTTTAGCAGTTTCATTATATTCTTATAGTTTTGTCACACACTCTGTATTCCCGAAGTGCGAATTTCCCGTGTGGCGTATTATCCGTGCTGTAAAATTAACGAAAACATAAAAAGATACAAATTAACGTTTAATTATAGAAATAATAAAACCGAGGACGGTTAAAATACACACCCACGTTTGTCGTTACTTTGTTCTGTGAAAATCCAAGAATGACTAAATAACAGTTCGTGAATGTTTAAACTTGTTTGCATTAAGGTCAAATAAGTACACTTGGAGAACACCCAAATCACCACAACACATATTTCAGAGACCTTACGATCGTTTCGTTGACAATGTCAACATCTTCAGAGGAAGAAAATTCTAAGATAAAAAACTAGATCCCGTGTATTTATATCGCGTCAAGGTAAGCGAACTAGTCCGAAGTAAAGTTGTCGTCCAAGAACGATCTTTTGTTTATTGTGCAGTGAAACTACGAGGTCGGAGACCTGCTTTAATCTTCTGGTCGACAAATTTATGACCCTTATCTAATATAGGTTTAAAAAGGACCCGAGCTATTTAAAGAATCAGCACGTTTCCTTTCGATCTAGAAATTTACTATGTGGATATTGGATCATGCCGACAAAGACATCTGGTGAGATAAACAACATCAACTTAGCTCATCTTTTTAAAATGGGAAACTAAAAACCCAGGTGTCTGTCTCACCATGTTAACTCTAACAAAGGATAAATAATTCAACTAAAATACTACATAAAAACTATATTTATGTTGATTTTTATTCTACGTGAAAGTATTTATATTGACTACATAGATACAACAAACCGAACAGGTCTTTAAGTCGAGACAAACATAGAGATTAGTATATGTATAAACCGACCGACTTATTGACAATAATTTATTATTCCACCAGACAAATTAGGAGTGTTTAAGCGGTCAAATGCAAAGAGAAAATAAAGGGCTTGATATTACAGGTACCGCATGATTTAATAAAGTTTTGTTCTTAATAGACCTTAATATAAAAATACTTTCTAATGAATCAAGCATAGTTTGAAGTCTAACATTTTTGAGAAGTTTCAAATTTTCTTTGTCAATGTGGTGATTATTATCCCATATATGTTGTGCCACACATGATTTGTCCACCGTACCATATCGTAACTGTGTGAGATGTTCACGAAATCTGGTGGCTATGTTTCTCCTAGTTTGGCCCACGTATTTAAGATCACAAACTTTGCAACTAATCTCATAAATGCCGGACATTTCAGTGACTTTGTCTTTGTCTTTCGTATTATTTTCACATAGGTAATTAAGGTAAAAGTCGGTACAATTGCAAAGCAGCCTAGACAATTGATTACAAAGTATTGCAATAGTAGAGGGATAGGTTCTGCGTTTAATTTCTTGTAGAGCTTTGAATACTAAGCTTCTTTCTGCTTGCTAAACGGCCAAGCATTAGTCTGTGCAGTGTTAATGTACGAGGCTTGTCCGTAAAATAAGGTCTCCAAAGCGCTGGAATCGCGAGGAAGACTTTTACGCAAGATCCGGCAACACTAGCGTGTTCCCCTTTTACAAATCCCTACCACTCCGAGCTCGCTACGACGCTGAGTTTGGTTTGGCAGGCGTTGGTGATGGACCGCCCACACAGAGCTCCCGCCACGTGTCAGTTCGGTTCTGTGATTCGTTTCTTGTGTGCTAAGGACACTATATAAATGAATTGTCAGTTATGCGAAGTGTATGAACATAAAAAACATGCGAAAGTGGTGCGGAGAGTTTAAAGACGGACGTACAGACGTCCGCGATTAACAGCGTGCCGAACGGCCATCGTTTTCGAAGAAAACAATTGCAAAAGTGGAGAGGGCAATGCTTGAAGATCGACGGATGACAATTTGGGAACTGTGCCAATTGATCTCTGATGTCAGTAAGACTACTATTGACAGGATTTTTAAAGAACATTCGCATTATCAAAAGGTGCCTGCAAGGTCACCAAAATGCCCACTGAAAGTCACAAACGGCAACGCGAATTCCTTGAGTGCTATGTACAAGAGGGTGTGGAATTTTTGGATTTCATTATCACTGACGACGAAACTCACTACACCACACGACATCAGAGACAAAAGAACAGTACCGTCAGCGACGGCATTCAAATTCGCAGGCCAAAAAGTGTATACAAACATTGTCTGCCGGCAAAATGATGGCGAATGTGTTTTGGGACATAAAGGGAGTATTGTTGTTCGAGTTTATGCATACTGGGACAACAATAAACGCTAATCGCTACTGTCAGTCAGAATTTTCGCCGTGCAATTAAAATTAAAATGAGAGGCATGCTGACGAATGGAGTGCGTTTTCAAAAGAATAACGTTCGTTTCCAAACTGCCCGTGCAACAACCGATGTTCTGAACCAATTTGGATGAGACAACGTCACATCTCCTCCCCTATATCCC
The DNA here is from genome assembly GCA_964006375.1 of Tillus elongatus. Classification (NCBI taxonomy): domain Eukaryota; kingdom Metazoa; phylum Arthropoda; class Insecta; order Coleoptera; family Cleridae; genus Tillus; species Tillus elongatus. The sequence goes on along the minus strand of OZ023266.1, from coordinate 135,764,212 downwards.
AGACTTAGCACTAAGTGATTATCATCCCTTTCTTGCGTTGAAGTCATACCTGAGTGAAGGAATTTCAAGACCAATGAGGGGTTGAAAGAAGAGGTCGTACGCTACCTGAACGACGCGGGGGTAGAGGTCATACATGCCATACCGCATGCAAATATGCATCGATCGCAACGGGGGGTATTCTAGAAAAATGGCAGAAAGTCCACGCTTTCCAACGCCGCAACTTATTGCAAATAAACTTGCTTTTCTTTGTGAAAAAAAATGGAGACCTTATTTTACGGACATGCCTCGTATACCTTGGCGTCCATTGTATTTGAGGATTAATTCCTTTTTTTTTTAAATTATCACAAAACATTTTTAACTTTGTAGTGGAACATGCCCTTGCAGCAGTAATTTTTAAAGTGCACGATCCTACGCTCAGCCGTGGTTTGAACTGCCTGTAATCCGGTCCCGATATATTTATTGAATTTTCTTTTAAATCGCTATCTTTGTTCCTTATATCTAAGGCGACGGATGATCCCTGTAAAGGCTTTTGTTACGGACTTCGTTGGGCATTACATGGGTAGTGTTAAAGAACATATCTAAACCGTACATATCTCTAATTAGAACTTGTGCCCTCCGAACTGTGTGCATATCACTCGGGGGGCTTTTCCAGTTTTCCGAACAGTTATTCTCGTATTGCTCCTCCGCCTGCCTCTTCAGTTCCTGATAAACGTTGTCGTTGTAACTAGAGTACTGTTCTAGTGCCTGAATTTCTAATTATTCGGATAAAGATGATGCTACAGGAACATGAGCATCTTCTGAGTTATCTTCAAGTATCGTATTCAAATCTGATAGTACCATGGTTTCAGTTTCAGAGTATCCTGAAGACTTGGTAGCGTATTTCATTAAATCATCACCCACGCAATTGATCTTATCATTAATTAAACGTTTCGTCCTCATCTCCTCTTGTTGGATGCTAGAAACTGACTGCAATATTCTGCGCTTTTTGGTTTTGAGTTTATTCATTTGGGCATTAGTAAACTGTGTATTCTGCATCATCTGGTTATTACTCTGTCCTATCCAGTGTGCTGGTGGTTGAGATATAAAATGTGGTGGTACTGATTGTGGGAAGTTCTGTTGGGATATACTTGGCCGAGCAAAATCAGACTGTATCCATCTTTGAATGGGTCGTGGTGCAACTATATTGGAAACATAATAAGACTGCTGTATATATTGCTGGGAAATGGGGTAAACGTTTGAGGTTCTGTTCTTTTGCAGCATAATAACTGGGGAAGACAGTTGATATGTGCCGAATAGACAATTATGATTGGGAATCGACTGAAGGTTGCGAGTAATAACTATCTGAGACATATTTGTGGAGAATGTGTTTGTATAAACGCAACCCAACTGACAGTTGTTTTTTAAGTGTGAGTTGACTTGGTAACTGTAATTACTTAGATACGATGGATAAACTGTATAAGGAGATGTCAATGGATTAGCTGGGGAATTGTGAGGCAGTGCAGATTGCATTTGGGCAGTTGAAAAAATATATGTGGGTGAAGAATTTGTGCTTGTAAAATGCGCTGTACTCGTAACAGATTTTGAATACTTTATCTTACCAGCTACTTTGATGTTACTTAGCTTAGTGGAGGCAGCTAGAAGCTTGGAGTTCAGTTTTATTATCCACGCGTGTATTTACGGAAGTTACATAAGTAGATCGGCTTAAATTACATAATTCTGATTACCGTTCGATTTCTTAGCGAAATAAGATGGAAGCAGAAATATAAAACTTTTAATGCAATTAATAACGCTATTTTTATACGTGTAAAATAAATATGCAAAAATTCATATACTCTACTATGATTCAATTAAAACACAAATATTTAACTAAAACGCTATACTAAAAATAATAACGTTTTATAATTATTATACAGGGTGGCGCATTGAAAACAAAACAGATAGATTTGCGTCCAGAATTTTTTTTAAGAAACGCTGAAACACGTCAATTTTAATATTGAGGGGGACACGTTTTGACATAAAACTACACTTTGTCACATCAACCCCTTAAGGGTGGTGATAACAACCCTTATATTTTAAATAGGGAACATGGGTCATTTGAAAGCTCTTTCTATTCTGAATTCAATAAACATTTTGAAAATTTTGTTTTGTTTTTTATTTATTTTTTACGAAAAATTGACTAATTAGTGCATTTCTTATCACAATGAATGAAATACGTTCTTGCAACTCCAACTGTGAATAATTTTTAAACGAGTTAATAAAACTTCCAAAAAAATTTGTGAGCTGAATTCAGAAAAGAAAGAGCTTTCAAATGATGTAACACTCGATCCATGTTCCCTATTTAAAATATAAGGGTTGTTATTACCACCCTTAAGGGGTTGATGTGACAAAGTTGAGTTTTATGTCAAAACATGCACCACTCAAAATTAAAATTTACGTGTTTCAGAGTTTCTTAAAAAAAATTCTGGACGCAAATCGGTCTGTTTCGTTTTCAATAAGCCACCCTATATTTACATTTATATGAAATTAAATTGTCAATAAAAATAAAAACCAAGCAAATATCTTCAAAACATTTATATTCTTAATGAAATATAGCCTCTTTATTTAACAAAACAGATAAGTTGACTTTGATAATAAATACATTTAGCAATCAAAAATAATTATTCTTTCAATACCCCGGAAAATTAAATAAATAAATGCAGGCAGTGTGCAACGAAACGTTATATGCATTACGCAAACTATTAGACAAGGATGTGGCAAGCGGCACCCACACATTTTATGTGAATTAACATCAAGCGTAAAAGCAACAATAAAAACGATTAGCTTAAGTCTATAACTATCTGTATTGTCTATTACTAATGCCTAACGTTTAACACGGCATATCGGGCACCAGTGGCGTCCCTACGATACGCACATCCCTTAGGAAGCCATTGAACTACCTATATTCTTTCCCGAAGACTGTTGCGTGGTTGCCATATACTTTAAATTTTAGCGTAATCGATTGTCGCACGACCAGGCACCTTAATTAATATCCAGCCGAGAAATCATCACTTGGCATAATTAAGAAGTCAGCTGTGTAGTTATATCCTCGCAAAATATTCCACATTCGCTCTACTAAAGACAATATAATAAATAGGTAGGCGATAATAATCTTAAGTTGTTGAAGGCAACCAAGGATTATCGCAAGTTAGATGATTTGGAAAGTTTGGAAAGTCGCAAGGTGAATCCACAAAATTTGATGAATTCAGACATGGGACCGGTCAATTCACCACTTTTTGAAATAGCACGAAATAATCCATGCTTTCAACATCGACACAACCGGTTGGGCGTATCCACTGGCACAACAATAGTCCTTGAATTACGTCATCCGGTACTTAGGCATTTGATATTGCATCATACGGTGTTGCATCATCCGGTATTGCATAATTCGGTATTTCATTAACAGGTATTGCATAATCCGGTATTGCATCATCATCCTGTATTGCCTCATCGGGATTACATCATTTTTAGTGTACAGTTTAATTACATAAATAGGATAATTTTGCCCATACAGTTAGTTTACCGACAGATACTGATGAAGACAACTTCGTTGTCGAAATATCTATCTAGCGCATAACTCTTTGTTATTATTTTTGTGGTTTTTGGGGTGATTCTGCCTTTTATTTCATACTAGCTATCTCTAAGAACAGGGTTTGTTCTCATCAACAAATCACAGGCTTCGTTGAACGCAGCTTTGAATGATGTCATGAGAATGTGACCAAGCGGCTGTTGTTGATGTCCTATGTGAGAAGGCGTGTTTAGTATGTGAATATATTTTCGGGCAATTTTAGTAACTTCTAAGTTCTTGTGTTTGGTGTGATCATAAAGAATCACCAAAAGTTGGCTTTCCACACTTGGATTTGTGTACTTTACTAAACGAGCCAATCAACTTAAACATATTGCGAAATTCAACCATCGATTTAGGTGAATTCTACCCACGTTCTCATTGGGAGCATTAATGGCAGGTCTGTCGTTAATTCTATGGCGTGGAAATACAAATAATGGTGGTATGTACTGATCACTTGCACTAATGGCAAACACTACGGCCACGTTTTTCCGCGTTTCCTCAGAGGTAAGTTTTCCAACTTGTTTCTGATTTTTTGTAGTTAAAACTTTGACTTGTTTTTAAATGGCAGCTACACCAGTTTTATCACGTTTCATATTCTATAGACAGAAGAGGCAAATTTATTCAGCGGTAATCGTCATTCACCAATCTATCCACTTGGTGTTTATCAAATCCTACAGATCTCATCAAACATGTGAATTTCGGAGATCGCAACGACAAATCACCATGTCTGAGCATGCGTTCGTCATGCAATTTTTAAGTAGCAGATTGTTGTCTTTATTGAGCTAACAGGGAAATTTAAGCTTCTCAATAAGTTAAACAAGTTATTTTTTAAACGGAATTCACGCTGCTAAAGCCTTAACATATTGTATATCTTCGGGGTTCTCGATTTGTTTACTAACAAAACATAGCTTTTCAAACTACTAATTTATTATACCTAACTATTTTCCAATACCACCATTAACTAAAATATTTATTTATATTACTAAATGTCCATAGAACAATATTTTACTATACGCCTTCTATGATCGCCTATTATACACCAACACTAACTCACTACTGACTGCTCTATCTGCGGATCGTTTATTTATACTGTCCATAGAGTGGCTCTAGACCTTTCTACATTATTCTATAATGTCATTTCTAGTCTAGATCTAGAGTATTCACTGCTACCGACACACTTTACAAGATGCCTGTGACCATATTAAACCAACACTTTTTCATACTCAGCAGTGAAAGTTCGCTGCATTAATGGCGGCAACTTTACCTCTTTGTTATTTGTGATAGCACTGATTTGATCATTAAATATGTATGTAAAGTATTTCCAGAAAGTATATTTCTGCAGCACCAAAATTTTGACATCGTTGAACATTATTCATCAGGGGCGTGCGGTGACATTTCAAATAAGGGAAGCAATTCTCAGAAACTTACCTATTTGTAGTGTAACTCAATTCTTCTGTCGTTTTTGGCAAATTTTAATAATGTCGTCATAAAACTGTGGATTCTGGGACATTTACTGGACAAGTTCATTTTCAACTGACAAAATTTGGGAAAGTCTTTCCTGTCCTGTTGAATTCTTAACAAAACTCTTGATACGTTTCAATGTAAAAAAAATTCGTCCTAAAGATGCACTAGTAGCAGTAATTGTTAATACTAATTCACATAATTTGAACACTTCAGAATATGCATTTTCCAATTTTGATTGTTTTAAGAAAGTTGAAAGTTCACTCGCGTTAGTTTTTGTGCCTATAACATCGGTTTCATAAATGACTGTAAGTTCTGATCGTAATAAGGCTTTGTCAAAAGAATGTCCATGGTGGTGAAATAATGATTTGAATGAATCTTCTGGGAAAGGTACCCCTTTAAATCCTCCAAAATTACACAATTCAAGAAATTTCAGGTCACTAAGATGATCAAATCTGCAGTTAATTTGCTGCTGAATTTGATCTATGATTTCGTAGAAAAGGCGGCGATAAGAAGTTTGAAGGTCTCCCACATTATCAGTGCGCAGACGCTTTCTTCGTGGCTCTACTTCTCCTAATTCAATTGTTTTTTCCCAGAACTTATCAAATTCATTCTACTTAAGGTAGCAAAAAACACTTTACATTCTTTACAATGATGTATAGATTGGGATAAAATTAAATTTAATTTATGAGCACAACAGTGTACAAATAGAGCACTGGAGAACGTTTCCCGCACTTTAGCTTGAAGACCTCTAAAATGTCCGGCCATAACAACAGCCCTATCATGGCATTGGGCAATTAATTTATTATCAGCCTCCTCAATATCTTTCATAATATTAAGTACAATTTTATATAGAGCGGTTGCGGTACGATCTTCTGTCACATTTTTAAAGCCTAAAAATTTTTCTTGTACACTCCCATCCATTTTTAGGTAACGTATTACTACAGATAGTTGACTTAAATTAGTTACATCGGTTGTTTAATCTAGATCAATAGCAATGAAACGAGTCTGTTTAATATCAGATTTAATTCTGTTCAAAATAATAGTGACAGCAGCCGAAGTTAAGTCATTCTGAATGCGATTTTATGTCCCGCGAAAAACGCTAGACTGTTCCAAGTGATTTTTTAAATAAATGTAATTGGCTATTAAAGAAACTAGGTCTTGAAAGTTTCCTCTATTTGCAGATGTAGTTGTTTCGTCATGACCGCGGAAGCCCAATTCATGCTCACCAAGCAAACACACAACATCAATAAGTCATTTTAATATGTTTCTGTTTTTATCAACCAGTTCATTGTGTTGGCGATGACTAATTTCTATCTGCTTGTCAACGGCGTATTAAATTCGCGTTCTTCCAAAGACACTTAATTTTAAAATGGTCTGTAAATGCACTTTAGACATAACATGTCTTTTTACTACTTTACGTAGATTATTCAAGTCAGAAAACTCACTTTTATTCCAGACCCCCTTTTCAGTCACAAATAGACTACCAGGCCAACAAAACAGTTTATTCCTGTTTTCACAACCCGTTAACCATTCATATTGTTTATAAGTTTTTTCCGCGTTGAAATGTCGAGTACATGTTTTAATTCTTGGGTTTAAGTTTTTTACAGCAGGTTTCGGCCTACCTTTATTAATAATAGCAAGTTTTTAGGCAAACGGTAAACCTGAAAATCCCTTGGTTATCAAAAACACACAATACAATCACAGTTATTATTACCACTTGTTTGTAAAGTTTGTAAATCCCCACCCCCACCGACGCCGCTGTTAAAAGCTGATCTACTTGCCGCCATATTAATAATCATAAAATGCCCATGTATTTAACATAGTCAACTGCTTATATCTACGAAATAATCAGACATTTACTTTGTACGTGCACCGGGTCTTCCTAGTACAACACGTTCTAAAAATACGCATACATCCGTCGAGCTAGGGTTTCGTATAAAGTTGTCTGTTGACTACGTGTATTTAACCGAAGTCATTGCAACTCGTGCTGTTCGCTGGCGCATTTACTGCGACGACGTCCTTGCTAGGAGCGTATATACAAATACAGTATGATGCATAATAAATAATTATGTGTGTGAGCTTGCGAAATAAAAATTGTAATAATTAAATTAGTTTCAGAGTTTGTAATTTAATATTTAAAATACAAAAGGCATTTTAAATAATGCGGTTTAGGTATGTAGTCGTTATTTTAAGGGAAGCAATGCTTCCCTTGCTTCCATGCACCGCACGCCACTATTATTCATAAAAGCGTTATATAATTTTTTCAAGAAAACCGCTCGGACAGGTCAATTTTATCTTTTCAATTGCCAGCTTATGACGTAAACATTACATTTATGACGTCACCTATTTCTGAATGGTGACGTCATCATAAGTTATTCAAATGACAACCATATTTTCTGCTGAATTTACATAGACCTGCTTACTACTTAAATCATGATGAAAAAAAAAATGGTACCCGACATTCGCTATCATTTCAAAAACAATTCCGAAAGACTCACCATCGTTACCTCCCTAATAGTGAATGTTCTTAATGAAAATTCACTAATAACAACTACTGAAGTCATCGAAAAGTACCTTGGCAATTCGCATGCTTGCACATTCCGACGTTAAACTATCACTACCATGCAATGTCGAGCACGTTAAAGACCCCTGTTCTAAATCTATGTTAGAATTTAAAAAAACAGTAGAGCTTCCACCTATGATAGTATACATTTCAAGACTAAAACTTTCTGTTTTGCAAAATATATTAATGATGTTTTTTTTTTTTTGTTACAGGAAAGGGTTGCCACACTGAATCGTTTTAAGGCCTTGTTTCTTAGTAATATTGATATGTTAGGGTAAATTGCGCAATGTAGTATGTCACAAAACCCAAAGTTAGTTTTGTTTAGTGGCTATAAGAGACAGAGCAAATGATTATATTCAATAATTTTTCCTATGGAAAATGCTGTCCTACATCTATATCAGAACATGTCTCTGGGTGATGATTGGATTCTTCTCACTTGGTAAGTTTTTTTAAATATATTTTTCGACAATACATAATCTTCTAAAAGTATTCATATCGTGGAAATATCTCCATTTAAAAAGACGCTTGTAAATTGTTTTTTTTAACTACGTAAATGCAGTATTAGTAACGTGAAACAACTACTCTAGCGCAATGATAAGATATTTTAATTAGACTCTAGGGAACATAAAGTAAATGAAATATTGTGTTATTTGTTAACAGAAGTAGTGTATGCAGTTGTCTCAAGATGGCGCTCTAGGAGGAATTTGTAAATGCTGGAAGCGTTGTTTAACTATGGTTAAACACAAAAAACTAAATTGTAATCAAATGAAAATGGTTAAACGATTGCGAGAGAAAGAGTGTTTCTATGCTAAAGCAGATAAAGGCAATAAGGTAGTGATTTTGGACAACGAGTATAAAGATGAGTTTATAACGCCATATCGACAGCAGAAGCGGCTGCTAAGAAATTGGGTTTCCTCTTCCGGACTCGCAAATACTTTTCACCAGCTAATCTCTATAACTTATATACTTTACAAATAAGGCCAAACCTCGAATACTGCTCCCACATCTGGGGTGCAGCTGCCGCTTCTACACTCGCTATCCTGGACTCCATTCAAAAGCTATACGTCTCGTCGGTGACCCTACCCTCACCCAAAGGCTGCCATCCCTTGCCCACCGACGTGCCGTTGGTGACCTCTCTCTCTTTTATAGATATCTGCACGGGCACTGCTCATAGGGGCTTTCCTCCATAGTTCCCCCACCTGCTGCCCCCAAAAGATCTACTGGGGGAACAGAGCGAATGCACCCTTTTACTGTCCAGGTCACCAGACATAGAACATCTTGTTATACCCGCTATTTTGTCCCGAGGACTTCCAAGTTGTGGAATTCCTTGCCGGCACATGTTTTTCCTTCTCCTCCGAACCTCCAAACCTTCAAGTCCAGAATTAACAAGTTGCCTCTTTCCTCCTTGTCAACACCCACGGTACGATAGTATTTAGGCTGTAAGCCCTCGTGGTGTGTTGTTAAAATTTAAAGGACCGTATAAAAAACTAAATAAAAACCCGCTATCAAAAATGATTTCGGACGTTAAAAATTGTCTTAAAAGTTGTCACAACCTCATATCAAAAGACTTTAGGAAGAAAGCTACAAGTTTCTAATCCGAAAGTCCCCAAGAAGTACGGTCTCCCAAAAATTCATAAACCGGGAAAATCAATTCCCCGACATATAATTTAGTAAAGTGGTTGACAAATGAGTTAAAGGCTTGCCCGTCAAACAGAAAAGTTTTTCAGTAACAAATTCACTTGAATTTATTAATAAGATTAAAGAGGTTAAATTGGCTAAAGGCCAGGTTTTAATTTCTTTCGATGTAGCCTCATTGTTTCCTAGCGTTCCCACGGAGCAAACTTTAACGTATTTAGAGCAGTTGTTAAGAATCAATAACATAAATGAAAACGCCTGCAAAGAATATTTAACTTTAACAAACCTTTGTATCAAACAAAATATTTTTCAATTCAACAATGAATTTTTTGAACAAACCCAAGGCACGGCAATGGACAATCCGCTTTCGCCATTTATTGCGAACCTTTTCAGGAGCAGATTTGAAACCGATCTTAAAAGTGAAAGTGGCTATTTTCCTAGACTGTGGTTTCGTTACGAGGATGGTATTTTCGCAATGTTTAACACAAACATTTGCAGAATAGAAGATTTTATTGCCAAATTAAACAATAAATTTGATTCTATAAAATTTACCCACGGATTAGAAATTAATAATAAATTACCCTTTCTAGATGTACTAGTTATCAAGAATTAAGGCACTTTAGAATTCGATGTGTATAGAAAGGAAACCACCACTATAAGCTACATTCCGAACGACTTACATCATACGTACGCACAAAAAATGGCCAGTCTGAATTTTTTAGTAAATCGGTTAATTAATTTTCCTTTAAACAAAAGTAGATATACCAAAGAATTAAATTATACTGAGAACGTGGCCGAATATAACGTATACACTGCTTGCCTGGTGGAAAAATTCATCAACAAACAGAAAACCAAGAAAATGTTGAAGGAATCAATGACGTTTAGAAAAGAGAGAAATCCGAAAAAAACTTTGTTTGCTTACCATTTGAACCTCGAATCGCGAGGGGTCTAGATAGCATTTTAAAAAAAATTCCGACATTTTGTCCGTGCTATCCTTGTCTTTTGGGTTACCTAGCAAGTTTTTAAAGGTATTTTTCGTCGAAAATGTCAGCTGCAACTTGCCTTAAAAAACTTGCTAGGTAACCCAAAAGACAAGGATAGCACGGACAAAATGTCGGAAATTTATGAAATATGTTGGAAAGATTGTAATCTTAATTACGTCGGACAAACAAAAAGATCGATTGGAATTAGATTCAAAGAAGACTTAGCCCAATTAAGTTAGGGTACTATAGATAGATCTTCCGTCGCCCGACATATTTGGGATAAGAATCAACACATTAATGAAGATAATCTCAAATTAATAAAAAATGTTAGACAACCAGGACAGCTAAATTCCTTCGAGAGTATATATATATATATATATATATATATATATATATATATATATATATATATATATATATATATATATATATATATATTGCGAGATATAGCTACAACAAAAAATGTATAAACGTTTCACCACCGCCGATTACGAGTCACCTGATCGATTGCTTCGTTAAATAAAATTCATACGTTTCAACACGTCCTAAACATAACATAAAAATACAGATAGTTCCGCCAAAGGAAACTATGTTAATTTAGTTGTCGTTGAATCTTCTCAAAATTATTATAGATGGACACCTTTTATATGAGTTAGTAGGGACAGTGCAAAGACCTCGTTCGGCGATAAAAATAAAATACACTGCAGAATTTGCCTGTGATTAGTTTCCCCACCTCAGTTCGGTCTCTTTACCTAAGATCCGGTATTTAAGGTGAGGTCAGTTTGTGAAGTAGTTAGAATTTTTCATCCTCTGATGACGCTAACTTGGTTAGGGAAACGATCGTCAGGTCTTTTAAAATGTGTTGTGGTTATTTGGGTTCTCCAAGTGTACTTATATATGGTTGAAACTGAAAGGTAAAATTTAAATATTCGGTACCCATATTAGGATTGTTTTCACTTTATTATACCTAACACTTTATAGTAATACTGTAGTTGTAATTGTTTTTATGTGTCACTAAAATTCGCCATATATTTTTGGTATTTTTTGTTGTTGATGCAACTCGTTTTACCGGTTTCGGTACTTTTCAGCAAGTTTTAGTACAGATAAAAACCAGAATTTTATTAATTTCAGTAACGACTTGTGCACCTTACCTTCTTTTAAATTCATTCTCTCCCTTACTCAAGAATGGGCGTAACTGAAATTGATAGACTTTACAAGAGAGAATAATAATTATACTATTCATATTTTATATATAAATGCAATAGTTCCTTAAAAATGTCTTTATTGTCTTTCTTAAACCTTGATCTTTCCACTATATGGTATATTTTCAGTCTAAAACTGTAATTGGGGCAGTTCGTTAGGCTACAAATATAGTGCATTGTAACATTTTTTTGAATCCCACTTAAAAGCAATCATTTGGCAAAATTTCAATTTGATGTCATCTGTAATTGTTCATCCATATGTAAATATATATATATATATATATATATATATATATATATATATATATATATATATATATATATATATATATATATATATATATATATATATATATACGCGAGATAAATAGAGCCACAACAACAGGCTATTGTGCAACAATGTATCCTGGCCTCCTTAGAAACCGCAGTGTCATCATAATAGTGAAGTGGCGCCTGTAAGAATGCAGGCGTAAAACCAGCAAGTGTGAACGGAATATCTCCGGTGACATTCAGCATTAGCAGATCCAGGTCACCTCCAGAGACAATAGTGCCACGCCTGGAAGGGAAGCCTATAAATAGGATAAGCACCGAGATAGGAGCGTTCATTACTTGTTTCCTAGTTAGTCTGGCACATGGCGTGTCAAGTATTTTAACTATCACATATATATATATATTTTTGTCTCATTATTGTATTAAGTAATCATTGTGTTTAAGTAATAATAAATTGATTAAAAAAGTTAATTGTCTTAACGCTAAAGTTAAGTGGCGCAGTCGTTAGTATTGGTTAAGAAACCGAAAGAATATCGATTTCTAAGCGTATCGACGCCCAATAACCAATCAGAACCAAGTTACGCAGAAGTCATAGCCAAGCAGCCAAATGGGAGCAGAAACCATCATAGTATTGTAAGTTGTTTACTGCTATCCAATTTCACATTTTCCTGCCATATTTTTCAATTGTATGTGTGTGTATTGATATAATTATATGTCAGACTCAGAAGACGAGTCACAAAGCTTAAGGAATATTGAATACAGATTGAGATCGATAAGTATAAGCGATAATATCGCAACAGTAACTAATTCAAATAGTAGTAATAGTAGTAGCAACATGACTGACCAGTTCAAAGAATTTTTCTTAAAAGCTATTCCCGAATTTGACGGGCAACCAGCTAATGTAGGTAATTTTTTAAAATCATGCGACCTCGTAATGAACCAATTTTATATGCCAAACGAGAATTTATATATGAATCATTTCTTATTAAATTACATTCAAACAAAACTCACGGGAACAGCGAGGCTTATAATTAACACTAAGATAATAAACACATGGACCGACTTGAGAAGCGCTATTGTGGACAATTTTTGCGATCAGCGCGATTCTAGTAGCCTACTTGCAGAACTATTCACCTTGAAACAAAGGAATGCGGAAGATGCACTTGCATTCGCTAACAGATGCAGGCATATCGAACAACTACTCATATCTAATCTAATAGCTAACGAACAGAACGAAGGCGTTAAAGTAATAAAAATGAACATTTACCAGGAACAAACATTAAAAGCATTTTTAGGTGGAATTAGGAACCCGTTAGGTCTAGCCCTTAGAAGTAGGTCACCAAGTAGCATAGAAGACGCCCTAAAGTTTGTATTCGCAGAAGAAAATTTCGACTATAGGGACAAAACAGTACAAAAAAATTTTAATCAGAATAGGTCAGACGGACAAAAATTCTTTCCAAGACAAAATAACGCACCGTTTAACAATGTGCAATTTCAACGACCGTTTCAACCTAATTTCAGACCTTTTCAACAACACAATAACCAACAACATAACCCAACAAACTTTCAACCTAATTTTAGACCATCTCAGCAACAAAATAGACCGCAATATAATCAAACGAGTTTTCAAAATAGACAAAACCCGCAATTTATGAATAGAACAAATTTTTCAAACAATTTTAGACGACAGAATTTTAATAACCCACAGGGACAAAACCCTATAATTAACAATAGGAACTATCACGAGCCAATGGAAGTAGACAGCTCGAATACGAGGTTGTCACAAAGACGAGCAGCCCCATTACATAATACAGAGTTTAGCGATTACAACGTAACCAACGAGGGTTACGAATCAAATAACATAGACTACGAAACAAACGATACAAATTACGCAAATTATGAGGCAAGCCAGGGAAATTCACCGGCTGACGAATACGATAACCAACACGGAAATTTTCCCATAGCGAGCACCTCCCAACACGACACGTAGTCGATGTACTTAATATTAATGATTTAAATAGGTTACCATATATAGAAATTAAAGAAATTAGAGGAAAATTATTGATAGACAGCGGATCGTCGAAAAATTTATTAAACCCAACAATAGCCCATCAAGATTTCGCAAACAAAATAAGGACACAACCCTTCATGATTCGAACCCCGCACGGGACTTCAAATCACTCAGAACGCATAAATATCACCCTTAAATCAATTTCGGACAAGGCACAAGAATTCTGCCTTTTCAAATTTAACCCTTTATATTCAGGTCTCATTGGAATCCAATTCCTAAGGGACAATGAAGCCAGAATAGATTTTAAAAACGAAGTCATGCATCTAGGTAAACAAATCATTAAAATTCAATACCCTCAATTAAACAATGTCAATCAACCGGCACGAATAAAAGCCAAAGCAGATGACCCAGATACTACAGCCACTGTAAACAATATCATAACAAAAGAGTACTTCAATTGCAATGGAGAACTTGAACTTGTAAATTACATGTTAGCGCACAAAGACGAAGCTTATGAAACACCGCGGAACCTACAGACTAGCCGATTACGTAACCAATATAAGTATCACGTTACAGATGAACGTAAGCGCAGCTCAAGGACGCCCACTATAACACAAGATAATGTTATATCGACAATTCAACCATATAATACGAATACTCGACATACAGGGAGCGAGCAAAAACAGATTAACTGCGCAAACATTATAATGGAACAAATAGACGTAGATTACTTAAACGATGAGGAAAAACAGTTGTTATTTAATTTGTTATCAGAATATAAGGACATATTTTTAAACAAGGACGAACCATTGACGCACACAAATGCTATAAAACATAGAATAAGGACCATTGACGACATACCAGTCCATTCTAAATTATATAGATATCCATACATACATAAACCGGAAGTAGATCGACAAATAAATGACATGCTAAGGCAAAAAATAATCAGGAAAAGTCACAGCCCATACAGTTCACCCATTTGGGTCATATCAAAAAAACTAGACAAGTCAAATAAACAAAAATGGAGGATTGTAGTGGACTATAGGAAACTAAACGAGAAAACAATACCGGACAGACACCCAATTCCCAAAATAGATGAAATACTGGACAAAATTGGACGAGCTCAATATTTCTCGACAATCGATTTGATTTCTGGATATCACCAAATTGAAATGGACCCCCGGGACATAGAAAAAACGGCGTTTACCACCGATACGGGGCACTGGGAGTACACTAGGATGCCTTTTGGGTTATCAGGGGCTCCAGCGACCTTTTCCAGGCTCATGCAGAACGTGTTAGAGGGTCTAATTGGCCAAACATGCCTTGTATACATGGATGACGTCATAGTTTTCTCCACGTCATTACAAGAACACATAGAGAAACTAAAACTGGTATTCGAACGTTTCAGACAAAGCAACTTAAAGATCCAGCTAGACAAAAGTGATTTCCTAAAGAAAGAAGCCGAGTTTCTGGGACACGTCGTGAGCCCAGACGGGATCCGTCTGAATCCGAGGAAACTAGACGCAATAAGGAAATTCCCGATACCAAAAACCCAAAAAGAGATTAAATCATTTTTAGGACTAGTCGGATATTACAGAAAATTTATTGAAAATTTCGCACACGTCACAAAACCACTAACCAAGTGTTTAAAAAAGAATTCTAAAATAGACGTTAATAACGAGGAATACATTAGTGCCTTTAACTCATGTAAAGACATCTTAATGAATTCACCCGTGCTTATACCACCCGATTTCTCTAAGGATTTTATACTAACAACCGACGCTTCAAACGTGGCGATAGCGGGCATATTAAGCCAAGGGGAACCCAATTCAGACCACCCTATAGCCTATGCCAGTCGTACCTTAAACGAAACCGAATCTAGGTATAGCACCATAGAGAAAGAATTGCTAGCCATCGTGTGGGCAACTAATTATTTCCGTCCATACTTATACGGACGCAAATTCACTATATATACGGACCATAAACCATTAAAATGGCTATTTTCGTTAAAACAACCAAATTCAAAATTACTCCGTTGGAGATTAAAATTAGAAGAATACGAATTCAAAATTGAATACAAGAAAGGAAAGCTGAATTGCGCAGCGGACGCCCTTTCTCGAGTAGAGATCCACCCCATAGATATAGACAACCAATCAATGGCCAATAATGTCGACGAGGAAGAAGAAATAATAGAAATAGAGGACGACGAAGGTGTAATAGAAATAAAAGAGGACGAAACAGCTAATTCAAATGCGGATTCCTACTCAGCACCCGGTATACCAATATTAGAGGAAGAAATTATTAACAGTAAAACAAATCAAATAGTCTTTAAAAACACAGACAAACCAGAAATATTCGCAGTAAGGAAAGACAAACGAAACTTTATTTATGCAAACTTCGATTTAAATGACCCCAATCAAATAGAAAAATTTATAAAGGAATACTGTTTACCACAAAGAAAATATTATTGCCTTTTCGTAAATGAACAAGATTACGAACTAGTCAGTTCGGCAATCAACAAAAACTTTAATAATGTAGAGTCACCAAAATTTTATAGATGTTTAGAAATGAGGGAAGAAATCCAGGAAGACGAGCTAACGGATATGATAGTCAAATATCATCAGGGTAAGTCCAACCATCGCGGGGCTGAGGAGACTTACTTAAGAATAAAGAGAAAATACTATTACCCCAATTTAAAGAAACACATAGAAGAATATGTAAAAACGTGTGAGTTGTGTAAAACGTGCAAATATAACAGGAACCCGGTACAGATAGCATTAGAACACACTCCAACAGCATCCAAACCTTTAGAAACACTCCACGTAGATACGTTCCAAATTGAACGAGCAATATTTTTAACCATATTGGATCCATTCAGTAAATTCGGTCAAGCATTTCCCATCAAAAGCAAAAACGCTACAGAAATTGCAAAAAACTTAATTAAATACTTTTCACAGTACGGAGCGTGTAAAACCCTAATTGCGGACCCAGGAACGGAGTTCTCGAATTTAGTAGTAAAAGAACTACTAGAGACATACCAAATAGAATTGCACACCACAACACCCCAAAACCCCGAATCAAACGGACCCATAGAACGATTTCACAGCACCATCATTGAACATTATCGATTATTTAAGGAGAAATTCAAAAATATGAAACCCATAGAATTAATACCCTACTGTATATTCGCCTATAATTCCACGATACACTCACAAACACTAAAACCACCATTCGACTTAATATTCGGCTATATACCGGAAATGTTTAACTACGACCCGGAAGTAATAATTACGCAAGAGTATAACGTAAAACACAAAGAAATTATGAAAATCATCTACGAAATGGTTAGAAGTCGCATAGAAACGTCAAAACAAAAAACCTTACAACGAACTAATAAAAACACGAACCAGCCGTTCAAGGAAGGCGACGTGGTATACAAACAGATACCACCGGGATTTCATAAAAAACATAAAAACCCCTTTTCAGGACCCTATTCAATAATATCCTTATTAGAACATAACAAAGCTATTCTAATAAACCATAAAAATGACGAACAGACAATAGCACATCTAAGAAATTTACGTCTTGCAGGTTCCTTGCCACAGGAATAACAGCCCAAATACAAGACTTGACGGACAATCCAGGTATGCTGCCAAAGAAATTAGGTACAGCATACACAGAGACTAGCAGCTGGAACTTGATACATATACATGACCTGACACAACTACACGAAGACTATAACCAAATAAAAAGACATTACATAAACACAGTTACGTCTATGACAAAAGATTACCACGAAGAATACCATAATTTTATACTAACATTAAATTTTACCATAGATAATATAGACGATACATTTTATAGGATATTCTTAGAGAGAGATAACATCAATGAGAGACAGAGACGGGGCATAATCAATGGGCTAGGATCGATATTTAAACCAATAACTGGCAATCTCGATTCACAAGATGGCGAACGTATATATCAGGCAATAGAAATATTAAGTACAGACCAAAACAAAATTCATGATCTTTTTAAATCGCAAAATTCGGTAATGCTAGAAGCAATTGGAGAGTTCAATAAAACGATCGTAGGGTTGAGTCACAATCAGGGCACGATAATACATAGAATAAACGAGTTAGGTAACACAGTTGATAGCCTTAGGAGCGAACAACTAACGCACTATCATCGCATCAAAATCCTAGAGCTGCTGACCCAGCTGGGACATTTATTGAATAATATTCAAGAATTAGCACTCACAACTGAGAATGCAATCACTTTTTCAAAATTAGGAATTTTTCACACATCCATATTAAAACCAAAATTTATAATAAAAGAAATCAATAGAATACAAAAATACGTAACAAATGCTAAACTAATAACAACCACTGATCTGAATCTGTATGAAAAAATATTCAAAATAAAAGCAGTACAAAATAAATTCCAAATTATATTTCAAATAGAAATACCTCTAGTTGAAGAGTCAGAATATGATTACTATCAGTTATACACATTACCTATCCCAAAAAATCCACACACCTTTACCATGATAATCCCTAGAACCAAATACTTGATCCTAAGCAGTAAACAATATGCCTTTCGAAATGAAGAATGTCAAAATTTAAAGAACAAATTATATTTCTGCCAAGACGACAATCCAACAGCTATGAATGATCAGAACCCATGTGAAATAAAACTAATAAAATTTCAAAAGCCTATCGATAATTGTAACCAAGAATTAGTCAAAATTAAACAAACCACAGTTTCGAGATATGGAACCACTCAATACATCATCTTAGCGCCAGAAGAGACAAACGCCAGAATAACTTGCCAGGAACAAGAGTGGACCAATATCATCAAGGGTACCAAATTGGTCAACCTCCAACCAAACTGCCAATTGAAAGTAGGAAACAAAATTTATAAAACCGGCCCCACTACAGCGGAAACACAACAACTATTCAATCTCCCCAAATTAGAAACCACCACTACGAAGGAAGAAACAAATTACGAAAAGGTACCCGAACTCAAATTAGACAACGTACAGCTGCATAACATCGAGCAGATCCAACACCAACTCCAAAACATTAAGAAAAATATACCAGGCCGAATGGAACTACCACTACATCACCTGAGTATATGGACCATATTATTGTACGTGGCTATTTTAACCGCCATCATAATGATAGCCGTCAGATGGGGAGTCATAAGAAGAAGAACCACTAGAAGAACTACGAAGATCAACCCAAGAACCGACAAGGGAGAATTGAAGATCAACCCAGGAACCACCGAAGCCGGATTTCCCTTGAAAATCCGGAACGAACCGTAGCTTCGTTCTTCAAAGGGGGGAGGAGATAAATAGAGCCACAACAACAGGCTATTGTGCAACAATGTATCCTGGCCTCCTTAGAAACCGCAGTGTCATCATAATAGTGAAGTGGCGCCTGTAAGAATGCAGGCGTAAAACCAGCAAGTGTGAACGGAATATCTCCGGTGACATTCAGCATTAGCAGATCCAGGTCACCTCCAGAGACAATAGTGCCACGCCTGGAAGGGAAGCCTATAAATAGGATAAGCACCGAGATAGGAGCGTTCATTACTTGTTTCCTAGTTAGTCTGGCACATGGCGTGTCAAGTATTTTAACTATCACATATATATATATATATTTGTCTCATTATTGTATTAAGTAATCATTGTGTTTAAGTAATAATAAATTAATTAAAAAAGTTAATTGTCTTAACGCTAAAGTTAAGTCGCGTGTGCGTGTGTGTGTGTGTGTGTGTAGGTATCAAAGCGATAACTCAAAAAATACTAATTATGAACGAAACTTGCCACATATCCTCATTTTGTTACGACCGCGGACGAGTTTGTAAGTCAATTATAACGGAAATTTTTCCCATCAAACTATTTTTCAGTACCTACGTTAAACTTCTTAAGTATTAAACTAAGTAACTGGAATTAGACAATTACATGTAGCTAGAAATGGTATAAATAAACAGCAACTGTGCTAGAGAGAGTCATGGTTGACATCACAGGGAGATATTGCCTTTAGACTATGACAGCGTATATATATATATATATATATATATATATATATATATATATATATATATATATATATATATATATATATATATATATATATATATATATATGGTCGCGGGGTTACATGACTCGCTCATCAACGAAGGAACGTTGGAAATCCTGAGTTAAAATCTCAGTGGTGACTGATTTTTTTTTTGAAAGTTTTACTTTGTTTCGTCTTTGATTAAATACTAACGTTATCTGATCAGATTATGTATTCCTAATATTTTTTAAATTATCTTTTCTTAAAAAAATTACTTATGAAGGGACAAGGACTTTTAAGACTAAGCTCAATTTGAAAAACAACCGTTGTTGCCCTTAGTTGGTAAAACCGTTTGATAGTTCACACAAATGCAGAGATTTTGTCTGTGACTTCAGAAGTGTTCGTTTTCTTCTCTGCAACCAGTTTCACTTTTTATAACAGCGCCAGGCAAAATAATTTTCTCTGTGAAGCCACAGAAAAAGTATTTATTTCTGTATTTGGGTCAAATTTTGAGTGTTTTTAAATTTATTTAATATATTCTTATTAGCGAACTTTTTTGTACAAAATGTTCCTTTAATAGCCAATTTTCTTATAAATAAATTTAATCAATTTTCTTTGAAGAAACCTTCATTACCAATTTCAGTGCGAAAAATTATTTACCGAAGTTTGGATGAATCTTTTTGTAACGAAATTCGTCTAAGATAATGTTGTAATGGATTTTCGTGCAAATAAATTATTTTATTTTCAACTTTAATTACAGATTAGGCATATATCTAATTTGAATTTTATATATTCTTTCAGCCAATTTTGGTGTAAGAAATATTTTTTCAGTTTTCGCAGAAACTTTTTTGTGCTGTAGAAATAATTTTTTGTAAGATTTTTGTGAAATTTGGTAATTAATAATCAATGTTTAATAAGAATAATTATCTATTGGTAGGTGGGTAAATAGCTTGAAGTGGTTCGTTGACGAAAATCGGGCTAGTTTTTGCGAGAATATTTTAAGTTGATCTTCGGAAAATTTTTCTGCTTTTTCGAACAATAAAGTTATTTTGGTGAAATATGGTACATTGTTTCTACTATATAGGTTATACTTGTAACCAAATTTGATGCTTTCTTTCTTAAAAAAATTTTTTTAAATGAAAATTCACTACCATAATGCATTTGCTGCCTTCAGACTTTTTTAAAAATAGGTAGTTTTCTTAGATACGTTAGGCTTTTTTTTTCTTCCTCAGGGCTCGTCCGCTGCCTTGCCGCCCCGATAGCACTACAACCTTTGGTTGATTGTGCATACCCCTAGTCTTACTCCACCCATTCCAAAATCACTGGCCTTTGAAGTAGTCTGCACAGCGATTGGTAGGGTGAAGTTTTATATTGCTCTGTCTCCAGTCTAGACTGGCATACGGCCAGTTGTCTTTTGCTTTACACTCGCACAAGATGTGCTGGGCTCATTACTCCCCCTCGCCGCAGAGTCTGCATGCGAGGTCCCCTTCGAACCGCCTCATTTTATGCAGGTGTTTTTGACGGCCATGTGTCCCGTCAAGAGACCTGCTGTGTTTCTGAGCTGTCCTCTGCAAAGATTCAGCAGCCCCACAGGTCTCTTTGAACCGGGTCCGTCAATTATTGACTTCCCATGTCTGAGCCCTGGACAGTCCGCCCAGTACACCTTGTGTTGGTTTCTGACCCATGACTTAATGACTCCCCTGGCAGTGCTCTTTGACACGCCCAGAGCCGGTTCTGGTCCCATAAATGGTTCTGCTGACCCTCTCTTCGGAGACTGTCAGCTTCTTCATTGCCTTTGACCCCCGAGTGACCCGGCACCCAGATGAGGGTCACCTCATTCTGCCCAGCCAGGTCGCTCGTCTCGTCTCGGCACTCACTCACCAGCCAGGAATTTACCCGTGGGCTACTAAGTGCCTTAAGGGCTGCCTGGCTGTCTGTGGCTACGAGGATCCGCTTGTTGGTGTAGCCCCTCCTCTTGTTCTCCCGCACGCAGTGCAGGATGGCGTACATCTCGTGCCTCGCTGTCGGGGATTTCCACTGTAAAGTTGTTTTCCCTCCACATTCGCGGGCTCGCGAAGTCTGACCTCATTTCAAGCATGGGCTCCTTCACGATCTCCTGAATTTTGCAGTGGCCCCTGAAGCCTGGGTTGATCTTCAGTCTACCATTGCAGGCTAGTCTGTATAGTCCTAGCCTGGCCTCCTCCATAATAACTAAGTGTAGGGGGGCAGATCCAGCAACACCTCCATGGCGGCTGTTGTGGTTGAAGACATGGCCCCCGTGATGCCTAGGCAAGCCATCGTTTAGATCTTGCCTAGTTTTTGTTTGGCACTGGATTGTGTCACCTTAGGCCACCAGACCAGTGCCGCATATGTTAACGATGGTCTGACCACCCTTGTGTACAGCCAGTGGGCCATACTAGGTCTTAGTCCCCACGTTTTTTCATATAGCCGCCTAGTGACGGCTAAGGTCATGACTGCCTTACGCAGTATTTTTCCAATGTGACCATTCCAGGTTAGCTTAGAGTCCAATACGACCCCAAGATATTTTACCTCCCTGGCCATTGGAACGCTCCTACCGTATAGTGAGAGTTCTGTGGCTGCCGCACTTCCTCCTCCTCGTAAACGGCACGACGGTTGCTTTCTCGGGGCTCACCCCGAGCCCTTGATCAACCGTCCACCCTTCCACCACTTTCAGTGCAGTCTGCATGTGCTCCCACACTGCCTGTGTGACTTTTCCTCGGACTATGATGACAATGTCGTCCGCATAGCCCTGTACCTCATACCCCCGTCTTGAGAGCCTCCCCAGCAGGCCGTCCACGACTAGGCACCAGAGCAAGCGAGACAGAACGCTCCCCTGTGGACACCCCGCCGCGACCTCCGCCAGCAGAGTCCCTCCCGCGAGTGAGGTGAACACCGCCCTGTCCCTGAGCATGGAACCGATCCACCTTCAGCAGGTCTCCTCTATTCCACGCTCCCGGACAGCTGCCAGAACCGATCCGAACGAGGTGTTGTTAAAGGCCCACAGCGCCACCTCCCTGTTCTCCAGCGTATTCTCCAGTTTCAGCACCAGTTGGTGCAGTGCTGTTTCTGTGGAGAATCCTGCTCTGTATGCATATTGTCCGTAGTGTGGGGGATATGCTTCCAGTACACCGCCCCTAATGTGCCGGTCGAGCAGTTTTTCCACTGTTTTTAGCAAGAAGGACATGATACTTATTGGCCTCAGGGACTTTGCCTGGTCTGTTGGACGCTCAGGTTTAGAAATGAATACAACCCTGGCCAGTCTCCATGCCCTCGGAATGTACCCCAGAGCCAGGCTGGCCCTGATAATGAGGGTAAGCACCGGCGCCAGTATATCTATCCCCTGTTGGAGCATGATGGGCATTATTCCATCAAATCCCGGCGATTTGTATGGCTTAAAGCTGTTAATGGCCCATCTGATTTTGCTCCAGGTAACCACCTCTTTAGCGACTGTCCAGTCTACTCTAGATGCCCGTCTATAAGGCGCCTCTATTTCTGAGTGTTCCCAGTCCGGAGGTGATTCGTTTATTATGTTACAGCCGGGGAAGTGCGTCTGGAGTAAAATTTCCATAGTTTCCTCCCCCCTACGTTAGGCTTACACACTAGGTTACTTTTTATGAACATTGTACAGGAAAAAGCTACTGCAAAAAATAAAATGCAACGAAACTGCTGTTTTTAAGATGGCATAGTTATATAGTATTTATATTAATTATTTAATTAAGAGCTATATACAATATTTATATTTTATTTATTACAGTATTAATTTAGCTGAGTAAGTTACAAAAGATAATTACATACTGCCATATCATAAAGCAAGTATCTAAAGGTACAAGCTTAGGGTTATTTTAAAAGTGTTATTTACTTGCATCTTCAGTCTCATTGTCGCTATCCATTTTCTCCACATAGTCTTGTGACACCTCTTTTGAGACTCTTCTTTGATGTGACGTTAACTGTTTGGCTTTCAGCAGTATTCTTTTAGTCTTTAGCTTATTTGCGGTAGCTACGTTGCATGCACTTCTGCCTAACTGTCTAAGGCTGGGTACTGCCAGAATATTTTCTGAACTATTTGGGTTTTCAGGAATATCTTCCTTTGTAGTCTCAGGAATTGCAAACTTTTTGGGTTTAGCTGACTTTCTACTTGGCCGGCGTCCCTTATCTTGACTTGATGTGCCTGCTTCTTCTGTTCTGCCACTGGGTATGTTGTATTTTCTATGACCCATTCCCCTAAACCTTGTCGACATCCTAGGCTTTGTCTCTTTAATTTCCAGACAATTGTCAGCCAAAGAAGACAATATGTCATCTACATCCATTTTGTTAAATCTGAAATAAAACAACAGGTTAATTAACTAACAATATATTTTTAGTTATAAAAATAAAAATCAATTGTACAATGCTCGATACAAACCCGTATTATTAATATTATTATCGGTTGATGCACTTCTTTCAGGATTGCTGGTCATAGTACGGCTTGTGACAAAGCACACATCAAGTAAATATAACCGTTTAAACTTTTATGGTATGGAGTAAGGTTTGGTTTAATATGTAGAGTCTTTTTATCTACGTGCAGTTTTCTGTTATTTTGTTCCTGACTATTCTACAGGTGTCTAAAAATCACACTAGTTTGCAGGAGAAATATCCTGCCCTTGGGTATCTTCAGGTCCTCTAAGGCAGCATGCATGTAGAAAGGAACTTCTTCCGTTGCACCGATGATAATCGGTGCAATATATATATATATATATATATATATATATATATATATATATATATATATATATATATATATATATATATATATATATAGGGTGGCGCATTGAAAACGAAACAGACCGATTTGCGGCCAGAATTTTTTTTTAAATAAACGCTGAAATACGTCAATTTTAATATTGAGGGGGACATGTTTTAACATAAAACTCAACTTTGTCACATCAACCCCCCAAGGGTGGTGATAACAACCCTTATATTTTAAATAGGGAACATGGATCGAGTGTTACAGCATTTGAAAACTCTTTCTTTTCTGAATTCAGCACACTAATTTTTTTGGAAGTTTTATCAACTCGTTTAAAAATTATTCACAGTTGAAGATGCAAAAACGCATTTCACTCAGTCCGATAAGAAATGTGCTGATAGTCAATGTTTTGTTTGTTTGTAAACAAAAAAAATTGACTATCAGAACATTTCTTATCGGAATGAGAGGAATGCGGTTTTTTATTTCAGTTTATCAGTCAGTTTGATACTTGATAGTACTTCCGAAAATTCATTTCACAATGGTGTATTATGTAAAAAAAGAGTTGAAATAATTACTCTTTTTTTTTCAAAAACGATGACTGTGCCAACCGTACCGCAAATTTGTTTAATGAACGACATCCGAACAGACATGTTAACAGAAAATACATTTTGGAGTTAGTTGTAAAGTTTCGACAAAGTGGTTCAGTAGCCAACAAAAAACGGGATCCTGAACGTGAATTTCCGGTTAGAAATGAGACTACTGAGATTGAAGTTTTAGGGCAAATTGCTGCAGACCCAACTTTCAGCACGAGAAAATTGGCCACTGTTTCAAACATCAAAAGAAGAACTATTCAGCGAATATTGAAGCATCATAAATTTCACCCGTATAAAATTCATCTTGTACAACAACTGAATGAAGATGATTTTGATCGGCAGCTGGAGTTTTGTGAAGTTATGACTGTACGAATAGCTAATAACGGGAAGTTTCTGTTCAATATCTGTTTTTCAGACGAGTGTATGTTTTTATTAAACTCTACAGTGAACCATCATAATTGTCGTTATTGGGCAGATAATAATCCAAGAAATTTTCACGAAGTCCACACTCAAACTCCACAGAAATTGAATGTCTGGACTGGCATTTGTGATGACCGTTTAATGGGACCAATTTTTCATGGTGGCAATTTGAGTGGCGAAACGTATTTGGAGTTACTAGAAGATATCGTTTACCCTCTACTAATTGACATTGTTGAAAATGATGATCGCTATCAAGAAAATCAATTAGTGTTTCAACAAGATGAAGCTCCTCCGCATTTTTCACAACGTGTTAGGGAGTTTTTGAACAGAGAGTTTCCAGGACAATGGATTGGGCGTAGAGGTGCTATTGAGTGGCCCCCTAGATCACCGGATTTAACTCCTTTATACTTATTCATATAGGGCCATTTAAAGACTAGAATTTACGCAATAGAACCGGAGTCTCTGGAAGAATTACGACGACGCATTGTTGAAGAATGCCGTCTAATAACTCGACAAATGCTCCAGAATGTCAGAGCGCGTTTTGAACAAAATTTGTACTTTTGTATGGAAGCTGGCGGTCAACAATTTTCACACTTACTTAACTGAATTAACATTTTTTACGTTTGGTTTTGTTTTTTAGTTTTTTTAACGAAAAATTGACTAATTAGTGTTTTTATTATCACAATAATAATATCACAATAATAATAGGTTCTTGCAACTCCAACTGTGAATAATTTTCAAACGAGTTGATAAAACTTCCAAAAAGATTAGTGTGCTGAATTCAGAAAAGAAAGAGCTTTCAAATAATGTAACACTCGACCCATGTTCCCTATTTAAAATATAAGGGTTGTTATGACCTCCTTTAAGGGATTGATGTGACAAAGTTGAGTTTTATGTCAAAACATGTCCCCCTCAATATTAAAATTGACGTGTTTCAGCGTTTCTTAAATATTTTTTTTCTCTGGACGCAAATCGGTCTGTTTCGTTTTCAATGCGCCACCCTGTATATATATATATATATATATATATATATATATATATATATATATATATATATATATATATATATATATATATATATATATATATATCCGACGAAGATCCTCATAGTGAAACATCTTTAAAGAAAATTTGATATTTACAGCCGCTGCTCAAATTTTTCAAAATAATGAAAGTATTATTTTTTAAGTTTTTTTTTTACACGATTCAAGATTGGGAGTTTCATCGTGTTCTCAGTGCAAAATTAACATCGAAATTTATACAGCAAGATACGACAATATTTTTTCTAATAGGAATGATATTGGCTTTGGATACACCTGAATAGAATTTATATTCTGCACGTATTAAAATAAGAGTCTGGACGCAGCAAACGCGTTATGGAAGTGAACTTTTATAACAATCTTTCTAATAACAAATATGTCGTTTTTCAATGAAAGCAGGCATCAAATTTGGTTACGAGTATAAACAATAATATTCTATCAAAAGAACCTTATTGTTTGAAAACATACAAAGGTTTTCCGAAAATCAATTTAAAATGTTCCTTAAAAACTGGTTTTCCAGCCAACGAAACTTAGGTTACTAGCACTTACTGCGCCCCGAATTTTTTCTTACAAACATGCAATTTCGATTCATTTCGTTGGAAAAAAAAATTTGCATAACCAACGACTTATGGGCCACGATGTGATTGTAAGTATAATTGTATAAGATGCAGCTTAAGACACCCTATAATTAATATATAAAATTTTTTTCGTATCTTTTATAATAACTGATTTATTGAGATTTACCCTAGAAATACGTCACCCTGTATATATGTTAACAGATAAAAACTGAAACTAACCCAGGATGTAGATTCTAGGGGGCCTAGATCCCCATCATTTAAAGAAATCTTTTTAAAATTCAAAAGTCACTGTTTCCTTCATGGCAAATTATTTATTCTACAAAAATTCGCTAAAAAATATAGACTAATAAACCATAAGCTCTAACTGAAACTACTGCCGAAGGGTCAATTTGAAATAAATTTTCTACAAATATTTAAGTAAAATGGAGAACAATGCCGGTTGAAGCTGTAACTTAGGATTTTGTAAACACAGTTCTCGCCATATTTTCTCTACATAACCGGATTCGTTTCAGATTCTTTGTCTCACAGTTGCCAATTTTGAAGTTTCCAATTACGACTTTAGAGCCTCGGTGGTTCAGTGGTAAGGACGTGTACCTCTGAACCGAGGGTACCGGGTTCGATTCCCAGGGTTTCCCTTTCATTTTTTTTTAGTACACACTGTACAATTACCATGAACCGAGTTTGCGGCATTGTATTTGAGCAGGTTGAATGTCTGCAAGTTCCGACGTTCGGAGGGAACGTAAACCCGTCGGTCCCATGTCCATGCGATGCTGGGCACGTTAAAGATCCCTACCCTCCTTACAGAAAGGTAGGGAATCGGTAAAATTTCCAGGATAGCGAGGTGAAACTACTCCCTGGCTTCGGTCATTGGCTATAGTCCCGGAAATGGACCGACGTTAAAGAAAGAAAGAAAAAGATTGCAACTTTGGCGTTTTAAGAAGAAAAAATATAAGATTTTGAAACTATTTTTTTTTGTACTTTTTGACATTTTTGAGTGAAAAAACTTACTCTTTGTCTGTAATATACAATAGATTTTGTTATCCACAAAGGTTTTTTGTTTTTGTGCGTTTCTTTGGTCATCAGGGGACCCACATTTTTTTCTTTAAATGCCTATAACCCTTTTCTTTTAACCTAGAAATATAAATTTTGCCAAGTATTATACTTTCTATAATATAAACCAGCGCACCACATTTGGTCATGCTAACTTTGTTATTTCTGGAGAAAGAAAAATTTTCTGAAAGAAAACACCAAATTGGTGTGATACACACACATATGTGTTCTAGGAGACCTAGTTCGGTCTCATTTAAAGAAATTTAGAATTTTTTCTATTAAAATTCACTAAAAGTAAAATCTGTCGGAGTAGCCATGGAAAAATGTAAAACATTTGCTTAAATTTTACAGTCAAAATAGTTTAGTATTCACAACTACTGTTTTCCGCGAGAGAGTTGGTGTCGTAGTTACTATTCTTTTAACTCCAAAGCGGTACGGAACTGCCAGTTCGCCCTCACTCAGTTTTGCATTACAAATTATTAAACTTGTAACAACTTTTTTGAAACAGAAAACTTAAACCACGGTTTTCAAAAGAAATAGATTTAAAATTCATTTAGTGTATTCGGAGCAAAAAATAATTTTGTGACTGCAGCTTGCGATATGATACATTTCAAGATTGAAACGTGAGTGCTATATCAACCACTGGAGAAAATTGAGACAGCTCTTAAAAATCATTGATATGACATTTGGCATTGTTAAACTAATATTACAAATCAATGAAATCTAGAAACAACACCCTTGGCAACACTTTTTGAAAATTAGATAATATAACATTGCGTTCGTTTTAGCGTAAGAAAGTTGACTTACATATTTTACTCGGAACACTCTGCAAGCACCAGAAGACACTGAAGGCTCTCAGAAATCTACCTTTCAAGTGACTGGTTTTTAGAAAAGGGGCTGATATAAATAGTTACTTCTGGGTATTTTAGTGTAGTGGATAACGACTGTTAAATAGGTACTTAGCTGCCGACATGCACAAACAAATTGAGATTCTAAAAGTTTACTAAAGTTTTCGTAGTAATATTAAGATAAGCCGTTTGTTCAAAAGCGTTGTCTTCCTAGTGTGTTCCAGGTAATAATAAAAACGAAATTCTCGGAAATATGGTTACCTACATATATTAATAAATATATGACATATAGACCATTACAATACAGTTGATTTTTGATCTGAGTGTGTGATGTCGGTATTTTGGCTGCGGTGTTTACACCACTCGCGAATTAACCATATCTGACCTGGAAAGATAATGATGTTACTAAACTCAGTTTAATCCATTTTTTTAAATAAAAATATACGTGGTGTCATATCGAAATTTAAATCTTTCTCTGTGGAACAATCTTTGTCTAAAAAATATTTTAAAAAACATGCGACTGCAAATTTTTATCAAAACACCCTCTGTTCGAAAATACACGTGAGCAATAAAACACCATTAAGTATGCAAATTCCTTTTAAAGCGTGTACAAGGATATTTCAATATGCTCACCTGTTCCTTATGTAAACACTAATACGAGGGGATACCAAAGAGAAATCGAACTCATATTGTGGTAGGTGGAGATTTTGTACTACCGCGTTCTACCGCTAGGAGTCCATAGAGCTACCATTGCAGAGTCAGTGTGCCAAGCGTCATCGCTAACGAGGGTTTCTTTCGGCTTGTGTGAATTGGTCAGTGAGTGTTGTTTTGTGTGCTCGTCGTTGTTTCAACGGCTGATTCTCGCGAACAGCGTGCGGCCGTAAAGTTTTGCTTGGAAAAAGTAGTGAAATGATAATTACACTTTGAGAACCCAAATCACCACAACGCATCTTTTTAAAGACCTGACGATCATTCCACTAATAAGTTTAGCGTCATCAGAAGATGAAAAATTGTAAACTGCTTATTGCCAAACATCACTTTTTATGCTGAGTTTTAGGTAGATACTGATACCGAGAAGGGAAAATTTTCTGTGTATTGTATTTTTATTGCCGGACGAGGTTTTTGAACTTTCTTTATAACTTTACCTGTTTTGGAATATTATCTGTATCAGAGACGGAGGGCAAACAATTACATTCCAAATCACTCACATCATACGTTTGCACAAATTGTGGGTCTCTTTACTACGTTATATAATTGTTTTTGTCATTTACAAAAGGCTTGCTTTGTAATGCATGAATAGTATGACCTATATTAACTAATGTTTTGTTTACGTTTTATAATGCACTATTTACGTCTATTTTATTAATAGTAATACTTACATTTATATCTTTTCTTTCTAATATTTTATTTTTGTTACCTTCTGTTGTATTTTCTATTTTACCTTTCGATCGACTTCTCCATCTGTTACCTAATTCATCGCTTGTGTCCACCATTTCATTCCCCTTCATTCTATATGTTTGATATTTTCCCCTTGTCAGGTGGTTCTTGGTCTTTTCCGGGATCCATTTTACACAACGAAAGATTTACATTGCTATTCGCACTATCACTCGGTACGACCGTTTCGTTTCACTCCTCGCCCGGCACTGTTTGCTATCTTAAATGATTTTCTAAACGAGGCTCATATACAGTGGAAAATTTACATCGGAATATGCACTGAAGGTGCTTCTACAATGTCTGGAAGATTCCCAAGTATACAAGCACTTGTGAAACAAAAATCTTCGCGGTATACCTGGACACATTACATGATCCACAGAGAAGCTCTGGCTTCCAAAGAAATGCATCCTGCTCTGAAGATTGAAGATTGTGCTACCGATGGTAATAACGGTTGTAAATTATATAAAATTAGACCTCTAAAATCAAGAATTTGTTCTGCACTTTTTAAATACATGGGTACAGTACATTCAGCGCCACTATTTTATTTCGTGATTATCACGTGGGACATTTTTGCAACGTGTTTATGAATTAAGAGATGAAATCGCCATTTTTCTAGAAAAGGAAAACCGACTGGAAGCGAAAAGCTTCGATATGATTTATTTGTGATGACATTGAGCTACTTGGTCGACATATTCGAGAAATTAAACACATTGAATCTTCAACTCCAAGAGAAAACACATATATGTTGCTTACGAGCGTTTTGTAGAGAACTGCATTTATGGAGCAGAAGTGTAAAGCAAAGAAATGTTTGCAAATGTGGGTGAACGTGTTAAAACTTACAAGGTTGAAGAACAACATATGAAAGTTGTTTTAGTAACCATTGAAATCATTTAGCCATGCTGGTAAAGAGTTTTAAAAAACTATTTTCTTGCAATTTGATACCAAATTACGATTGGGTTAGGGGACCCATTTCAAAATACTCGCATCTTAACACACAGCTGAAATCCCTTGGATCTTCGTCTTACTACTAAACCTGAATGCTATAAGACATCAGTCACCGCCCCCCTTGGTCGTTCAGACCACGGCATGGCAACTGCTTCCTGCGCAATGCAACCCGAGGTACGACAGTCATCACACCCACGTATCGTTTGGTACTACAACTCTGCGAACTGGGACGAAATGCGGGATTACTTTTCCTCATTTCCATGGGCGTCTGTCTGCTTCTCTCATCCTGACCCCTCTGATATCTCACAAAACGTCACCGAAATTATTCAAGCTGGCATGTAATTATTTACTCCACGTACACAGAAAACCTCTTCAGCCACTCAAAAGCCTTGGTTCTCTAAATCCTGTGACAAGGCCAGACTTGAAAAGGTCAAAGCTCACAAAACGCGTCTAAACAATCCCAGTCAAGAAAACCATCACGCATTTAACCGCGCAAGAAACCGCTATGTCCGCATTCTTAATAACCACATCAAAAACAAGGTCCTCTCGAGCTCCAACGGCAGCAAACCCGTCTTTCGAGACGTGTTGGAAATAATTTCTGCAAGGGCACGTTCCCACCTCTTGTTTCAGGGGATGAAATCGTTTCTACCGCCCTGGGCAAGGCTGAACTTTTTGCCTCGTTGTTCGCCGGCAATTATACACTCAACCCACCTCCAAATGTTCAACCACCAACAGTCCTCAATGTCGCGCATAAAATGACAGATATCATTTTCAAAACTAAAAAGGTACGAAAGATGCTCTCTTCTCTTAATACCAGGAAAGCCTCTGGCCTTGACGAGATTCCAGCAATTGTTCTCAAAAAATGCGCACCAGAACTTGTTCCTGTCCTGACTTGTCTGTTTCAGACATCTTACAATAGAGGCATATTCCCTAGTAACTGGAAAACTGCTCGAGTACAAACCGTCCCGAAGAAAGGATCCAAAGCGCTTCCTAGCAACTACAGGCCTATTTCTCTTCTTTGAGTCGTCTCTAAAATGATGGAAGAGTATATAAACACCGAATTACTAAGATTTCTTGAAAAACACAGTCTAATTCACGACAGGCAGTATGGATTCCGTCAGCGCAGATCAACTGCCGACTTCCTTTTCTTTGTCACCCATTCTTGATACAAGTCTATGGAACTACACGGTGAATCCCAGATTGTCGCTCTAAACAATCCAAAACATTCGACCAGGTCTGGCACTCAGCGCTGCTTAATAAACTTCCGGCCTATGGCCTACCACCAAAACTCTGTACCTGGACGGCAAATTTCTTCTTCAACCGGAGCATTTCTGTTGTCGTGGTTGGCCATTCCTCTAAACTGTATCCACTTAATGCAGGACTCCCTCAAGGTTCAGCTGTAGCCCCTACTTTGTTTCTTCTCCATATCAATGACCTCCTCTCTAGCACATCCAACCCAGTTCACAGTTACGCGGACGACAGCACCCTTTACTCAAATATACAATATTCTAAGCCTGTCTCTTTAGCCCAATTAGATGACGATCGCAGACTCATGGATGGTTCTGTCTCTGTGGATCTCCAAAAAATATTAGACTGGGGAAGTAGAAATATTGTACAATTCAACTCCACCAAATCTCTCTTGCTTTCTATCTCATAAGAGATACACCAGCCCTAGACCCATCACAATGAACAACCAAGTTATTTAAAGTAATGAGTCATTTTCACTTGTTGGCATTTCTGTGGATCGAAATCTCAATTGGCACCAACATGTCACATCGATTGCAGAAGCGGCTGCTAAGAAATTAGGTTTCCTCTTCCACACTCGCAAATATTTTTCACCAGCTAATCTCTATACCTTATATACTTTACGAATAAGGTCAAATCTCGAATACTGCTCCCACATCTGGGGTGGCGCTACCGCTTTTACACTCGCTATCATGGACTTAATTCAGAAGAGAGCTATGCGTCTCATTGGTGACCCTACCCTCACCCAAAGGCTGTCTTTCCTTACCGATCGACGTGCCGTTGGTGACCTCTTTCTCTTTTATAGATATCTGCACGGGCACTGCTCAGAGGAGCTTTCTTCCGTAGTTCCTCCACTTGCTGCCCCATCTACTAGGGGAACAGAGCGAATGCACCCTTTTACTGTTCAGGTCCTTGCCGGCACGTGTTTTTTTATACTTCGAACTTCCAAACCTTCAAGTCCAGTCCAGAATTAACAAGTTGCCTCTTTCTTCCTTGTGAACACCCACTGTACGATAGTATTTAGGTTGTGAGCCCTCGTGGTGTGTCTTTGAAATAAAAAAAATAAAAAAAAGACTCCCTAAGGTCTCTCAACGGCAACTGGTGAAATCAAAAGGCAATTTAGTAATAAATCACTCTGCATTTTGGACAGGGTTGGATGATACGATTTCTGCACTGAAAACAATAGCATTTCGTATACTATTGCCATTTTTAATATTCTACGTTTGCTAAATCGGATTTTCTGCGGTGGCTGCATTCAAGACAAACACTAGACCTCAGATAAATATAGAAAAAGAGTTTAGAGTGTCAATTTCTAATATTAGTCCTTCTTTCGTATAACTTTGCTCTGCAAGACATGCCCAAGGGAGTCACTAATAACCATTAATTTGGTTTTTAATTTAATATTGATAAGCTAATTATTAAATAGGTTGTGCAGTACTCATACAATCATATATAAGTGCATTATATTGCTTGTATTTCAGTAAATTAAATACATTTTTTAAATATATATTTTTTCTCAACATGCTCGGGCCCCCCATTAAGTTTATCTCGCCCCACAGTTTGAGAATCGCTTAGCTAACCCGATCATGGTCTTGGTTATAGAAACGTTTCATCAGATAAAGAAACCTACTCTTGTACATAACCTTACTTTGCGCAGTACGGCTAAACTTTATCATATCGATAAGCTGCATTCACTTGTTTTTGTCTTGGGTATTCGTAGCTTTTACTAATTTTTACATGCCACGCACCATGCTCTGACAAACGAGATGACGTCCATTGTTTTAGAAAATGCTGGATTACCAAAACACAAACTTAATTAGGTAGCGTGGCGTGCGGAACTAGAGTTAAAAATACGCCATTATGTTCTAACTTTTAAATATCACCTCCTTAGTAGCGAGGTCCCAACAGTTCTAAATTATACGACAAACACCTCAAATTGTTTCAATAAAGGTTCGTATGTTCTAAATATAAGTAATTTGCTTTATGATAGTTATGCCTTTGCAGTAAAAAACTATGGTAAGACGTTACCTCAATTTTTTAGATACATCACGTTAATTAGTAATTGCTTTGAGTAGGGAAATCTAAGTTAAAATCTTTGTTGCAAGCAAATAGACTTACCTATATTTCCTGGAAAAACTCGACAACCATAACACTGAACAACAGCATAGAGAACAGTCTAAACTAGGCACACTCTGAGACTGAGATCTACACTTTGCATACTTTAATACTTTGTTGCAAAAGACATAATTTTAGTGAAGGGCTGACATGTGATGCGCAGGTAGTCAGCCAGAGAAGGGGTCAAGGTCTTATAGCAGGCAAATTAAAATAAGGGTTCGTAATCGTATCTTGAATATAAGTATGTTGGTTTATGCTAGTCATATTTTTGCTTCAAAAGATTGTAGTAGGACGTTACCTTAACTTTTTAGACACATCGTGTTATTATTACCTGCCTTAAATTATTAAATATGAAAATCCGAGTTAAAATTTTCGTTGTAACCAAATATACATACCTAAATTGCCTGGAAAAATTCCACAAGTATAACACTGGACAGCAAACACTTTTAGACTAAGGCCTACACTCAGAGCAGCCAACAATTGAAATAAAAAAATCTCTGGACCCAGCAAGTGCGTTATGGGAGTGAATTTTTATTAAATGCTTCAAATTTGAAACACTCAATTTTATATAAACTGAGAGAGTTTCATTTTGGTGCGTAGTAAGGTCTTTACTAACGCAAGATATCCACCAAATTTCATTAAAATAACTTTGTAATGTTCGGAGAAAAAAAAATTTCGAAAGAAAATTGAAAATTTAAATAACTCAACTTTCTATAAACTTACAAAGTTGAATTTCAGTACGTAGTAAGATCTTCCATATGGCAACATATATAGTAAATTTCATTAAAACAGCTTTGTTACTTTCGGAGAAAAAATTTTTTCGAAAGAAAACTCAAAATTTTCCCGGAAAACCCCGTTTGATTTTTCTAGATAACGAACTCATCCAAGCCATTAATAAAAGAAAACCACTTGCCAAGTTTAATCGAAATCGGTTAATTAATTTTTGAGTTATCAGACGGATACACACACACAGATATATATATATATATATATATATATATATATATATATATATATATATATATATATATATATATATATATATATAGTAGGAAACTAGGAATAAAAATAAACTGGTGGTTGTATTAAACAATAACATTAAATAGATAAGAATTTTGCAGAAATTATACATGTAATTAGATCTAGAGTCCTATTGTCTGTCCCAGTGTGTAACCTCAATCAGTTCCGTGGCCCAGTTAGTTTGTGTATGAGCCATGGCGGGTCCCTTGGCGAGCAAGTGTCCTTGTGTATCCCGAAAAAAAAAAAAAATTGAATAAAAATATTACAATATATAATTATTAAAAAAAAAATAATTCTAAAGGAGTTTATATATGCATATGTGTGTATATGAGCATGTGCGTATGTATTTGTGTTTGTATATTGATGTTATTAAGTACGTAAAACATACACTAATTATATAAGACAAAATATAAGCACCGTATCTAACTCATATGTTTAAACATATCAAATAAATTTTCTAGTTGCCACTTGCCTATCCCGTATCATATATAAAACTTCAAATCCACACCGTGTAATTTATAAAAGTCTGTGGCTAGTGGAGGATCATTCCGTTGCCATCCTAGCATTTGAACACACACACACACACACACACTATATATATATATATATATATATATATATATATATATATATATATATATATATATATATATATATATATATATATATATATATATATATATATATATATATATATAATAAACATATAAAAATTGAAACTGACCTCGGATATGGGTTCTAGGGGTCCTAGTTCGCGCTCATTTGCAAAAATTTTTGCAGTCTCACCATCGATACCTCTCTATTAGTGAATTTTTTAAAATAAAAATTCACTAAAATCGCAACTATAACGAAACAATTTAGCTTAAAACGGAAAATTTAATTTAATAGAATAATAATTAGATAGCTGACTAAATTATAAATGTAGGTAATGTAAAAATAGGTTAACACTTACTAGGCAGGCATCACACCGATTTTAATAACAGTTTGCATACACTCGTTGTTCTGATCGCAGACCACGGAAATTAGAGTAAAGAGCATACAAATTGCGAACTTTCAATTCGTTATTATTAAAACTTATTTTCGACCGTACATATTTTTTTAAAATTATTTTTACAAATACCTGTATTTATTGTTCCCAAATTTTGTTTCTTATGGAACCCGATTAAAATTGTATAGTGCCGTATCAAGCTTTTTCGCGAATACTTTTTTTATTTATTTTTTATTTCAACAATACACCACGAGGGCTTACAGCCTAAATACTATCGTACCGTGGGTGTCGACAAGGAGGAAAGAGGCAACTTGTTAATTCTGGACCTGAAGGTTTGGATGTTCGGGGGAGAAGGAAAAACATATGCCGGCAAGGAATTCCACAACTTGAAGGTCCTCGGGACAAAAGAGCGGGCATAACAAGATGTTCTATGTCTGGTGACCTGGACAGTAAAAGTGTGTATTCGCTCTGTTCCCCTGGTAAACCTGTTGGGGACAGCAGGTGGAGGAACTATGAAAGAAACCTCCTCTGAGCAGTGCCCGTGCAGATATCTATAAAAGAAAGAGAGGTCACCAACTGCACGTCGGTGGACAAGGGATGGCAACCTTTGGGTGAGGGTGGTGTCACCAATGAGACGTATAGGTCTCTTTTGAATGGAGTCCAGGATAGCGAGTGTAGAAGCGGCAGCTGCACCCCAGATGTGGGAGCAGTATTCGAGGTTTGGCCTTATTTGTTAAGGTTATAAGGTGTAGAGATTATGTATTATGTATTATATACTACAAAAATCCTTCCATTAAAAAATTGTTTCCATATCAATGAAGTTTTTGACGCCAGAATAGATTAGATATGGCTAA
Organism: Tillus elongatus; assembly: GCA_964006375.1. Taxonomy (NCBI): domain Eukaryota; kingdom Metazoa; phylum Arthropoda; class Insecta; order Coleoptera; family Cleridae; genus Tillus; species Tillus elongatus. Next base: position 135,726,538 of record OZ023266.1, on the reverse strand, counting down.
TTTGTAGCAAAAAAATGTCAAAAATCTTTTGGGAAAACCCTTTTTCTAAATAACGAATATCTTAAGAAATACAAGTGCCTTTCCATACTTTTTACTAACCCTATATATATATATATATATATATATATATATATATATATATATATATATATATATATATATATATATATATATATAAGTTCGGAAAGATTTACTCGGATTTTAATGTGAGACATACTTGGTTCTTGGGTTGAACCGCGTCCTGAATTTATTGAAACTAGACGTTTCGGCTCCTGTTTTGGAGTCATTTTCAAAAGGTAAAGGAAACATGTAAGGACATGAACTCTATGGCCTCAATCTGCCTACTCCCCAAATCGTCTCTAAGGTCTCAGTGTGTTCAACCCTAGGCCTAAGAGAGATCTAAGATTTCAACGCGAGAAGAAGGATGTCTTATATATGTATATATATATATATATATATATATATATATATATATATATATATATATATATATATATATATATATATATATATATTATTGATTTACTATGTCCTTTATTATGCAACTTGCCTTACATAGAAGCTCGTGCTTATACGTGTAAAATGAAATAATTTTTGCACATAGTTTGTTCTATTTTTTAACAGCCGAATGCCCCAGTTGAAATATCACTGTGAAATTTTACCCAAATTATGGTGTGTTCAGAAATTTACTCACCACGAGAATTTCTGTTACTTGTCAGTTCTAAGCAGGATCTGGTATCTTCACAACAAAATCTTCTACATATTCGAATTTGTCTGATACAAAAATTTTGACATTTCTATTTGACAGTTGTGTATTTTATATTATACAGTGCGAGTTTGTAAGAATATATTCAATTTATCTAATATAGCTTTTTTTCAAAAATGCTCGGACACGTTGTGAGTGTCAGTTAAGTAAGGCATTATGATGAACAATTTTTCCGAAAGAACTCACTTTGCTGCTTCGCCCTCTATTGTTTGTGGTAATTACTTTATTTTAACATCAGATGATTGATATAATCTTAAATAATAATTTTAAGGTAACATGCAATGCTATGCCTCCTTTGCTGAATTATTTTAATGCTAAATCGGATAGTTCTTGTTTACTACACTTTCATATCAATCTTTATCAAAAATACAAATTTTAAACAGAATGACTGAACCGTCTAAGATTGTAGCGAATTATCATTAAATGTTTCAAATATGAGTAACTCAATTTTCTATAAAACTAGAAGGTTGTGTTTCGGTATGTAGTAAGGTACTTACGAGGGCAATATACCAACCAAATGTAATCAAAATAACTTTTATCTTTTGAGAAATTTTTTTGTTCGCCAAATTTTTTTTTTTAAATTAATAGGGATGTCAAGCCATTAATAAAAGAAAGATTATCGCCGAGTTTCACCAAAATCGGTTAATAACTTTTGGAGTTATCGGGTGGGTACATATATATATATATATATATATATATATATATATATATATATATATATATATATATATATATATATATATATATATATAAGACTAGATGCATTTTCGCAACAATTAGAACCGTAGACCGGTTTCGCTCTCATTAGAGCTCTTCAGTACGGCATACTAATTGCAGCAAAAATGCACCAAAAATAACACGGCTATCGTATAGCCAGTCTCAAAACACTAAGTGAGTAGCGAACGTGTCGCCACCTAGTTCGGAACCAAGTACTTGTTGTCACGCCCGCTCCAAATAATACAGAGTATTAAAAATAGAGACGGTATACAACTAACTAACAATTTAAAAAATTGTTAGCCCTGGCCCATTTCTACCCCAATATAGGGACAAAGTATGTAAGACTAGATGCATTTTCGCAACAATTAGAACCGTAGACCGGTTTCGCTCTCATTAGAGCTCTTCAGTACGGCATACTAATTGCAGCAAAAATGCACCAAAAATAACACGGCTATCGTATAGCCAGTCTCAAAACACTAAGTGAGTAGCGAACGTGTCGCCACCTAGTTCGGAACCAAGTACTTGTTGTCACGCCCGCTCCAAATAATACAGAGTATTAAAAATAGAGACGGTATACAACTAACTAACAATTTAAAAAATTGTTAGCCCTGGCCCATTTCTACCCCAATATAGGGACAAAGTATGTAAGACTAGATGCATTTTCGCAACAATTAGAACCGTAGACCGGTTTCGCTCTCATTAGAGCTCTTCAGTACGGCATACTAATTGCAGCAAAAATGCACCAAAAATAACACGGCTATCGTATAGCCAGTCTCAAAACACTAAGTGAGTAGCGAACGTGTCGCCACCTAGTTCGGAACCAAGTACTTGTTGTCACTTGGTTCCGAACTAGGTGGCGACACGTTCGCTACTCACTTAGTATATATATATATATATATATATATATATATATATATATATATATATATATATATATATATATATATATATATAGTGACCCATATGAAAGACCTACTAGATCACTTTTAGAGGCTGAAAATTTCAAAAAATATATTAGCCATAGAAAAAATCTATGCAGGTTAAGTCGGGAGACCTGGAAAGAAACTCTATTAATCCACTATTTCGTCTTATCCACCGGTAGGCAAATGTTCTTCCAACCACGCCATCACTTTCCTGGCATTGTGGATAGGAGATCCATCTAACTGAAACAGTAGATCAGCCACTTCTGCTGGTAGAAGTTCTTCCATAGCATCGGAGAACTCCTTATCCAAAAAATTTAAAAATGTTTGGCTGTTCAAATTGCCTTCAGAAAAGAATGGTCCAATTATTCTGGTATTTAATATACCGCACCAGGTATATCTGGGATATAATATACCATTTCCTTTTTGTGAATACTGCCGTCTACAACTTACTGCCCATTCTGGATTTGCTTGTGCCCAATGCCTTGTATTTTGTGAACCGTCCCATTTGTTGTGAATGCTGCCTCGTCAGTAAGCAAAATATTTTAAAGAAAATTTCTGTCACTAAAATATTCTCCTTGGCACCATAAGCAATATTCCATTCGCTTATCACTGTCGCCTTCTTCTAAGGTGTGCAGAAATTTGGGTCTAAAGGACTTCGTATTGCTGTACTTTTTAAAGTATCTCCTTCTTGTTTCCCGTGGCAACTGTAGCTCCAGACTTGCATTTCATAAACTGTTTCTCGCATTGTCGTTGAAATTTTTTTAAATTTGTTCATTGTTTCTTTTTTGCCGTTGTAGATTACCATTTTTTAAACACAGCTCTGCATGTTGCAAACTCGCCTAACAGTAGACTTGCTAATGTTGTGAAGCTCTAGATGTCTATTATTAAAAATCCGACGTACTTCACGTATGGACCTAGAGCCTCGGTGGTTCAGTGGTAAGAACGTTGGTTCGATCCCAGGGTACTCCTTTAACTTTTTCAGTACATACTGTACAATTAACATCAACCGAGGTTGTGGCATTGTATTTGAACAAGTTGAATGCCTGTACGTTCCGCCCTTCGGAGGGGGCGTAAAGCCGCCGGTCCCGTGTCCATGCGATGTTGGGCACGTTAAAGAAAGACAGGGGTTCGGTGAAATTTCCAGGATAGTGAGGTGAGACTGCTCCCTGGCGTCGATGTTTGGCCATAGTCGCGGAGATATGCCGACGTTAAAGAAATAAAAGACACACACACACACACACACACACCTATGGACCTGTCACTGTCACCACGAAGTTTCACTATTTCAATTTCGTGCAGTAAAGTTACATTACCAACCATACGTGTTTGACAGTGTACTTCAGGAACAATACGTCAACTGACCTAATAAATTTGACATTTCGTTATTTGTTCAGCAGAAAGTAATTTCAAAGCCTGCTATTAAGAGTGATGTTCATCAGTATTGAGCTGCATCATTGGAACATTTCAGTTAGTGATGTTTTGTGAGTAAAAAAAAAAAAAAGATTACCAATATTATAAATAACTGTGGGGTAGACATTTTAAAAAGTTTATCTGATAGCAGTTTAGCGCATATTAAGCAAAATTGTAATTGACGTGACGAGTATTCGATATATTTCGACAATCTAATACACATTTTTATTATGCTACAGAATTTCTCTTAGAAGCTGCCTACTGTTAAATGTTGTTATTAAATAAAACCGTTGTTATTCATTTGTTATCACATTGATTACTGGATAAGAAGCTTAAATTCATAATAAACAGCCCTATTCACCACTTAGTCGTGGACTTATTAATATCCAATATTTTTTTTATGAAATTCCGAAAAACCCATTTTAATAGACGCCGAATTCAGTGGCGTGCGCAGATTTTTTGCTAAAAAATCGCTAATATCGTTTTTGAACCTTTAGCCTCTAAAAGCGTTCTAGTAGGCCTTGGTTCGAAAAAAATTTGATAACACTTGCCCCAAAGTACACTTTTCCCACCTTCTACATTTCAAAAAAATTTGGTCAAAATAGCTCAATAAATAAAAAAGTTATGAGGCTGTCCCTCTTTTCAATAAGTCACTATATATATATATATATATATATATATATATATATATATATATATATATATATATATATATATATATATATACAGGGTGGTTCAGATCTATTTAGACGATATATATCATAGCCCCTACACATGTTAGCAGAAAAAGTTTCAGACCAAAATTTTTTGGTTTAAAAGCTGCTTATAATAAAACTTTACTTAGATAGGTGGCTCCAAAGTGTACTTTTCTAAACTTCATTTTTTTCAAAGGAACACCCTGTATTTTATTTGAAATTGGGATTCCTTATTTAATTCTTAATCAACAATGCGTAAAACAGTTTTTTCCATTTCAATAGTTTCCGGGCAAATCCCCAAAATAATGCATGTTTAAAAGTAGTCACAAAAATATAATTAACAGTTAATTAATATTGCTAACGATGACAAAGTAACTTATAAATGATGCTCAAACTGGCGACCACTTTCTGTTTCGCAAATGTCATATCTTCCAATAAGCTACACAGTGTGTGTATTTCTAATAACTAGAGGCGAAATTCCCTTTCAGACACACCACAAGGGCTCACAGCCTAAATACTATCGTATCGTGGGTGTTCACAAGGAGGAAAGAGGCAACTTGTTAATTCTGGACTTGAAAGTTTGGAGGTTGGGAGGAGAAGGAAAAACATGTGCCGGCAAGGACCTGGACAGTAAAAGGATGCATTCGCTCTGGTCCCCTGGTAGATCTGTTGGGGGGAGCAAGTGGAGGAACTATGGAAGAAAGCTCCTCTGAGCAGTGCCCGTGCAGATATCTATAAAAGAGAGAGAGGTCACCAACGGCACGTCGGTGGGCAAGGGATGGCAGCCTTTGGGTAAGGCTAGGGTCACCGATGAGACGTATAGCTCTCTTCTGAATGGAGTCCAGGATAGCGATTGTAGAAGCGGCAGCGGCACCCCAGATGTGGGAGCAGTATTCGAGGTTTGGTCTTATTTGTGAAGTATATAAAATATAGATGGTGAAAAGTATTTGCGAGCCAGGAAGAGGAAACCTAATTTCTTAGAAGCCGCTTCTGCAATCGATGTGACATGTTGGTGCCAATTGAGATTTCGATCCACAGAAATGCCAACAAGTGAAAAGGACTCATTACTTTGAATAACTTGCTTGTTCATTGTGATGGGTCTAGGGCTGGTATATGAGAAAGAACGCAAAACTGAGATTTGGTGGGGTTGAATTGTACAAGATTTATACTTCTCCAGTCTAATATTTTTTGGAGATCCACGGAGACGCAACCCTCCATGAGTCTGCGATCCTCATTGTTTCTTCCAAGATATTCCGAACTGAGATTTGAGGATTTATTGCAACAACAAGCGCAAGAATATTTACTGTGGTGCCCTTATCTCTTACCGGCTGATCTCTTCTGCAATATACCGATGTGTATACCGATATGAAAATCGTTATTTATACACTTTCTTGGACTGTCGTGCATTCTTCCTACACTCGCCCTAGATTAGTAGCATATCGACATATTCACTTGCAGTAAAGAGAAAAGGTATTGTAAACAGAAAAAAGTTCGCTTTTTGATATTGGCACAGACATTAAAACGAACAGTCAGTTATGATACTGACATAATAGTTGTGATGCTGTCATTGCTGAAGAATAATCCTTATTGAAAGGAACATGCAAATGTTTGTTTGTGATTTCTCGAAAACTGTTGAAAGCAGATTGTTTAACCAACAAATTGTGGTCTAAAACTTTTTCTCCTAGCATGTACAGGGGATCTGACAGGTATCGTCCAAATATATCTGAAATACACTGTATCTATCTATCTATATATATATATATATATATATATATATATATATATATATATATATATATATATTTATGTGTCCCTACGATCAATTAAGAAATAATAAATCAATTTTAATAAAACGTGGTGGCACGCTGTTCTTTTTGTAAAAGGTTTGGACAAGTCGGGGTAGCATTTCCGGCAATTGTTTTTATTTTTTTTGGTTTAAGGAAAAAAGTTATAAGCATTTAGAGAAACAATCGGTCGCACTGGAGATCAAAATGTCAAAATAATATATGTGGTTAACAAACTGTATTGCATAATAGAGAGGAAGATTAATTTTCTATAGTACAACAAAGTCAAAAAGTACTAAAAGAATGCTTGGAAACTTGTATGATTTTTTTTCTAGAGACGTCAAGCTTGCGATTTGAAACGTCATACTTTGACAGACACATTCTAAAGCAAAGGCTTATTTTGGACAATAAACATCGCAAGGGGTATTTAACAGGGTTTACATTTCAGTTTCAATAGCTGTTGTTCTTCATTTAATTAGTGTTACGTAATATTCTTAATCATGACAGGATCGCCATAATTTGTTACGAAAAATCCGGACAGGATCCCCATAATTTGTTACGTTAAATTGGTGCCAGTTCTTTTGGGATGTGGTAGGCAGTATGAAAGAGTGGTGTTATTAAATTAAATGACAATTCACTCAAAAATATAGTTTCCTTTAATTAATCCCTGCTATCAATAAATGCATTTATTCAAAGGTTTTCTATTTCCGACCTGGGAAATTCTTTTTAAACCATCTACTACATCACACTAATAAAATTTTACAAACTGTCATACTATCTAACCTTCAAAATTTTAATATGACGAATAACAAAATTAACCGTCTTTTTATTATTCAAATTATTATTTATAACAAGACTTCAGTATGGACATGATATCTTTCACAAAAGTGTACGTGCAGTCTTGTTTACATAAAAAAAATAGACAATTGTTAATATTGTCGGCGTTTATGAACTATATAGACGTTAGGTAAGTCAGCCTTTAAACATTCAAAACTATATATAAGTTGGATGAACATTTCTCTCTATTTAATTAACTTTACCACTTATCTGTCTTGCCACAGGTTCCTATACCATCATTAAAATTACTAATTAAATAACTCGTGCGTATGGGTTGACCTCTAACAGACCCTCATCATCGGAATTCTAGACTTTCATAGCCCAAAAGGATTATATTTGACCAGCTAACACTCAAAATTCCCTAATAAACGTTTTCACCAATAACCAGACATTAATTCCAGCCATAAAATTACAGGATAATTAACGAAAACACCCCAGAAGAAAAAAGAACCCAGACAAAGGGTTTTCCTTTATTCAAAGAGAAGACTAGGTTATCTAATATCTAACAGTAATTGCTCCAACAGTAATTACTTTTATAATCAATTTATACTTTAACCGAGAGACAATAAATCGACCACAATAAATAATGAGAGAGAAAAATCTAAAATTTGTTCAGAAGTGTTGGAATTTCATGTTTTCCTTTATCTTGTGATAAGGCCGGCAGATAAAAATACACGAAATAAAATAAGATAAATTCAAAGGAGATCCCAGAGACGATACTACGCGGTGGCATTAGTCTGTTATCAAAAAATAAAGCAATAAACGAATAATGGATTGTCAACTATTAAAAATGTGACTGCTACTACTACTACTACTTCTACTACTACCACTTAAGTGTTAGGTGTTTTTGTTTATGTGTCAAGTGCTTCAGATGGAATTTGATAAAGTTACATTCGATATCCTTTTTATGCCTAGTTTTATATATTTATATACAGTGTGATCAAACCGCAATGAAATAGGCGCTGCGCTGTGATTTTATGGCAGCAGTTTAAATATTAGGGTTTCTGATTTAAATGTTATAATTTTTATTTAACAAAATAAATTAGATATAATTTCTCTCTTTAGTCAATAAATCAATAAACCGACAGCCAGTGCATTATGGTAGTGCATTTTCATCGACTTTTTTCAAATTTTAATAAACCAATTGTAACAAAAACTTAATAAAGGCAACACGTGTATGGCATGTGATCAATCTAAATTTATTCTTTTCGGAGACATGCAATTTTTTGCTTTTAGCGGATGTTTCGTATCTGAAAGATTTTTATGAAAGTTCGCTAGTATAACGCACTTACGTTTTCGGACACGTTAGTACAGGCAATAGAGGAGCCCGTTAGTCTTGTCCATAATGCACTAAACTACAGGAGTTATCTTTTTTGATAGATAGGTTCAGAATTACGTACTGAATGTAAAAACACAAAATCCTTACAAATTAGGAGGGCGGAAGTGCCGCCGCCATTGTGGGAGAAACCGTTTCGGCCTATATCTTCGTAACCGTGCACTCTAGGCCAAAAATGATAATGACCTTCATTGTAGATAATTGCGTTTCTCATCTTTTTTGTTAATTTTTTTTTGCATCACTCACCGTTTACAACTTATACGACTATTAGCATTCATTTATTGACTTTTTTTACCTATATCTTGGTTAATAATTGTTTAAGAAATAAAATGCTTATAACTTAAGTTTTCAATCGATAAATTTCCTACAATTTTTACTGAAAACTTTTTTTCTCAAATCAATATTTTCAAAGTTATAACGCGTTAAATGTTGCGCTTTTTAATCGACAAATTTTTCTGGAAATATTTTAGTAAAATGAAGGACAATCACGGTTGAAGCTAAGATTTCAGGCTTTGTAAAACATTCTTCTTGAGACATTTTCTTTCCATAGCTTATATTAATTTCAGGTTCTTTGCGTAAATGTTGCTAATTTTGACGTTTTAATTCGCGACTTTGACGTTTTGAGGAAAAGCCCAATTTATTTTTCTTTAAATGCCTATAACTTTTTGTCTTTGAACTTACAGACCTAAATTGGTAGATAATTTACCTATAAAGACGTAAAACCGTGCACCAAATTTGGTTGCCCTTACTTTGTTATTTCCAGAGATATGATTTTTTTTCGAAAGAAAATACAAAATTTTCCGGGAAAACCTGGGTCGATTTTCTTGGCTAACGAAATTGTCCAAGCCACTTACAAGGGGAAGGTATTCACCAAATTTAATTAAAATCGGCCCATTATTTTTTGAGTTATCGGTGTGATACACACAAACAGATATATATATATATATATATATATATATATATATATATATATATATATATATATATATATATATATATATATATATACATATACATAAAAATTGAAACTGGCCCCGGATATGTGTTCTCGGGGGCATAATTAGAGCCTATTTGAATTTTTTTCAAAATTCAAATGTCGGGGTCTCCTCATTAGTGAATTTTTTTTTAAAGAAAATGCACTAATATTAATTTGAGAAAAAAAAAGTTTTAAGTAAAAGTTCTAGAAAATTTGTCGATTGAAAAGTTAAGTTATAAGCATTTTATTTTTTAAACAATTATTAACAAAGATATAGGTAAAAAAGTCAATAAATGAATGCTAATAGTCGTATAAGTTGTAAACGGTGAGTGATACAAAAAAAATATTTAACAAAAAAGATGAAAAATGCAATTATCTACAATAAAGGTCATTACCATTTTTGGTCTAAAGTGCACGGTTACGGAGATATATGCCTAAACGGTTTTTCTCCAAATGGCGGCACTTCCGCTCTCCTAATTTGTAAAGATTTTGTGTTTTTACATTCAGTACGTAATTCTGAACCTATCTATTAAAAAAAAAACTCCTGTAGTTTAATTCAGGATAAAATTCTCTATTGCCTCTACTACGTCTATAATATTTTATTATTACAAGCAATTCATGTTCTTGAACATTAATTAATTAATGTTGATAATATCATACGTAAAAAAATAAACTACTATAACGGTGAAACACACCAGGTGATAGAGAAGCTTGGGTACAAACTGTACCTTTGGTTTTCATCTAGACACGGTAATGTATTATGTGAAAGAAAGTAGTTTTTAATCCAAACAGTCCTAATCGGATTTGCATACCTCAGACATCGGGTCAAGACGGTAATAAAATAGAAACCCAAACGCATTTTTATCTTCTATGTCGTCTGAAGAAAGAAGAAACCAACAAACCGCATAGTGAATTGATTACTCGACACGAGTAAGTAGGTTTTAAGATTTGGAACAATGAAAAGCGAATCTGTTCTGAAAACTATCCTTATTATGTGGTGTGTCTTACCTGTTATTATAATCTCTTTTATTCGTGTTAATTATAATCGTGTGTACAAAGTGAGACATATTATTATTACTAGTAATTTTGTTTTCTATATAAAAAAAACAATTATGGGATTTTGTTACATGTAAAAAGTGGAAGAGTAATTTTACTAATTAAATTAAAAAGAAGAATGGAGACGTGTATTCTTTGGTATAGGAAGAACATGTAAAATATCACAGTACTGTTAAAAAATAATTGGATTAATTGGTCACGCATGTACATATCATTAAAGTTATACAGGGTGTTTGGCGAGCACCTTCATTAGTAGTTTATAACCTTCTATCCCGTATTAGAAGCAGAAAATTTAGATCTGGGCATAAGCGGTTATGACGAATCTGGAGTCGTGTGTAAATTAATGAAAATATTGGGAATTTTTTCATTACTTCAACATGGCAACACTGCTGTGACAATTCTGATACGTGTTTGTCAATATATCTAACACCCTTTAATTCTGCATTAAGTGATTGTCTATGTTTTTTTTTGCCTCAGGGCTCGTCCGCGACCTTGTCGCCCCGATAGCAGTGCAACCTTTGGTTGATTGTGCATACCCTTAGTCTTACCCCACCCATTCCAAAATCACTGTGCCTTGAACTAGTCTGTAAAGCGATTGGTAGGTTGAAGTTTTATATTGCTCTGTCTCCGGTCTAGACTGACCGTAGATCAGTTGTCTTTGCGGTCCAGAGCTTTACACTCGCACAAGATGTGCTGGGCTGATTCCTCCCCCTCGCCGCAGAGTCTGCATGCGAGGTCCCCTTCGAACCGCGCCATTTTATGCAGGTGTTTCTTGACGGCCATGTGTCCCATCAAGAGACCTGTTGTGTTTCTGAGCTATCCTCTGCTAAGATTTAGCAGCTATACAGCTCTCTTTGAACTGGGTCCGTCAATTGTTGACTTCCCATGTCTGAGCCCTGGACAGTCCGCCCAGTACACCTTGTGTTGGTTTTTGACCCAGGATTTAATGGCTCCCCTGGTAGTGCTTTTTGTCACGTCCATATAATACTATCGGGCTAGTTACTGTTAGTCTATAAGTTACATAAGCTTTTGTTAATAGATACAATTTAATTGCATCAAATTCAGTTAACGAATCCATTATGCAAATTTGATGGTAGTTGCATAATTTTTGGCAATATATGTATGTATTAGAAGGTAGGTGAGAATACCGATAAATAATTATATATTCACACGAGAGAAATTTTTAGGAATATCCGCTTACGTGTATTATAGTCGCAGTCACATAATTTTTTGTTCTATAGACCCTCATAAGATACAGGGTCTTGATAAATAAAATAAAAATATTCGATGAGGTCTTTAAAATGTTTAGGTGATGTATGTCAATAGTTTACATAAAAACAAAATCAACTTATAACAATAATAACTATAATAACAACTATAATAATAAATTTTTTTTTAGGAAACATCAATTTAAAGAATCAATTTTTTTTTGGATATGTGCACCTACATGCTACGGTATCTAGAACCCATATCCAAGGTACATTTTTTATCCAAAAATAATACAGTTTATTTTGATTAATTTCGATACAAAGGTTACATTATTGGATTCTATACAATTAAAAAAATTGTCGCTTTTTAGTTGATGAAAAATGGAGCTATTTTTAAATTTTAATGATATCTTTATTCTCTGTCTCCCTCTCCCCCCCCCCCTCTCTCCCTCTCTCTGTTCAAGAATGCTATGGATTTAAAATTTATTGCGAAACAGTAAAAAACAGTAAAGAAAAAGAAATCATCTGATTGACGAATTTGGCTAGAAAACACTAAAAATTTCATAACTAATCGTCTTTCATTCTTGATAATAGGAAAAATAAAAAACATATCAATCTTAATGTAGGAGATATTCAGAATGCATGCCTTGGGAATTTTGGCAGCATCCTAATTGTAAATAAAACTGTCTTCTAACGTTAATCAACGTATGAGGCGTGACCGTTCTAATAGCAATCGTTATTCTTCTTTTTAAGTCAGTTAAATTGCGTGGTCTAGTTTTGTATACCATACTTTTCACACATCCAAATAAGTCTAATAACGTAAGATCGGGTGATGGTGCTGGCCATTCTAACGATCCTCGCGTCCCCATCCACCAACTTGACAATACTAAGGCGAGGTACTGCTCCATCCTGCTGGAGCCATATCACATTTGTTGGAACTGGTGGGTTTGCTCCATCAAGATATTTTGCCAAAGTTGGAAAGACATTATTTTGGAGCAGTGCTAAATAGTTATCTCCATTCAAGTTGCCATATACGAATAAGTCTGCAAGCACAAGAGCGTTTTGGTGGTCAATTTTCATTAAAATGTTTTTAATAGCAAATATGTTTCTTTAATGCAAGCATGCATCAATTTGGTTACCAGGTACTAAACTATATAGTAGAAACAATAAACCATATTTTATCAAAATAACTTATTGTTTGAAAATGTACAAAAATTTTCTGAAAATAAACTTAAAAATGTTTCCGAGAAAACTTGTTTCCCAGCCAACGAACCTTAGGTTAATAGCACATTAAGTTATTAAAATTTGAAGCATTTAATATAAATTCGCTACCAAAACGCACTTACTGCGGCGATTTTTTTACCAACATGCATCATATTTCGATAAAAAATGCAATAATATAAGGGTGAAATAATTTTATAAGATTCAGATAAGACCCCTAAAAATGCAATGAAAAGTCACCTATTGTAATAAGTAGAAAAGCAGCTTAAAAAAATTAAAATCGATTAACATATTCCGTTCGCGCATCATACTTAAAGTTAATGAAACATTGCAAAAATCGCGCTTTTTTTGTTAGTTCACAACTTTGAAAAAACACACTTTAATTTTTTATGCCTGTTTTGTGGCTTAATTAAGCTAAGTAAACTAAATTCTGATTAATATTATAATTTCCTCCGTTCGCGCAACCTCCTAGAAAAAATAGGTATTTCCCAATTTTTTCCATTTTCACTGTGCAACGCTCCCTTCGTTTTCTAGAACAAAACGACCCAGGACTCACCACGTGGAGGTAGTTGCACGTCGAGTTACAATACTTACAACTATTTACAAACATTTTCTGTAAAGTCGGATACTTCGCTTATTCTGTTTCTTACTGTTTATTTGTTTAACTACAAATCTAAAGTCTGATTTTTTTGGAGAAATGAGGCATAACCGATCTATACTTCGGTGTTGTTCGGGTACATCAATCTCTAGCTTCATGTCCACATACTTTATTCAGGGTCTCTGTCATGTCCACATACTTTATTCAGGGTCTCCGTCACAAGTTTGATGTACCTCTTCACAGCCTGGATGTGACAGGGAAATTTAATTGGCTCGGATATAGCAATCTCTAGCTTCATGTCCACATACTTTATTCAGGGCCTTTGTCACAAGTATGATGTACCTATTCACAGCCTTGATGTGATAGAGAAATTTTGTATTCCTCTGATGGGCGTATTGTAACAATTCATGAGTGTTTTAATATCATCTTCACTTAGCTCCCGCAGCATTGGCGGATGGCACACCACACAATATTTCCAATTTCCAATTAATTATTTCAGTGTAATCGGAAGCTTGGAAGTTTATCATCGGTGTTACAAATTTTCTAATAGTCTTCTTCTTTGAGGCGGCTTGCGTTGCTTTGAAGATCCTTCTGGGAGTCCCGGTGGTCCATATGTAAGACCGTGTGCCACTGAACCAAAGGGTATTGGGTTCGATTCCCAAGGTTTCCTTTACACTTTTTCAGTACAAACTGTAATAAAATGAGTGAAGATTGGAACCTGTGATGAGCACTGATAAGTAGAATTTGAAGAACTCAATTCATCACAATACAGTTTTCTGACCCGACGATCGTTTCGCTAACAAAGTAAGCGTCATCAAGGGGATAAGTAAACTAATGGTCGGGTCAGAAAACTGTACTGTGATGAATTGTGCTTAAAACTGTAATAAATTAACCTCAACCGGGGCTGTGGCATTATATTTGAGTAAATTGAATGTATGCACGTTCCGCCCTTCGGAGGGGGCGCAAATCCGTCTGTCCCGTGTTCATGCAAAGTGGGGCACGCTAAAGATCCCTACCCTCCTTACAGAAAGGCAGGGGTTCACCCAAAATTTGCAGGATAGTAAGGTGAACCTGCTCCCTGGCGTCGGTGATTGGCCATAGTCGGTGAAATAGGCCGAGGATAAAGTAAAAAAGTCCCTTATGTTACCAAGCTCTGGAATATATTGCCGTTGTCTTACTGGATCGACAATTTGAACTAAATCGTCGGATAAATATCGTAATATTTGGATTGCTTGAATGACACGTTTTGGTCTGTGGGTAAAATATTTGCTCTTTTTAATGGCAAACCACACAGGCAAGTATGATTTTAATATCAAGACAACTATTTTTTTTAAAGTTTCCGGATGGATCTGATGAACTTATATATCTACTTGGTTGGCGACACTTAGCCGTCTGGAATGTGACAAAGGACCAGGGTCCCGATTTACCAAGTCTTGTGGACAATGTTTCAAGGTGATTGCATTTGAAAAGTCCAACAAATAATGTTGGTCTTTGCTCAAAAAATTCCTGTCTATATCAGGAGTCGAACAATCTATGGGTTCATAATCGACCACAGTGAGTTTTTTACGGCAAGTAAGCTCATGCAAGATTTAGGCCTTGCAGTTTGACCGTGAATATGTTGGAAAATGTGGCGAAAAGGGAGATCAGTGTAATGGACGAGGCATATGACCCACTGTAGCGGGCGTCCTACATGAATTTTTAGTCCTTGGATGACACCATTCTTCCATCGAGTGTTGGTTTTAATGCCATCACATCCCACAAATTCTAGTTTTTTAGTGATACTAATAGTTCAGAGAGACGAGAAATAATGCTTTAAATTATATCATTTGACGAACTCCAGAAAAGAGATACATGTCCAATATAAGTTGATCCAGGCTCCTGGATAAGATAACAGTGTTCTTCTTTCACATTCCAGAGCAATTGCTTGGCCTTAAATTTTTTGAGTGTAGGGAGGGATCACGCCGCGGTTGAATCTAGTTCAAATAAGTTCGATCTATTTTCAAGGGAGTTCTGAGTCGTTTTGGTCTAGCTAAATGAGTGAATATTTGCACAGTGAACATTGCGAAAAATTGGTAAGAATTTCCAAGACGTTGCGGGAACGGACAAAATGAGATTATTGATCAGAATTGAAGTTATTTAGGTTATATAAGCCATAAAAGAAGCATAAAAAACTAAAGCGTGTTTATTTTAAAAGTTTTGCCTAACTGAAATTTACGAAAAATGCGCGATTTTTGCAATTCTTCATTAACTTTAAGTACGATGCGCGAACCGAATATGTTAACCGATTTTATTTTTTCTTGTGCCGTTTTTATAGTTACTAGGCAACTTTTTCCCACTAAATAAAAATATTTATATTTTGCAATCCACCCTAATAAATAATCTTATATTTTATGCTGCTCCTATTGTATTACTTAAGAACGGATGGTATGGCGCTATGGATAGAAATTCTTTGCTGATAAGTTTAATTAAACGACTTGTAGACAAAGCTATACCAGACTTTTAATTAAATTTACAGCAAATAAACCATTTAAAGATAGTAATCTCTTAACAATAAAGTCCCAACAAACTTGGTGTTTTAATGTTGATGATTTTTAGTAAATAAGTTTTAAATAAGAACATGAAGCCGAGAAAGTATTTCCTGTTCCTACTGAAAGGGAATAAGTTAACGGAGATGTTAATAACCTTGTGCGTTGGTAAATCCGATGTTCCATAATAATAAACTAGACACTTTTTAATCTTGACGCAAAACATTAGCTGGTTCTTGGAACGCTTTCACTATACAAGCTTTAATTTAATATTGGAATGAACTGTTTTAATTTGGATGCTAAGATATGATGGGGATTACCTTAGATGTATTGATGTGCCATAAAACTGTGTTTGTATTGTGTTTTCACTATTCCATATACCTAAACATCACACTTTCTCCATCAAATTGTTTGTCTTTAATTATCACTTAAAAGACCCATTCAATTATTTCGTGACATCTGATATGTTTATAATCATTATCACCCATAGACATACAGGGTGTTTCAAAATGATGGTCTATGTTACAGGTGCACATTCAGCACAAAAAAATAAGACTATTTTTTCATATAAACATGGGTCCGCAAATGCTTAATTTTTTAAATACAGCGTGTTAAAGTTATTTGCTTTTTTTTTCACGAATAAGTCCCAGCCAAATTGAAATTTTGGTGGGAAAGTTAGCATGTGGGGGTCTTTGAGGGCAAGAAATTTAAATATGTTAATGTTAATAACACTGCTGGTAGAGGGCGCCACCTGTAAGACTATGCTTGCATTCAATTGGCTATAATTTTTTGACACCCAGTAATATCCACCTACACTACATTGCAGCCCTTATCAATTGTAAGCAAAAAATGGATATTTGTTTCAAATATCTCAGACACACCATTTTCGAGATATTTCAATTTTTGTATGTCGATGTCGCTCAAAAATTAATTTTTCTCAAGTAATTAATTGTATTGTCTGCAAATTTTAACAACAAATAAAACATTAAAAAAGTTTATAACATTTTATGATACCTGACTACAATAAAAGGTTAAAAATGGCCACCCTCCACTTTAATACACATTCGTATTCTGCGGAGCATACAACGTCGTACTCTGTGAAATATTTCTGGTGTATTTCTAATTTGTTCGCATCCAAGTACAATTCTTTGCTGCAGATCATCAACATTTTTAACGTTCGCTTCATAAACAATACTTTTGAGATGTCGCCATTTATAAAAGTCCATAGGATTTAAATCAGGGGATCGAGCCGGCCATGGCTGAGGTCCACCGCGTCCGATCCATCTGCGTCTAAAAGTATTGCTTAGGTAATTTCTGACATTTAGGATGAAATGTGGGGGGGGGGGGATGCGTCATGCATAAATCACAGGTTATGTTTTATGTCAAGAGGTACATTTTCTAATAACCCAGCTAACTGGTTTTGCAGGAATTCAAGATAAGTTGTAGCATTAAGTCTGTGAGGTAAAAAATGGTCCTATCAAATGACACCCTACAATTCCACCTCATATATTTTAGGAAAATTGCTGTTGATGATGCCTTTCAAAAACTGCGTGGGGATTTTCGTCAGCCCAAGTATGGCTGTTACGAAAATTGACGCAAAAGTCAGGTCCCGTAACGATGGAAACCACTTTGTTAAATCCTTTGTTCAAAATTTGTTATCATGGCTTTTTATTTTATCTTCATTATTGTGTCTTGTCAGTTCTTTTTTCTAGTAAGATTTTAATTTTTAACTAGATAATCAGAAAATTAAGTTTATACATACTGATAGCAATTAAAAGGTGAAAAATGTATTCCTATCATTTGTCGCAGCATTAATTTTTGAGGACATCGACATACAAAAATTGAAATATCTCGAAAATAATGTGTCTGAGAGATTTAAATCAAGTATACATTTTTTGCTTACAATTGATAAGGGCTGCAATGTAGCTATACGGTAGGTCTATATTACTGGGTGTCAAAAAGTTATAGCCAATTGAATGCAAGCCATGTCTTACAGGTGGCGCCCTCTGCCAGCAGTGTTATTAACAGTAACATATTTAAAATTTATTGCCCTCAAAAAACCCCACATGCCAATTCAAAATTTGAATTTGACTCGGATTTATTCGTGAAAAACTGACCAAAACAAATAACGTATAACGCTGTATTTAAAAAACTAAGCATTTGCGGACCCATGTTCATATGAAAAAATAGTCCTATTTTTTTGTTCTGAATGTGCACCTGTAACATAGACCATCATTTTTGAAACACTCTGTATAAAAGTATGTCTATGTTATCCCTAGAAACCATACCTGTGGTCAGTTCAAATGTTTATGTATTAATATATACGAGTATATAGTAAATAGTATGCATAGGCACTTAAAACATTGTACGACAGTGTCGCCATCTTCGTGTGGAACATTAACACAAAATATTTTAAATAGAGACTGTGTACAAACAGCCAACAATCATTGGAAATTGTCAGCCCTGGCCCATAGCTTCCCTAATACCGGGATAATGTATGTAAGGCTGGATGTATTCTCACCATGATTAGTAACGCAGACCGGTTTCGCTCTAATTAGAACTTGTCAGTGCGCTATACTAATTACAGCAAGAACACAGTTATAAAGTAATACGGATAAGGCAGCCAGCGTACTAGAACATTATGAGATGTACCACAAGGTCGCCATCTTGGTGAGAAACCAGGTAGTATGTTGTCACGACAGCTCCATTTAACACCAAATGTTATAAATAGAGACTGTGCATAACCAACCAACAATTTTTGTAAATTGTGAGCCGTGGCCCATTTTTCCCCTAATACCGGGACAACATATGTAACCCTGGATGCGTTATCACCATAATTAAAAACGCAGACCGGTTTAGCTCTAGCTAGAGCTCGTCAGTGTGTTATCGTTAATTACAGCGAGAAGACACCTATAAAGTAATACAGCTAAGGCAGCCAGCTTACTAGAACATTGTGAGACGTACGACAGGGTCGCCATCTCGGTGCGGGACCAGGTAGTATGTTCTCAGGATGGCTATGATAAACACAAAATGTTATAAATAGGGACTTTGTAAAACCAACCATCAATTTTTGTAAAGTGTCAACCCTGACCCATTTCTTCAATAATACCAGACAATGTACCACATATTTTTTTGCCAGAAACTGGCGGTATTAAATTTTTCCTAGCGTAAACAACTTTGTTGCTGCGGCAGCAATTTTTTTCAAATGTCAAGATATTTGTTGCATTTTTGGAAAGAACGCATTCTTCTCGACACGGCACTATAAAAATTTAATCGGGTTAGATACGAAATTTGGCAAAAATTTAAAAATCACCTCATTCGATTGGACCTCATTAATCAATTCCTTATCAGGTTACTCAGTGATAGTATATGTGGCTGTCAGTTTCAAACAATGTTTATTGTCAGTTATCTACACATTGTAGTACTTTTTTTCTTTTCTTTTAACGTCGGCCTATTTCCGCGACTATGGCCAATCACCGACGCCAGGGAGCAGTTTCACGCATGGACACGGGACCGACGGCTTTACGCCCCCTCCGAAGGGCGGAACGTGCAGACATTCAACTTGCTCAAATACAATGCCAGAACCTCGGTTGATGTTAATTTTACAGTTTGTACTGAAAAAGTGAAAGGAGTACCTCGGGATCGAACCCAGTACCCTTCGGTTCAAAGGCACACGTTCTTACCTCTGAACCACCGAGGTTCAATTGTAGTACTTTAGAGAGCTTCACATCAGAAAACTAAGGACTTATACAAATTAATAATTATTATTATGGCAGAACTGAGCGAAAAGCTAAAAATTGAAATATTAATGATCTTGGCCTCCAGTGACAGGAAACGTAGTTAGAAAGAAGTGTGCATGCTTTTTCATGAAGTGTATTCCAATCGGCCATAAACTATTAAAGAGTATATTTTTAAGTTGTTAACTTTTTTTAGCGAAACTGAATCTAGTTGTAGCGTCAAAGATAAACCAAGAATAGGGAGACCAATAACGGCTGTAGCTGGTAACAAGGCATTATTATGGAACCACACATTTTTGGGCAAATGAAGTTACTACATTACACAATTCTTCAGAATTATTTGTGGTAAAAGTGCTGCAAAAAATTTCACCATACAACGTACAGCTGATGCAAAAATTTGTAGATGGCGATTTTGAGAGGCGGGTTATACCTTGTAATATTATAATAGTAAAATTTTATGAGAATCCGCTCTTTGGTAAAATATTCTTTTCTCAGATGAAACTAACGTTTATCCTGTATGAATTTGCTAATAAACAAAATTATCGTTATTGGACTCAGCAAAATAAACATTGGATTTTAAGCAAGATGTCGCTCCCAGTCATTTTGGGAGACCAATGCGGCTATATTTTGAGAAAGTTTTCCCAGAAAAGTGCATTGGACTTGGTGATGCTCTTAAACGACCTGCTCGCTCTCCTGATTTGACGTCATGGGATTTTTTAAGGGGGCGGGTCAATTCAAGAATGTTGTCTACAGAGATATGCCATTAAATCTAAAACATCTGAAATAATTATTGGCGCAACAAGACGGATGATTTTGCATTCCAGCTTAAATAATTTAATAAATTCCTTTGAAACGCGAGACAACATTTTGGACAATTATTTAGTTAATATTTATTGTCAATTATTTAGTTTTGCACTCCCAGCGCTGAGACCCTAATGTGTCTTAATAATTATTACTGTTGCTTTATTAGTGAATTTAAAAAAAATTACTAATGAGGAGATCCCGACTTTTGAAATTTGAAAAAATTTCTTCAAATGAGCGCTATTTAGGACCACTGGAACCCAAATCCGAGGTCGGTTTCAGACTTTATATATATATATATATATATATATATATATATATATATATATATATATATATATATATATATCTATATATATATATATATATATATATATATATATATATATATATATATATATATTTATTTATTTATTTATGTGTCACACCTATAATTAAAAAAATAGTTGACCGATGTTGATAAAACCTGGTGAGTGCCTTCCTTTCGCAAGTGGCTTGGATAAGTTAGTTAGTCAGGAAAATCCGCTGAGGTTTTCCCGGAAAATTTTATGTTTTCTTTCGAAAAAATTTATATCCAAGGAATTAACAAAGTAAGGGCAACGCGGGTTTAGATGATTAGAGGTAAGTTACCTACCAAAATTTAGCTCTGTGGGTTAAAGGAAAAAAAAGTTACAGGCATTTAAAGAAAAATAAATTTGGGTTTTCCTCAAAACGTCAAAGTCGCGATTTAAAATATCAAAATTGGTAATATTTAGGCAAGGAACCTGAAAATAATATGAGCTATGGAAGGAAAATGTCTGAAGAAAAAGGTTTTACAAAGCCTGAAGTATTATTTTTAATCGTCATGGTCCTGCATTTTACTAAAATATTCCCAGAAAATTCATTTCAAATATACCCTTCCTCTGATGCTTCGGCAGTAGTGTTGGCTACAGAGTTTATCCGTTAATGGCATATCATTTTTATCGAAGTTTCGTAAAAAAGCTTTAAAGCCCAATATATCCGTTATTATGCAAGATACGAAAAAAAATTGTACACATTAATTATAGGGTGTTTTGAGCTACATCTTAAAAACATATTTCTACAATTACAGGGTGGCCCATAAGTTGTTGGTGATTCAAATTTTCTTTTTTTTTAATCGAACACGCCTTATGTTATTGCATTTTTGCATTTTCTATCGAAATATAATACATCTTTGTAAGAAAAGAAATTCGGGACGCAGCAAGTCGAATTATCGTAAAAAAGCTTTAAAGCTCAATATATCCGTTATTATGCAAGATACGAAAAAAATTGTACACATTAATTATAAGGTGTCTTGAGCTACATCTTAAAAACATATTTCTACAATTACAGGATGGCCCATAAGTCGTTGGTGATTCAAATTTTCTTTTTTTTTTTAATCGAACACGCCTTATGTTATTGCCTTTTTGCATTTTCTATCGAAATATAATACATCTTTGTAAGAAAAGAAATTCGGAACGCAGCAAGTGCGTTATGGTAGCGAATTTTCATTAAATGCTTCAAATTTGAATAGCTCAATTTGCTACTAACCTATAAGGTTGACCAAGAAACCAGTTTTTTCTGGAACATTTTAAGTTTACTTGCGGAAATTTTTGTACATTTTCACGCAATAAAGGTATTTTGATGAATTATGGCACATTGTTTCTACTACATAGGTCATACTGGTAACCAAATTTGATGCCTGCTTTCTTTACAAAAACATATTTGCTATTAAAAACATTTTAATGAAAATTCACTACCATAACGCACTTGCTGCGTCCAGACGTTTTTTATTTTTGTTGTGTCAGTTTCTTTTAGAATGAAATATACTTTTGGTGATACTGCAGGTGAGAGGCTCACTATTTTTAGATAAATCGAATGCTAATATATGTAATCCGGTTAAATTTTTATAGTACCATATCAAGAAAGAGACGTCGGAAAACATTTGTTAAAACATGTTTTTTTAAATAACGAATATCTCAGGAAATACAAGTGCATTTTCATACTTTTTACCAACCCTGTATATATATATATATATATATATATATATATATATATATATATATATATATATATATATATATATATATATATATATATATATATATATATATATATATATATATATATATATATATATATATATGGCTGGGTGTGTGTCATACTAGTACCTCAAAAAATCATAGGCCGCTTTAAATCAAATTTGGTAGGTACCTTCGTTTTATATGTAGCTTGAACGAGTTTGTTAGACAAGAAAATCAAACCAGTTTTTCCAGGAAAATTTTGAGTTTTATTTTGAAAAATATTTGTATCTCCGAAAATAAAAAAGTTAAAAAGTTATGGCAATAAATTTGGCACGCAGATTTATGTTATTAAAAGTATACTAGTTTTTATTCGCTTAGTTTATTCATCCCTATGATGATGCTAACTCTGTTAGCGAAACGATTGTCAGGTCTAAAAATTGTATTGTGGTGAATTTGGTCCTGCAAATTGTATTTAACAGTGCTCATCACAGGTTCCAATCTTCACTCGCAGATTTTCTAACAAATTTTTTTACGGGTGGATGTTGTGATATGTAGCGTCAAAATAATCTGCAAAAACATTGGAATATTACAACAAAGCGCGTAGCTGTTTTCGCGTATCAAGGTCAGGATGTCCTTAATTTCCTCTAAGCTTTATAACATAAGCTTTCTTTATTGTAGAGACGTGCATGCTTATATAATGATAATATTATGGAACTAACATAATAATGAAGTAATATTTTTTAGTTGGAGTCTAGCCCGTTGTTTATTTGGCAGTTTTGAAACGTGCCACGTTAATTATTATTCTCGCCTCTTGGGAAACAATACTATCTCATGATCTTTTTGCTCTAGTTACATAGCTATATATTATTTTGACTGTAAAGGATAATTAAACTTTAAGTTTGTGTCCTTAATTTTAATAGGGCAACTGGCATTGAGAAATACTTAAATACAGCTATTCAAACCTTTTATAAACGATTTATGAAACAAAGTTGGACAAAAGCTTTGTTTGTGACGAAAATTTTCAGAAAGCATATTACACCGAGGAACAATAATTATTGTAAGTACTTACTGAAGAACCCAAATCACCACAACACATTTTAAAAAGACCTGACGATCGGTTCACTAACCAACCTGGCGTGATCAGATGATGCAAAATTCTGGTCTGTGTTGTGGTAATTTGGGTTCTCCAAGTGTACTTATCAGTGCTTATCACAAGTTCCGATCTATTAAAAGTTCAGATCGTCACTTAGTAAAGAACAATTGTGCAGTGAAATAGTGATAGGCCAGTTTTGTATTTTTATCAATGAGATTCTGAGTCTTATTCTTGCCATTTTCAGCTACTTTTGTTTTTCGTTCGGAAAAAAATGATAAAAAGTTATATTAACCCATTGGTCCAGTCTTCAAGATGATACATCAAATGTTAATCTAGATATTAGGAAAAATTCTAATTAAAATTCTTATTTTAACTCTATTTCTTTTAATTAAATCTTTCTGGCTGTAGGACCTTTAGCTAGATCCAAATATTTGAAAGCAGAGAATCTATTGTTACGATGCGTATTGTTACTTCTGGATCACTTTCCATAAATCGGTAGTGTCTGTAAAAATTCAATTTAGTTGCAACAGAATATATCATCTGGTATTTTAACTTCTATTTATTATGTTTATTATATTATTTTATATATTATGTATGTATATTCTGATTTTTTATGCCTTTTTCATGCTTTTACAATTTGTAAATTTTGTTAAAGAAATTCTTAAAAAAATATATTGCTTTGACTTATAGGTACATCAAAACCTTACGTATATCTTGTTTTATTTTATTTACGCCATTTAATTTATAGGCCAGTCAAATAAGGGGTCGGTCTTGGAAATAACTGTGTGAAAGCTAATTATTATTATGTTCTGTTCATTTAACGTCAAATAGAAGTATCCTAGGTTTGTACGCTCGCGACCGCCTTGCCGCTCAAGTCAGGAAGTTTAAAAAGCGCAAAATTTTCTGGCATTTCTTAGTTTTTTTGCCTTTTATAAAAAATGTATTATAGTGACTTTCAATCGTTCGTTACACGGAAACGACCATTCTAAATGAATAAACATATGGAATTACAGTTGTAGAGCATCATATTTTGTGTTTAACGAGCACTTTCGATTTAAAACTTGCTCAAGTACATACCGAGAAATTTCAAATTTTCCTAAGCTTGTCATATGCGATATAATGAAATTAGGCGACATGAATATAATTTTCAGAGAATCAGTATTGTAATTATATACATAAAATAAAAATTATAATAGTTATCAGTACACTGCAATTTAAGTGTGGTAAAAATTAACAACCATTTTCCGGCATATAGGGATGGATATATATATATATATATATATATATATATATATATATATATATATATATATATATATATATATATATATATATATATATATATATATATATATATATTATATTATATTATATTATATTATATTATATTATATTATATTATTTCAAAAATGTCTGCCAAAATTTCTAGGACGTATAGGACACCAAAAAATAAGTCTAGCTTACTCTATAAAATCATTTCATAAAATGGACCCCTAAGGAGCTACAGCTCATAGAAAAAGACTTTTTAAATGTTTTTTTTGTATTTTCTTTAAAACTACTACAGGTAACTTCATGAAATTTGACACAGGGGCGTAGTTTTTTATGAGAAATATTAGTAATTTATTTGTAATTTGTCCCAAATGCTTTCGAAAATCTTTTAAATAGGCCATGGTATGAATTAACCAAACGAGCAAGATGTCAGCTTGACATTGACGGATTGTAAATTTCACGTTATTATTTCTGTTATGTTTTCTTCTGCAGTTTTATTTTTCAAAAATTAGTTTTAAAAAAGTTCTGCAAATTGAATTATAACTTCCACATAGCTGTGATAATGTATTCTCTGTAAGACATTCCCATGGAATTAATTTAGGGCTCATGATTTGACCACAAAGAAAATATTTGTATTCCTGCACCCATACACATTTAAAACGTTATATTACTCGAGTTTTACAGAGAAAGTGTAATTCAAAGCGTTGCTTTGTCTGTTGCTAACTGTATACCAAATTTGAAGATTATATCTCAGTTTGTTCGAAAGTTATTACGCCTATTAACAGACAGACTTAAAAGTTAAATAAAAATTAAGGTCATTATGCAGATGAGCATTACACGTGATTTTTAAAAACTGTTTGTAGAGACACACCTGAATGCACCCTGTTATGCATTAGCAACATGAGAAATGTTGTGAAATAGCCCCTCTCCCCAGGTTTCAGGAACTGGGGTGGATAGGGGTCCTGGACCGGGACGGTTATTTGCTCCAGGTCCCCCAGCTTTTTTGAGGGTTGAAGGGACAACACTTTTCTTCTCGTTTTCGTAAAAACACTTTACAAAGCAGGACTGAACGACCTGATATGACCTGACTTGACCAGACCTGACCTGACTGGACCTGCCCTGAACCAGACCTAACCTGACCTGATCTTACCTGACTCTGATCTAAGTTGCCGACAGATCGACAGACCGACCGATCGCCAGAAAAAAAATTCGTTTCGGGATCAAGTTTTCTACACGTTTGGGGCTTTTTACGCCGTATTAGCAAAAAAGTGTCTAAATTTTCGTCAACAATATTTCACCCCTACACATTCAACCCCTCATTTAATTTCAGCACAGAATAATAGATGTTTGAGGAAATTGAAAGTTTTCTAATAAACAAACCTAAAACGTTATATTATTCGAGTTTACCGAAACAATGTCAATTTTCACCAAATCACCCCCCATTCACTCCCTCCCCCTAAAGCGATTTTATCCAAAAACAAACTGAACCGTTCGTTGTCGAGTGCCAACTGTATCCCAAATTTGAAGACGATATCTCAGTTCGTTCTAATGTTATCGTGACTACAAACAGTCTGATATACAGATCACAGACCGACAGATAAAATTTGAAATTTTTCTTGCCGATGCGATACTTTCACACGTTGTGACGATGTGGAAGTAATACGTCAAACAATGTCAAGCTGTCATCCTGCTCATTGGCTTAATTCATATCATGGCATATTTAAAATATTTTAGAAGGCATTTTGGACAAGTAATTTCGAAAGCTTGAAAAACACGTCAGCATTCAACTGCAAATTACTCTAAAACGGTCAACTTTAAAATATTTGAACTATAATATCTTTTTATATAAAATCAATAAAGCTTTGGAATTTTCGATAAATGTATTAGATAAAACCAGGCAACAAATTTATTAGTTAATTAAACCATTTCACCCCCCTTGTAAGTTACGTCTCTGACTAAGGAATGAAGATTCTAACGAATTAGTAATATTTCTCATAAAAAAACTACGCCACTGTGTCAAATTGCATTAAGGTACCTGTAGTAGTTTTGAAGAAAATGTCACAAACCATTTATAGAGTCTTTTTCTATGGGCTCTAGCTCCTTAGGAGTGCATTTTCGGAAATAGTTTTATAGAATAGACTATACTTATTTTCTAGTGTACTATAATAGGTCCTAGAAATTTTGGCAGACATTTTTGAAACCTTGTATAGTAGAGGGACTTAAGTTTTGCTCCACGAAATTAGAGCGATACCAAGTTGTGATACTGCCGTTTATAAGATTGTTTATTTGTTATCCTCTTTATTGTGATCATGTTAGTTGTGTCACAATAAACACAACAACAAATAAACAATCTCATCAACGGCAGTGTCTTAGACTTGCCCAGAAGGCTTCATGGATTTCGTTGAGCTATATCTACATTTGGTTTCTACAGACGATTACAACTTCGTCGTAGGCGATATAAATATTAATCTGTTGGAAAACTCAGAAACTTCTTATAAAACATATAGAAAGTTGTAGAAAAAGTTACAAAATTCAAACTTACAGGATTTTTAGATAAATATACGCTTTCCGATAGACAATTCGGTTTTAAAGCGGAAATTTTCACCATCGCTAACCACAGTAGGTAGGTTGTTTCTTCCTTCTGGAAATAGGAAGAGGACACCTTCATAGACACCCGAATATAATAAGAGAGAAGTTTGATTGTAAAAATAGCTAAGCCATTCATCACATTCGTATATGATTACTTCAGACATCACTGCGCCCATTGGTCTTACATATAAAATATATATAAAGATAATATATTCAAAATTAAGGGATATATTACCTTGTGACGAATTTTGTGTTCCGTAAAGTTGGTATGTACCTGCATCAAAATAAATATAAATACAACCAACTACCATAATTAAAAAACAAAATTTAAAAATAAAGAAAGCCTTCTTGATTACTCTGTTAATTTGGCAGAAAAAAATATAGGACTTTCTTTCACAATACATAAATAAACAAAGCAAGTCCAAGCAAAACCTTTACTTCACATTTCATTTTTGAATCAGACGGAAGAATTAACTAGCGTTTTGTACAGTACTCAGAAAAGATCGTTGGGTTGCTCAAAGTCTGTCTCCAGACGCTAGTCTTTTTTCGCATGGTGGGTTTGCTAAGCAGGTGTCACGTTAATAAGAGGCATGTACACGATACATGAGTAGATATGTACACATTTCGGGTCCGCTGAACAGGTGCCTCACCTCAGGTCACAGCGCACATTACATTTAATGTGGAAGGGGGAGGGGGGAACCTGGATCTTTCATAATTGTAATTAATTGTACATGGGTTTTAATTCATAAATTCATAATACCACTTCTTAAGTTATTTCATGAAGATATAGAGTTGGAACCCGAGGGTACCTTGCTTGTGCACTGAACAGCATATGACAAGTTTCAGCCATACTACTCCACCGAATTTGATAAATTGAATACTCATTCGACGTAGAATTTAATGATCTATATATTTTTTATAACAAAGTATTCGCTATAATGCACTGTGTCGGAGCTACAGGCGAGAAACTGAGAAATGTCCGAAAATTTCCCTTTTTTTTTTTGGACCCCTGACACGAGCGGCGGTCTAGGTACCGTACAAACTCAGTATACTTCTATTCGACGTCAAATGAACTGATAAAAACAATAATTAGCTTTCCAACAGTAATTTCCAAGAAACCCCCATAATAGACCCTAATTTGACTGGCCTATTAAGTCTAACCTTCGTACTGTAATTAACGGTTTGCAGATTTAGCAACATAATTAAAATTCGCCTTTTTGTAAGTTAAGCTTATGGTAATGTCACTTTTGCGTTCAAGTTAAGTTACCTAATATCAAATTTCTAAATTTACATTTGCCAATAAAATTAAGAACTGAAACGTATAACAGCATTTTTATGCAATAATAATCTATGAGTATCCACAATTGTACGTAACATTGAATACCACTTCTTACACAATTTTCACAAAGTAGCCTCTTCCTGTATCAAGGTCAAGTTTCATCTGCATGTCCTTCATTTTGTCTGGGTCGCTTTGAAATTAGATTTCTTCATTTGAGACAAAGAAATGTTAACATAATGGCATCGAATTAGGTAATACATTTTTTTGCTCTCGTCTAATTTACTTCTTATTTGGCAATCTTACATCCTTACCTGTCTTATTAATTTGAAAACTAATAATACATTTTATTGGCGTAGCAGTTTGGTGGGAGGAAACTAAGTATGGAAAGCAAAATAAAAAAAGTCTGGACGCAGCAAGTACGTTATGGTAGTGAATTTTCATAAAAACGTTTGTAATACCAAATATGTGTTTTTTTTTTAAGAACGCAGGCATCAAATTAGGTTACCAGTATAACCTATATAGTAAAAGCAATGTGCCATGTTTCATGAAAATAACTTTATTGTTTGAAAACGTACAAAAATTTCCGAAAGTAAATTAAAGTGTTCCCGAAAACACTCATTTCTTGTTCAACCTTATTCAACCTTATAGGTTAATAGCAAATTGAGATATTCAAATTTGAAGCATCTAATGTAAATTCGCTACCATAACGCACTTGCTGCGTCTAGAATTTATTTTCTTACAAACATGCATTATATTTCGATGAAAAATGCAAACATACAATAACATAAGGCGTGTTCGACTAAAAAAAAAAGAAAATTTGTATCACCAACGACTTATGGGCCACTCTGTGCTTGTAGAAATATTTTTTTAAGATGTAGCTCAAGACACCCTATAATTAATATATACAATTTTTTTCATATCTTGTATAATAACGGATATATTGAGCTTTATTGATTTTTTACGAAAATTCGACAAAAATTATATACCATTAAACGATAAACTCTATAGCTAAGGCTACTGCCAAGCATCAGAGAAAGGATCTATTTGAAATGAATTTTCTGGAAACATTTTAGTAAAATGAAGGGCAATGTCGGTTGAAAGTAAGACTTCAGGGTTTGTAAAACATTCTTCTTGAGACATTTTCTTTCCATAGCACGTATTAGATTCAAGTTATTTGCCTAAATTTTGCCGTTTGACGTTTTAAAACGCGACGTTTTGAGGAAAACCCAAATTTATTTTTCTTTAAATGCCTATAACTTTTTTACCTTTTGACCTACAGAGCTAAATTGTGGCGGGTAATTTACCTATAGCGATATAAACCCGTGTACCAAATTTGGCTGCCCCCACTTTGTTATTTCTGGAGATAAAAATTTTTTTCCGAAAGAAAACACAAAATTTTTCGGAAAACCTCGGCTTATCCAAGCCATTTGCAAAAATAGGTATTCACCAAATTTAATCAAAATCGGCCCATTATTTTTTGAGTTATCGGTGTGATACATATGCATACATATACATATACATATATATATATATATATATATATATATATATATATATATATATATATATATATATATATATATATATAAAAATATATATATATATATATATATATATATATATATATATATATATATATATATATATATATATATATATATATATATATATATATATATGAATGAGAATTTATGAAAACTCGACGTTTCGTCTCCTGTTTTGGAGCCATTTTCAAGAGGTGAAGGAAATATGTAAGGACACTCTAAGGCCTCAATCTGCTAACTCCTTAGAGCAGTGGACAAAGGTGGGTTGGGTTGTTGTAGCTCGATTACGGTGCCTCAATCTGCCTACTCCCCAAATCTCGCCGGAGATCGTCTGTGAGGTCTCAGTGTGTTCAACCCTAGGCCTCAGAGAGATATCTCTGAGGCCTAGGGTTGAAAATTTAGCAGGTGTACACTTTTGAAATTTTCTTTTGTCAAAAATTTATCTCTTTCAATTTGCATTTTCATCAGTTTGACGCAATATTTCGTAGCGGTTTGTGTTCAGTTTATAAATAAATTAAGTGGAAATGTCTAGGCTCGGTTTACGGAACAATTAAAGTTATTTAAGTGAATTGGAAAGGGGGCGCATTGTTGGTATGCGGGAAGCCGGTTTTTCAATCAGTCAAACTTCCAACCGCATAGGACGCAGTGTGTCAACAGTGTTACAGTGTTGGTCCAGGTGGTCTGAAGGAGGAATCCATAACCGTTGTCATGGATCCGGACGACCTCGAGCAACTTTAGCACGGAAAGATAGTCAATTGTGGCTTTACAAGGCTTTCACAATACGGTAGATTGAAAACGCTCGGTTGGGAGTTTTACAACAAACGATCTATTGCAGAATACGTGCTTCTGGTCTTTGTTCTTATCGACCATCTTTATGTCTCCCACTGACACCTGCACATCGTGCTGCCTCGTTATAGTGGTGGAACGGCGGGTCAAACTGGGATAGTGAATGAAATCACGTTGTGTTCTCTGAGGAGACGTGATTTTTTCTTTGGGTTCAGGATAGTCGCAGGAGAGTAAGAGGATTACGTGGAGAACACCGAAATTTAGATTTTGTTGTGGAACGGCATACTCCCCTTACACTGCGATATGAAACGTTAGCACGTCACCTATAGTTTTTATCGGCAGAATTTTGAATGCAAATGATGACATACGAAACGTGCTGCAGCCTGTTGCACTGCCATACTTATGAGGGTTAATTCAACGCATTCTTTAAGAAGACAACACACGCCATCATACAGCAACGGTTACTACAAGGTTCTTACAGAAAAATAAAATGATCCTGCTTCCATAGCCTTCTCGCTCCACATATTTGTGACCGATCGAACATGTGATAATGACAATCGACTGGGTAATTTACCTCAAACACCAAATAACCCAGTTGGCCTTCGTAACCAAATTCAAGAAGCCTGGGATGACGTTCTTCAGGAAACCATAAATAATTTAATCGAAGAATTATCAAATGCAGAAGAAACCGCGGCGGACCCACTCATTATGAAATAATTTTGTTATTTTCTAATGTTCTAGTTTCAAAACTTCAACCATTTTTAGTGAATTTTCTTTAAAAAAATCACTAATGAGGAGATCTCAGCTTTTGAATTTTGAAAAAATTCCTTCAAATTAGCACTAATTAGGCCCCCGAGAACACATATCCGGGGTCGGTTTCAATTCTTATATGTTTATATATATATATATATATATATATATATATATATATATATATATATATATATATATATATATATATATATATATATATATATCACACCGATAACTCAAAAATTAATGGGCCGATTTTGATCAAATTCGGTGAGTACCTTCCTTTTACAAGTGGCTTGGATAAGGTCGTTAACCACAAAAATCTCACAAAAATCTGATCAGTTGAAATAGACTAAAAAATGATTTCTTTTAATTAGACAGATGGATTCCCCCTATCAGTGTGTCAGTTCTGAGCTGACCTTACATGTATGGAATTTCGACCACGAAATTATAATGCATGTTTGTAAGAAAATACATTCGGGACTCAGCAAGTGCGTTATGGTAGCGTGTTTTTATTGAATGCCTCAAATTAGAATAGCTCAATTTGCTATTAACCTATAAGTTTCGTTGGCCAGGAAACTAGTTTTTTCGGGAACATTTTAAGTTTATTTTCGAAAAATTTTTGTACATTTTCAAACAATAAAGTTATTTTGATGAAATATGGTACATTATTTCTTCTATATATGTTATACTGGTAACCAAATTTGATGTCTGTTTTCTTTAAAAAAAAAACACATATTTGCTATTTAAAACATTTTTTATGAAAAATCACTATCATAACGCACTTGCTGCGTCCTGGCTTTTAGTGAATTTTCGTAGAAAAAATTCACTAATGAGAAGATTCCGACTTTTCAATTTTGAAAAAATTTTTGCAAATGAGCGCGAACTAGAACCCCTAGAACCCATATCCGGGGTCACTTTCAATTTATATATATATATATATATATATATATATATATATATATATATATATATATATATATATATATATATATATATATATATATATATATATATATATATATATATATATATATATATATATATATATATATATATATATATTCCATATATATGTATCACACCATTAACTCAAAAAATAATGGTCCGATTTTGACACATACCTTCCTTTTGTAAATAGCTTGGATAAGTTCGTTAGTGAGGAAAATCGGACGAGGTTTTCCGGGAAAATTTTGTGTTTTCATTAGAAAAAAATATTATATATCTCCGGTACTAACAAAGTAAGGGCAACCATTTGGTACGCTGGTTCATATCGCCATAGGTAAGCTACATACCAAAATTTAGCTTTGTAGGTTAAAGGGAAAAAAGTTACAGGCATTTAAAGAAAAATAAATTTAGGTTTGCGTCGACGTCAAAGTCGCGATTTAAAATGTCAAAATTAGTAATATTTAGGCAATGATCCTGAAATTAATATGAGCTATCTAAAGAAAATGTCTCAAGAAGAATGCTTTACAAAGCCTGAACTCTCAGTTTCAATCGTCATTGTCCTTCATTTTACTAAAATGTGCCCAGAAAATTTATTTAAAATAGATCCTTTCTCTGATGCTTTGGCAGTAGTGTTGGCTATAGAGTTTATCGTTTAATGGTATATCATTTTTGTCAAATTTTCGTAAAAAATCTTTAAAGATCAATATATCCGTTATTATGCAAGTTACGAAAAAAATGGTATATATTAATTATAGGATGTCTTGAGCTACATCTTAAAAAATATTTCCACAATTACAGGTGGCCCATAAGTCGTTGGTGATTCAAATTTTCTTTTTTTTTTTAATCGAAGACGCCCTATGTTATTGCATTTTCCATCGAAATATAATACATCTTTGTAAGAAAAGAAATTCGAGACGCAGCAAGTGCGTTATGGTAGCGAATTTTCATTAAATCCTTCAAATTTGAATAGCTCAATTTGCTATTAACCTATAAGGTTGACCAGGGAACCAGTTTTTTCGGGAACAATGTAAGTTTACTTTCGGAAATTTTTGTACATTTTCAAACAATAAAGTTATTTTGATGAAACATGGCACATTGTTTCTACTATATAAATTGATGCGTGCTTTCTTAAAAAAACATGTTTGCTATTAAAAACATTCTTATGGAAATTCACTACCAAAACGCACTTGCTGCGTCCAGAAGTTTTTAAAGCTAGGTTTATTCACCGGAGAATTATGCAAAGCGAATTGCGAAACTGATTCCTATTGGTCAATTTTAAATAATATTACGATATTATTTAAAATAAACCAATAGGGTTAGTTTCCTCTGCGACTTCGGAATTCGCTTTTGGCAATTCTGGAGTGTATGAACCCAGCTTAAGTTTGATTAAACACACATTATGTATAAATTTTATTAAAACTGATCAACTCTTACTGGGTTTTAGGGTTTTTCTGAAAGTCAGTATATGTAGAAGCGCTATAAAAAATAATTTGTTTGATGGTCGTTCTGCTCTAGTTCCGTTGAGTATAAACTACTTTACACATTAACTAAAACGTGTTTTGACTATTATTACATAAGTAATAACAAGATATAATATGAGAAACCTAATTAGGGATATCCAATTATGATAAAAAACTTATTTGTGCAGCAGTTGTCTTATTAAGATGTTGGTCAGTAAATTACCAATATATGTGTAGAAATGTAAACGTAACTTATTGCGGTTATTTCTTTAGAACATTAAGTTATATAATTGCTTATATATGAATATTGTTCATTGTTTCCAAATATTATAAAAAAGTACATGGTTTCGAATAATTTTAATATAATGAATGGTTTTCAATTTCTCGTAATGTTGTAGTTATTGCGAATTAATGTCATTTTTTATTGCGACCATAATTCTTACAAGAATATTACACATAATTATCTCTGGAATTATCTCCTAGAAAGTATTAAAATTTATAATTTTGATCGCTTTTTAACTGCTCGATAATAACATGTTTACAATGAGAAAATTAACGACTTCAACTTTTAGGTTTTGTTCTTATTGCCCGAAAATGTGTTACGAAAATAAGATTATTCAGTTGTTTTCTTGCACAAAGTTTGGAGATAAGCATTATACGTATGTACCGGGTGGGACAAATTGCACACTTTTAAAGGGAAACTCCTATTTCTAAACGATATAGGCGAAAACTGCCAAAGGCGCAATTTTTATGACAAAGTTAATGTTAAAAACCACATATTAATATTTATCACAGTTTTAGAGATACACTCCTTCGAAACTGGGCATTTTTGGAAAGTGGCCATTATTTTTGCTATTGAAATTTTTTATTTCAATGAAAACATTTCTACAGCACTTTTCTACGTAGAATTCAATTCGATTAAATCTTTATTAGTTTATATTCTTGTAGTTATTAACAGAAAAATCAATGTTTTAAATAGGACACACAGTACATTTTGGCGCGTTTGAGTACAGATTAAAATTACGATTCGAAAAACATATGAATAAAGTGGTTCGTACAAGTAATTACATCTCACGTTTGTAAAAAGTGAGGCAGAATGTTATAAACTAAATATATTTCTTACTAAATATCTATAATACAAATTAATTAACTAAAAGTCTGGACGCAGCAAGTGCATTATGGTAGTGAATTTTCATGAAAATGTTTCTAATGGCAAATATGTCTTTTTTAAAGAAAAGGCATGGAATTTGGTATAACCTACATAGAGTAGAAATAATGTACCTTATTTCATCAAAATAACTTTATTGCTTGAAAAAGTACAATAATTTTCCGAAAATAAACTTTAAATGTTCCCGAAAAAACGGATCCGATTTTCCTGGACAATGAACCTCTTTAAGCTATTTACACACCTGCTAAAATATAATTACCCACAAAAAGCTTTTTGACAAAAAAAATGTTTTCATGAAAGTTTGCAAACAATTTCTTTAACGAAAATTGACATTTTCTTTGCTAAAATGGTACACGCAAAATAATGTTTTTTTACGAAAATTTTCTAACAAACATTTTTCACGAAAATTAAAATAACTTATACATTTACTATTACCAACACTTCACAAAAATCTTCGGAAAATAATTTGTTCAAAAATACAACAATAATTTATCATAATATTTTTTTACACGAAAATTTGCTAAAAAATTCATAATATTCAAATTACATATATACCTAACATGTATCTAAATTTTCGTGTGTAATTCACATTCTATAATATAAAGTCGAGTACCACATTTGGTTGCCATTGATTTGTTATTTCCAGAGGTATAAAAATTTTCCGGAAGGAAACTTAAAATTTTCCAGGAAAAACAGGTACGATTTTCCTAACTAAGCCACTTGTAAAAGTAAGGTACTCACTAAATAAAATCAAAGTCGGCCTTTTATTTTCTGAGTTATCGATGTGATATATATACGTCTCCCTATATATATATATATATATATATATATATATATATATATATATATATATATATATATATATATATATATATATATATATATATAGGGAGATGTATTCTAGGGGGGGGGGGGGGGGCAGTTTGCGCTCATTTGAAGACATTTTTCCAAACGCAGACGTCGCGATCTCCTTATATTAGTGAATTTTTTAAAGAAAACTCACTAAAAACACCCAACACCAAAATGACTATGGAAACAAAAGAAAAACCACAAAGGTACAATATTATGTTCAGTGAAAATTCACTAAAATCCTGAGGTAACGTTCAATTGTTTCATTAAATTTGTAGTTACATTTTAAGGAACTGAAGTTTAATATTCAGTATGAACGTATGAACGCATGCATATACATCTGTTTGACCACAGAGTAATATGTGTTTTTCATTGACATATTAATATATTAACTGTCAGCTCAAATCTGGCACTGGAAAGCCTACTGTCTAATTAGAAAAAGCATTGTTAAGTCTATTTGCCCTGTGCGCGCAACGTGCTTAATAAGGGGAACAAAGTTTCTCATTGAAACTACTGCCAAAGCACCAGAGAAAGGGTCTATTTGAAATTCATTTCTGCAAATAGTTAAGTTAAATGAAGGACAATGATGGTTGAAGCTGAAACTTAAGGCTTTATATAGAACACACTTCTTGCGACATTTCTTCTACATAAGCCGTATTAGTTTCAGGTTCTTTATCTAGGACATGTCAATTTTAACGTCTCGAATCGCCTATTACTTTTTTCCTATTAACATAGAGATCCAAAATTAGGTACATGCTTACTTTTTATGATCTAAACCCGCGTATCAAATTTGGTTGCCATACCTTTGTTATTTCTGGCGATATAAAAATTTTCCGACAGAAAACACAGAATTTTCCGGGAAAAACTAATACGATTTTCCTGACTAACGAACTTATCTAAGCGACTTCTGAAACTGACCTCGGATTTGGGTGCCCCGTGTCCTAGTTTGCGCTCATTTGAAGACACTTTTTTAAAATTCTAATTCGCGATCTCCTCAATAGTGAATTTTTGAAAGAAAATTGACTACAACTAATGAGTCATAAAACTAAACATCAACAATAAACAATATTCCTAATGTTACCCTTAAACCTCCGTGATGTTCCTCTTGTGATGTTAATAAATACCACGATACACCCCGTGGTCGAAAGAAGAATCTCCCAGTGCACTCATGTCCCCAATCCTCAATTAGTATTAGCTGGGTTAAAAAAATAAATAGGCAAGCATTTTTCGAGTAAACCATTGTGGGTTTTTAAAACTTTTCCAGGCCATTCATGCTTTTAAGAGACGTTAACTGTGTAATTAAAAGAAAAGACAGCAGAAACCAGGTAAATATATGCAAATCTCTACAAAATATCGTTTGCCGTCTGAATTTAAAAAATGTATGGGAATATCTTGTAGAATTTACCTATATGAGACATGATCCTGTACCACGCATACGTTCTGACAGAACATAATCTCGACATTGGCCACAATATGAATTTTAGTAATGTTTCTATTTTACACTGTGAAACCTTAAGTAATAAAAGAATGTGTTTAGAAGAATTTGAAATTACTTTTAACGACAACTTAATAAACTTAAAGAAAGATAATAATTTTAGAAATCACTACCCCTATTTATATTTCCTAGACAAAAACAAAAAACAAATTTAATTAGATAATAGCTTTATATGTCAGCTTGGCACTTTTCGACTTCAAACAAATTTATAAAAAGTTTTTTTTATGTTTGTCATTTAATAATTAGTTTAGTAGAACTCACGTTATATGTAAGTATTTTGAACTTTTATATTTTTCCCATGTAAATTGGTAAATTGTAAACTTTTTTTCTTTCCATATTGTAGCCTTGAGAATGGAATAAATGTTTCCGAAAGCTCGGCCTATAATAAAGAGTTTTATTTTGCAACTGACGGCTTTCCCACAATTTTTTGATAAATAACACTATTACCGTCACAAATACAACTTGATACTATATATATATATATATATATATATATATATATATATATATATATATATATATATATATATATATATATATAAATATATATATATATATTTATGATTCAGTTTTAGCCAACTAATCGAACTGGTATTCAAAAATTTTTTCTCTATAAATTTGTATCCCCAAGGCTTATAAGATTATTTTTATGAAATTTAGTACGTGCGCTGCTCTTGTAAAGCTTTTATATATCTCAAAAGTAAAGATTCTAGCTAAATGGGAAATATAATTTAATAATTTGAAGAGTGATTTTTAGCATTTTTAGCTGCAAGAATAAATAAAATATTACAGTAAATCACCTCTCTTTCCTGTTCTTCCGTTCTGATAGACCTTAGTTCCGGTCAGCAAGTGGCGTTGCAAAATAAATAGGAAGTCTATTACTTACAAACCGGTCATTTCAGAATCATTAGTTGTATTTCATATTAAAGTGGATCCAGTCACAATATTTTTTATTAAATTTCGTTATCCTAAAATACAGATTGCGTACGGTCCGCTATTAATTTATTAGTTGTGTGCTGTTTATTTGGCGTAACAATTAGGTTAACAATGTTTTATTTGTTGCTTTTTGAATAAGCCAGGCAATTATGTAATACATTTTTATTTGTAACACAGTTGTAGTGTTGAATGCGCAATAGATTTTATCTTTTATTTGTTTGAAAAAAGGAAGAATGAGCAAATTGGAAATAAATAACCTACCAACATGAAATCATTTGGAAATTACGTATGCAACAAGGTTTTTGTATAACACAGGAAATGCAACAGAGAGTTGTATAAATGATTATGTAAACGTACCTGCCTGACTCTATTTTCTGGATTGAAAGAATGTGGTGACTAGTTTTTAGTGAATTTTCTTTAAAAAAATCACTATTGAAGAGATCCCGACTTTTGAATTTGGAAAAAATTTCTTCAAATGAGCGCTAATTAGGCCCCATAGAACATATATCCGGGGTCAGTTTCAATTTTTATATGTTTATATATATATATATATATATATATATATATATATATATATATATATATATATATATATATATATATATATATATATATGAGCCTCTTAAAAGTTTTCACAGACGTCAAAGTGGCAAAATACAATGTTCTGACTAACAAGAATTTTTTTACCAGCAATAAGGACAAAATTTCGGTTCATAGACCACGTGATGTGGTCTATAAACTAGATTGTAAAAATTGTTCTCTTTCTTATATAGGTCAGACTTCACATTCTGTTGGTAGGAGGATCAGCCAACATAAGAGTGACTCCAGACTGAGACCTGACAGGTGTGCATTGGCACATCATGTGTCTACTTTAGGCCATAATATGGATTTTGAAAATGTCAAAATATTAGACAGGAGAAAAATTTAAAAAAACGTCCCCTTCTTGAAATGTGTCACATTCTCGAAAATGACACTATGAACTCAAAAACAGATGTTCAAAATCTAAGTAGCATTTACAGCTATGTAATACTT
The DNA here is from genome assembly GCA_964006375.1 of Tillus elongatus. NCBI lineage: Eukaryota > Metazoa > Arthropoda > Insecta > Coleoptera > Cleridae > Tillus > Tillus elongatus. Next base: position 135,686,726 of record OZ023266.1, on the reverse strand, counting down.
TTTGATAGGTCTGATGGCGCCTCTGTGTTGGCCGGTTCCATAACTTAAAATAAGAATATTGTTCACATATTTCACCAATAGAGAAACATAATAGTCTATGATCATTGAGATCTTCCACTGCCATTTATATATTCTGGTTGACATTTCTAACGTGAAAAAATGGGGTTAGGTGTCCATTTTGTTACACGCGAATTTTTCAAAGCTTTTTTAATTTTTTTAACATTAATGACAACTTTTTATACCTTTTCATGACTAGTTTTGAATGTTTTGAAAGTAGAAATGTTCGCGTGAGTTTCACATGTATTTTAAGGATGTTTTTTGCATTGTTGTTTTTTAGCATGTCTTGTGGCAGAACTACCCTGTTTTCAATGTTTAGGCCTTGCTTTTATAATTAGTTACAGTGCTGTAAGTGTTTTTTAATGCATAATCTAGATGTTTGTGCTGATTCTGTTCATTTTTAGTGCTCCTGAAGATGCCAGGAACTCCTGGCGAAATATATTGAGTTTTAGTACAGAGTGACTTTCTTTAAGATATAGACCTCAATTGTTGGTCGTAATTGCCCTTAATATCATACATATTTTAGCACGCTAACGTGTAACGACTGTTACTCCTCCCTTCTGACTATATATATATATATATATATATATATATATATATATATATATATATATATATATATATATATATATATATATATATATATTAGCGACATAACAATTTTGTATTTTAATACCAACGCATCCTCAAAGTTTTTTCACGATCTGTCAATGTCAAAACGCCAGTCAAGGTCTACATTTTTATCAAGGCGAAGTTCACGAACGAGTAACGTTTGGAAATTATTAAAAATTACTACCGAAAATCTGAATCAGTGGCCGCAACTTTAAGAGCGCTTACTCAAATCTTCGGTCGTAATAATCGTCCCACCAGGCAGGCTGTGCATGCTATAGTGGATAAATTGGAGTAAAATTATTCACTATCGGATGTCACTGTGCCAGTGAAAGAATGCACTAGTCAAAGTACCCAAAATATCGCAGCCGTAAGTGCTTTAGTTCAAAATGATCCAAATCAGTTGATTCCACGTCGTTCACAGGAATTGAGGATCTGTATATGAACACACCCTCGCAGTCAGAAAATTCGACCCCTCATCGGCGCTGACCATGCAGCATATTCATACAGGACACAAAATAGACTTCGATAATGCCAAAACAATAGCACCGGTTTACAACTTCAAAACGAGAATTATCCGCGAAGCAATCGAGATTGAAAAACATCCCGATTGTTTAAATAAGAGAGATGATGATCTTCGCTTTCCGCCTACTTCGAAAGCTATTATATCTTCTTTACAAACACATAAAAAGATAATAAATTCCACAGACAATTTTATTTCCCCATTATCTGCCTCAACAAATGCCGGTGACCCTCTTAATCCTCCTCATCCTTTAAGTACCGTGACCAAAGCCCCACACTTAATTGACTACTTTCACTGATAACGAATTAGGTAGACGAAACGAGTTATATAAGACAAGACTTGCAACGAACTGCCAGATCTCTCTGAGGCCTAGGGTTGAACATACTGAGACCTCACAGACGATCTCCGACGAGATTTGGGGAGTAGGAAGATTGAGACCCTTAATCGAGCTACAACAACCCAACCCACCTTTGTCCACCGTTCTAAGGGTTAAGCAGATTGATGCCTTAGAGTGTCCTTACACATTTTCTTTACCTCTTAAAAATGGCTCCAAAACAGGAGCCGAAACGTCGAGTTTTCATAAATTCATACATTCTGGACGCGGTTCAACTCGAGAACCAAGTATGTCTCATATATATATATATATATATATATATATATATATATATATATATATATATATATATATATATATATATATATATATATATATATATATATATATATATATATATATATATATATATATATATATATATATATATATATACATACCTGTATCACACCGATCACTCAAAAAGTAATGGGCCGATTATGATTAAATTTGGTGAATACCTTCCTTTTGCAAGTGGCTTGGACAGGTTTGTTAGCCAAGAAAATCGGCTCAGGTTTTCCTGGAAAATGTTGTGGTTTCTTTCGAAAAAAATTATAACTTCGGAAATAGCAAAGTAAGGGCAACCAAATTTGCGGGTTTATATCATTATAGGTAAATTACCTACAGGAGTTCTCTGTAGGTTAAGACAAAAAAGCTATAGGCATTCAAAGAAACATTAATTGAGGTTTTCCTCAAAAAGTCAAAGTAGCGGTTTAAAACGTGAAAATTGGTAATATGTAGGCAAAGAGCCTGAAATTAATACGAGCTATGGAAAGAAAGTGTCTCAAGAAGAATGTTTTACAAAGCCCGCAGTCTTAGTTTCAACCGTCATTGTGCTTCATTTTACTACTAAAATATTTCCAGAAAATTCATTTCCAATAGACCCTTTCTCTGATGCTTTGGCAGTAGTCTTGGTTATAGAGTTTATCATTTAATGGTATATAATTTTTGTCGAGTTTTTTTAAAAAATCAATAAAGCTCAATATATTCGTTATTATACAAGATACGAAAAAAAATGTATACATTAATTATAGGGTATCTTGAGCTACATCTTGTTGTAAGTCGTTGGTGATAGAGATTTTCGTTGTTTTAATCGAACACGCCTTATGTTATTGCATTGTTGCATTTTCCACGGAACTTTAATGCATATTTGTATGAAAAGAAATTCGACATGCAGCAAGTGCGTTATGGTAGCGAATTTTCATTAAATGCTTCCAATTTGAATAGCTCAATTTGCTATTATCCTATAAGGTTGACCAGGAAACCAGTTTTTCGGGAACAATTTAAGTTTACTTTCGGAAATTTTTGTACATTTTCAAACAATAAAGTTATTTTGATAAAACATGGCACATTGTTTCTACTACATAGGTTGTTATACTGGTAACCAAATTTGATGCCTACTTTCTTAGAAAAACACATATTTGCTATTAAAATCATTTAAATGAAAATTCACTACGATAACGCACTTGCTGCGTCCAGAATTTTTTTTTACTGTTCGCCCAACTGAAATTACTCTCTCCTTGTAAACTCGATTCATAGCTTATATAGTTGTTAAAATGCGTATTAATAAATATGAAAGTCTTTGGGTTAACATATATTAGTTATTGAAATTTTAAAAAAATCAATAAAACTTTTCTACCATAGCATACTTCCTGCGACCGAAATGTATATATTATTAGATCAAAAACGGATATCAGAACCTCGGTGGTTCAGAGGAAAGAACGTGTGCCTTTGAACCGAAGGGTACTGGGTTCGATCCCATGGTACTCCTTTCACTTTTTCAGTACAAACTGTACAATTAACATCAACCGAGGTTCTGGCATTGTATTTGAGCAAGTTGAATGTCTGCACGTTCCGCCCTTCGGAGGGGGCGTAAAGCCGTCGGTCCCGTGTCCATGAGATGTTGGGCACGTTAAAGATCCCTACCCTCCTTACAGAAAGGCAGGGGTTCGGCAAAATGTCCAGGATAGTGAGGTTAAACTGCCCCCTGGCGTCGGTGATTGGCCATAGTCGCGGAACTAGGCCGACTTTAAAAGACACAAAACAAACAAACAAAAACGGATATCGTACCTCTCACTTCGTAATACTTTACATTAAATTTGGGTAAAAGGTTTGTTTAGAATAACTTTAGTTTAATTTTCAGCAACAGCTTGTGATTGTATGTTCTTGAAAATTGTTTAATTTATGTTTGCCTAATCGCTAGATCAATTGTTACTTTGCAATAAGTTCAACAACGTAATACATTGTCTAAATTTCGTGAAAGGATGTGCGAATTTTGAACGCTATCTCTGCCTCTCAAGTAGAACCTTGAGTTACTTGTGCACTAATTATTTCACACTTGCATATTTAGCGAGTATACGTCAGTGTGTCACGGCAAACGGCTTGTGGTTACCTTTATATTTCAAAATATGTGCAATTATAATATTTTTACTGAAGAATATTGTAATATATTGTTTTTTTTTTTTGCTTATACATATTTTCTTGGGCAATGTTAATTGTAATTGTAAATTTATGGATGTGGTGTGAGAATAAGTATTGCGACTTAAAAAATATATTTTTACATTATATTTTAAATTTACATATAATAAGACAATGACAACAATGTTTGTTAAAGTATTTAATTTCTTGAGAGTTTTGTAAGAGAAAATGCAAATACACTTTGTTGTGGTCAAAAGGAAACAAAAAAATTTCAATTACATCTTTTATCAGGATTTTTCAGTCTTATAAATAATATTATGTTCTCCAAGGCCCAGCCTCTCGATGTTGTCTAGTAGACTTAGAAATCACACCAGTTGACGATATGACCATCGGAGTCAATCGGACAATATCTGCCCGACACCACAGCATAGCCTCTACTGTATCTTCACTTGCATCTCTTGGTCTTTATATTTGATGATCTTCTCGCTGTTCTTTGTCCCAAAATTATGTGTATTTGGAATGGCCACATCAATCAGCGTCACTTATTCGCAGAGAATTTAATAATAGAAAATCTGTTTTTTTTTTAAGAAAGCAGGCATCAACTTTGGTTACCAGTATAACCTATATAGTAAAAACAATGTGCCATGTTTCATCAAAATAACTTTATTGTTTGAAAATGTACAAAAATTTCAGAAAGTAAACTTAAAGTGTTCCCGAAAAAACTCGTTTCTTGGTCAACCTTATAGGTTAATAGCAATTTGAGCTATTCAAATATGAAGCATTTGATCAAAATTCGCTACCATAATGCACTTTCTGCGTCCAGAATTTCTTTTCTTACAAGCATGCATTATATTTCGATGGAAAAGGCAAAAATTCAATAACATAAGGCATGTTTGATTAAAAAAAAAGAAAATTTGTATCACCAACGACTTATGGGCCACCAGTGATTGTATAAATATTTTTTAAAGATGTAGCTCAAGACACCCTATAATTAATATATACATTTTTTTTCATATCTTGTATAATGACGGATATATTGAGCTGACAAAAATTATATACCATTAAACGATAAACTCTATAGATAAGGCTACTGCCAAAGCATCAGAGAAAGAGTCTATTTGAAATGAATTTTCTGGAAATATTTTAGTAAAATGAAGGGCAATGACGGTTGAAATTAAAACTTCAGGGTTTGCAGAACATTCTTCTTGAGACATTTTATTTCCATGGCCCGTATTAGATTCAAGTTCTTTGCCTAAATGTTGCTCATTTTGACGTTTTAAGTCGATATTTTGACGTTTTGAGGAAAACCTCATTTTTTTTAAATGCCTATAACTTTTTAGTGAATTTTCTTTAAAAAAATTCACTAATGAGGAGATCTCGACTTTTGAATTTTGAAAAAAATTCTTCAAATGAGCGCTATTGAGGACCCCTGGAACCCAAATCCGAGGTCGGTTAGGTGAGTACCTTCCTTTCGCGAATGGCTTGGATAAGTTCGTTAGCCAGGAAAATCCGCCGAGGTTTTCCCGGAAAATTTTGTGTTTTCTTTCGAAAAAAATGAAAAAAAAATATCTCCGGAATTAACAAAGTAAGGGCAACGAAATTTGGTACACGGATTTATATCATTATAGGTAAGCTACCTACTCAAATTTAGCGCTGTAGCTTAAAGGGAAAAAAAGTTACAGCCATTTAAAGAAAAATAAATTTGGGTTTTCCTCAAAAGGTCAAAGTTGCGATTTAAAACGTCAAAATTGTTAATATTTAGGAAATGAACCTGAAATTAATATGATCTATGGAAGGAAAATGTCTCAAGAATAATGTTTTACAAAGCCTGAACTCTTAGTTTCAATCGTTATTGTCCTTCATTCTACTAAAATATTCCCAGAAAATTCATTTCAAATAGACCCTTTCTCTGATGCTTTAGCAGCAGTGTTGGCTATAGAGTTTATCGTTTAATGGTATATCATTTTTGTCGAATTTTCGTAAAAAAACACTAAAGCGCCATATATCCGTTATTATGCAAGTTACGAAAAAAAGTTGTATACATTAATTGTAGGGTGTCTTAAGCTACATCTTAAAAAATATTTCCACAATTACAGGCTGACCCATAAGTCGTTGGTGATTCAAATTTTCTTTTTTTAGTGATTTTTTTTAATCGAACACGCCCTATGTTATTACATTTTTGCATTTTCCATCGAAATATAATACATCTTTGTAAGAAAAGAAATTCGGGACGCAGCAAGTGAGTTATAGTAGCGAATTTTCATTAAATGCTTCAAATTTTGAATCAATTTGCTATTAACCTATAAGGTTGACCAGAAAACCAGTTTTTTTGGGAACAATTAAAGTTTACTTTTGGAAATTTTTGTAAATTTTCAAACAATAAAGTTATTTTGATGAAACATGGCATATTGTTTCTAATATATAGATTATACTGTTAACCAAATTTGGTGGCTGCTTTCTTAAAAAAAAAATTTTCTATTAAAAATATTTTTATGAAAATTCACTACCATAACGCACTTGCCGCGTCCAGAGTTTTTTGTGTTTTTATCTACAAAGCTAAATTTTGGTGGGTAACTTACCTATAAGGATATAAACCCGAGTACTAAATTTGGTTGCCCTTACTTTGTTAATTCCGGAGATATAAATTTTTTCGAAAGAAAACACAAAATTTTCCGGGAAAACCTGGACCGATTTTCGTGGATAACGAACTTATCCAAGACATTTGCAAAAGGAAGGTATTCACCAAATTTAATCAAAATCGGCCTATTATTTTTTGAGTTATCGGTGTGATATATATATATATATATATATATATATATATATATATATATATATATATATATATATATATATATATATATATATATATATATATATATATATATATATGAATATTATACATAAACATATAAAAATTGAAACTGGCGGGCCTAATTAGCGCTCATTTGAAGAAATGTTTTCAAACTTCAAAAGTCTGGATCTCCTAATTAGTGCATTTTTTTAAGAAAAATCACTTATATTGAAAATTTTTATGGGCATCTCGTTGGTCTGTCCGATTCCAGTATACCTTGTACAGAAAGTTTTCTAGAACAGGCGCAGCAGTGCTATAGTAGGGCCAAGATCTAAAAGTCCCATTTTCACAGCCAGTTCTTGATAGAGTATTTTCGCGGGTGTGTCGTGCTCCTATTTGTCCTCTGTTTCAGCGAACTCTTGACATTCCCCAGTGACGTGCTGAATAGTCTCTGACAACTGACAACCTAAGTCTTCATTGGTCATTTTGAACCGAATGGTCTCCAAGTATATGCTTCAAGTAGCTTCTTGTTATTAGTGAATTTTCTTAGAAAAAATTCAATAATGGGGAGATCCCGACTTTGAATTTTGAAAAAAATTCTTCAAATGAGCGCGAACTAGGACCCCTCAAACCCATATCCGGGGTCAGTTTCAAATTATATAAGTTATATATATATATATATATATATATATATATATATATATATATATATATATATATATATATATATATATACAGGGTGGTCCACTTCGCAGAAAAAGCCCAGTTTTCCATATTAAACTCAGTTTCATCAAACAGTTTTTAACTGAAACTTGTTCCTATCAATTAGCTGCGTAATTCAATTTTTTTTTAAATTACACAGTTGTTCATTTTCTCCGTGGCAGACCAAACTTACCTTTTTTTAAAATAGAACACCCTATATTTTATATCATTTAAAAAATATGGTATCGCTACAAGCAAATTGATACCCCACGTGATGGGTCTAGGCCCAACCGTTTCAGAGTTATTCATTTGTTTATTAAAAATATTGGTCTAGTTTGGTGCGTAAATACTTCGATTCTGCACAATGTTTTGGCTGCATATTCACTGGAGTTAATTTTATACACTCCTTAGTATAACAAAACGCAACACGGCAATTCTTAATGTAACCTGCCTATACAGAGTGTTAAATTTCGCAAAACTTAAATTTTCTCGAAAATTTCAAATGGAACGCCCTGTATATTAGAACGTTATTAGATGCCCATTTTCATAGCCTTTTCAGCAATACCACGTCTGATGACATTATTTTTAACGGTTTCAAAGATATTAAGGCTCAATTACGGAATTAAACATTTTTATATAAATTCAAGTAAATACTTCACGTTAATATGCAACACCCTGTATTTTATATCATTTTTAAATAGCTTACCTAGTATCATTAATTCATACTGCATAAAAAACTAAAGTGTGTGTGTGTGTGTGTGTGTGTGTGTGTGTGTGTGTGTGTGTGTGTGTGTGTGTGTGTGTGTGTGTGTGTGTGTGTGTGTGTGTGTGTGTGTGTGTGTGTGTGTGTGTGTGTGTGTGTGTGTGTGTGTGTGTGTGTGTGTGTGTGTGTGTGTGTGTGTGTGTGTGTGTGTGTGTGTGTGTGTGTGTGTGTGTGTGTGTGTGTGTGTGTGTGTGTGTGTGTGTGTGTGTGTGTGTGTGTGTGTGTGTGTGTGTGATGTAAAAGAGCAAAACATTCAATGCATATATTAACAAGGTTTTAACCAACAAGAACAATATTAAATCGAAATTCACAAAATAAACAACAAAAATTCAACGCAGCAAATGTTAAAGTTGGGAGCCGTCATTATCAATACAAATTTGTAATCTCTGTCTTAAATTGTTTTGCACCTTCAACAATGTTGCTTTGCTTACAGAATTAAAAGCCTCTGAAATCCTTGGGCGCATGTCCTCCTTGGTTGTTGGTGGAGTCGCATACACTTTACCTTTAATGTCACCCCACAAAAACCAATCTATTTTGGTAAGATCAGGAAATCGTGCTGGCCAAGTGGTTGGTTTACCTCGACCTACCCAACGTTCTTCAAAATTATGGTTTAAAAATTCTCGAACAGCTCCTGTTGAATGTACAGGCGCTCCATCGTGTTGCTACCACATTTCACCCCGGAGTTGTAGAGCAATTTTTGCAAACAGTTCTGGTAGATCATTATTGAAGACATTTAGATAACGCCCACCAATGAGAGTCCCATCGCAAAAATACGGTCCGATTAAATATGAACCCAAAATTCCAGCCCACACATTTATGGACCACCTATGCTGAAGATCCACTGGCCACAAAAATGTGGATTTATATCAGCATAATAATGCACATTGTGCATATTAATTGCTCTAGAGTTTCAAAAATTTGCTCCATCAGTAAATAGCACCTTTGCAAGAGATCCTGGTTCCTGGTTGTCCCTCTGTAGAGCCCAAATACAAAAAATCAATCTTTGCTGCTTTTCGCTTGCAGACAACTCTTGAAGTTTTCTAACATGGCATGGGTGATATTTGTTTTCTTTAAAACATCTTTGGACATAAGTTTTATTGATATTTAAATTGGAAACTAATTGTCGCTGGCTGATATGTTGATTTTCAATGACTGAGGCTATAATGTTCACAGCCGTACCTTCATTTAGAACAGTTTTGTTTCTTACGGGAGCCCGATACTGTACACTGCTGTATGCATCAAAACGAGGTTTCACCAATCTAAATGCTTTCAACTGAGGCTGTTGTCGATTAGGGTATTTCTGCCTATAGATTCTCTTTGTTAGGGCAACATTTCCATCACTTCCTGCAATCACGTACAGCATTGACATAAGTTCTTCAGTAAAAAAACATACTGTTTTCAAGAAAAAAGAGCGGGTAACTAAGAATGCTACCTGTCAATAATTTAGTTAATTTTTCAAATGTCAAGTGGCGTTGTCAAAGCCGCCCCTAGATTTTGAGAAATAATGTCATCATACGTAGTGTTGATGAAAAGCCTATGAAAATACGCATCTAATAACGTTCTAATATATAGGGCGTTCTATTTGAAATTTTCGAGAAAATTTAAGTTTTGCGAAATTTAACACTCTGTATAGGCAGGTAACATTAATAATTACCATGTTGCATTTTGTTATAGTGAGGAGTATACAAAATTAGCTTCTTGAATATGCAGCTCGAACATTGTGCAGAATCGGAGTATTTACGCACCAAACTAGACCAATTTTTTTAATAAACAAATGAATAACTCTGAAACGGTCGGGCCTAGACCCATCATGTGGCGTATCAATTTGGTTGTAGCGATACCATCTTTTTAAAAATCATATAAAATACAGGGTGTTCTATTTAAAAAAAGGTAAGGTTCTATTTAAAAAAGGTAAGTTTGTTCTGCCACGGAGAAAATGAACTTCCTGTGTAAACTAAAATATTTTTGAATTATCGCAGTTGATTGATAGGAACAAGTTTCAGTTGAAACTTTTTTGATAAAACTGAGTCTAATATGGAAAACTGAGCTTTTTCCGCGAAATGGACCACCCTATATATATATATATATATATATATATATATATATATATATATATATATATATATATATATATATATATATATAGATAGATAGATAGATAGATAGATAGATAGATAGATATATAGATAGATATATGTGTGTGTGTCACACTGATAGCCAGGAAAATCAAACCAGGTTTTCCAGGAAAATGTTGGATTTTCTTTCGGAAAAAAAAATATCTCAAAAAATAGAAAAGCTACCAAATTTGGTACGTAAGTGTACGTTATTAAAAGAAAAACATATACCAAAATTTATATTTCTATGTTAATTGAAAAAAAAAGCCATAAAAAAATCTTTGCTGGCAGATAATTTCTATGAACATTCACTACCATAACACACTTCCTGCGTAGAGATGTTTATTATTGTTACAATGACAATTTTAAGAGAATAATTAAGTGCGAAACATGCAAAGAATGTTTCGAGGGTTCAAGCCATGTGCTTACTCTTGGACGAAAAATCAGTTTTTACCAGTGTTTAGTGAATTTTCGTAGAAAAAATTGACTAACGGGAAGATCCCAACTTTTGAATTTTGAAAAATTTTCACCAACTGAGCCGAATTAGGAACCTTAGGATCCGTATCCGGGACCAGTTTCAATTTATATATATATATATATATATATATATATATATATATATATATATATATATATATATATATATATATATATATATATATATATATATATATGCTGAGTAATAACTATTGGGACATAGAGTAAGCGCAGATTATTTGGACCAAAATATGAGGATTGGACCAAACATGCCTTAACAAAATGTTGCTGTGGAAAAATATACAGAATCAGCATACTTGGAGAACCCAAATCACCACAACACATTTAATAAAACCTGACCATCGTTTCACCAGCAAAGTGAGCGTCATCAGAGGATGAATGCGAATAAATATCTTATATCCACAACTCTATTTATATTCTTCTGCATGTGGTCTGCCACTAACGATTTAGGAAGGTTCAACGACACAAAAATTACCATATTTCGGCGGAAATATCTGAATTCTTTTATTATCTATCGGAACTGCTTTTCCCAATGCCAGTAGTTTTTGTAAAGTAATCTATCAGGAGACTACCCATAGGTGGCGGAGCGAGGTTTATAGATTTTTATTATTACTATATGCCCGACGTATTTAAGATCACAATCTTTACAACTTATTTCATAAATTATCGTATGTTGGCCGTATTATCCTTGTCTGTTGGGTTACCTAGCAAATTTTTGTAGGTATCTTTTGGCGAAAATCTTAGTTGGATATTGGCTTTTAAAAAAATGCTGTCTAGACCCCTCGTGATTCCAGGTTCAAATGGTAAGCAAACAAAGGTTTTTTTCGGCTTACCATTTGAACCTCGAATCATGAGGGGTTGAGTGTGTGAGGGTGGAATATTGTTGACAAAAATTTCAAAATTTTTTTGCTAAAACGGCGTAAAAACTCTCAAAACATATATAAAACTTGATTCTGGGACGAACATTTTTTCGTCTGTCGGTATGTCGGCATGTATGTCTGTCTGTTAATAGGCGCAATAACTTTCGAATGAATTGAGATATCATTTTCAAATTTGGTCTCCAGTTAGCACCCGAGAAAAGAGCGCTTCGAATTGTTTTTGAGTAAGATCGCTTCCGGGGATAGGGGATAAATAAGGAGTGATTTGGGGAAGGTTGGAATTTCTTAAATAAAACTCGAGTAATATAACGTTTCAAAAGCTTCTGAGTATAGCAATACAAATATTTTCTTTGTGGTCAGGTCATGGGCCCTAAATTCATTCCATTAGAATGTCTTTCTGCAGAGAATAAATTATCACTACTATGTGGAAGTTAGGATTCAATTTGCAGCACTATTTTATAACATATGTATATATATATATATATATATATATATATATATATATATATATATATATATATATATATATATATATATATATATATATATATATATATATATATATATATATATATAATTAATAATATAATATTTCTTTGTAGAAACAAACTGATAATGCTCTTGTTTTCATGCTTGCAAATTACACATACGGGCAACGGTCGTTACCAAACCCAGAGATTATAGCGGCGAGCCTAGTTGTTACTAATGTTGTCTCATTTAATTTGCCACATTTGGGTTAACATAACTGATGGCTGACTCGACGACTTCGCTTTTGTATCTAAAAAAACACGAATTTTCTACTAAATCTTTGGGAAAAAACGTTTTGTAAAAGTTTATTATAATTAAAAGAAAGTTGCGTAGAAACAAAATGTAACGTGATATATAATATCGTTTATCACAGCGCAAATTGGATTTTTTTTGGTGGGGATTCTGAGGAAATTTTTGTTACGTGCTGCAAACTAATTGTTAGTTATTGCAGAATACGTTAGAACTAAAAGCGATAATTTGAAACTAGTGGATTGAGATAAGCTCTGAAAAAGTCTAGCAACATATGAATTCAATGATCGAAGATTGGAACCTGTGATGGGCACTGATAACTACAATTTGGAAAACCCAATTCATCACAGTGTAGTTTTTTTAGATCAGACTATCGTTTCGCTAACAAAGTTAGCGTTTTCAGGGGGATCATTAAGGGTAAATATTCAGTTCCGTTGAGTCATAATTCAATGAGTGAATTTTGGAACGGTAAATATTCAGTTCCATTGACCTGGGAGTCATAATTCAATCAGTGAAGATTAGAATCTGTGATTAGCATCGATAAGCACAATTTGGAGAACCCAATTCACCCAATCACACAATAGGTTCCAGGTCAACGGAACTGAATATTTACCGTTCCAATCTTCACTTGTTGAATTACGACTCCCTGGTAAATGGAACTGAATCTTTTACTTTTATTAATCCCTTTGATGACGATAACTTTGTTAGAGAAACGATCGTCAGTTCTAAAAAACCGTATTGGGATGAACTGGGTTCTCCAAATTGTATTTAACGTATGAATTGCAAATTTTAGAGTACGTTTATCAACCTCTGTAATTTTTTTGTCCATGAGAAGTTTCTATAAATTTGATTACCTGAATTATACTATTCTGTTTAAAAATGAAAATCTGATCTGACGTTTGTTACCTTAAGCCTTTTTGTTATCCGTTGGAAAATGTTCGTGGAAAAAGACTGCTTTGAGTCAGTCATGGCTGTTAAACTTTCAAAAAATCCCTTCTAATGAGGGCGACGTTACCCCTATCATCCATGTTCAAGTATTTAAGGGCATATTTCCACTTTGTATTTACGCTATATATATATATATATATATATATATATATATTCACATCAGTTTGCACGTACACACAGTATAGCAAGAAAGAACCTGTGTAAAATATCTAAAATATGTTATAAAAATTTAACATCCTTTATGATGTAATTCGAACTATAATCGAGATACTTGAACTCATTTTCAGTGCATTTTATAAAACAACTTATCATATTTCTCATAATTGTCAAGAGATGTATTTGCAGCCATATAAGCGTAAATAAAATTAAAATCACAGTCAATGAGAAAAGAGCGGATGACTCTTAGGTAAGTACTGAGTAGTAATTGAACACTTTTGATAGGAATGTCATAGCTCCAAACCATTCCTTTTACAAAGAAAAACTTAGCACGCCATTAGATACCTTTAAAAAAGTGCCTTGAAAATGTTCACAGAAACAAAAAATATTCATATATAAGTGGGTTAAATATACACAAAATTGAAACTAGCCTATATCTTCTAAACAATTCAAGATATAAATGTGCGGTTTTCGGCATTAGCTTTACCACAAAAATCGAGCTCGTAACGGTTGGGTTAGTTTTTCTCTAGCTCCTCTAGAAAGTGTTTTTTTCCTATCAAAAGCATCCAATTTGGACTACTCTGTATAAGAATTTGACAGGTAAAGCAATGAAGCGTGTTTATTTCTTTTTTTTTTAAATTTAATTTTCCATGGCCTACTATGAAAGACTAGATAAATTATAACAATCTTGGGTTCTCTTTAAAGAAATAACAAGTGGATGTAGCTTAAAAACAAGAGTGCCATGTCAATTTTGATTCAATAAGTCATTTTCTAATTTTGGTGAACAAAAATGTTTTTGCAAATTTTGGTAAAAAATATAATTTGTTTAACATCACTTAAGCCGATTTGAAAAAAATTTCTGGTTGCAGCAAGTGCATTGTAATAGCGAATTTTCATTAAATGTTTCAAATTTGAATAACTCAATTTGCTAAAAGCCTAGAAGGAAAAAATTTGGCATATAGTAACCTCTTTACCAGGGAAACATATCTAGCAAATTTCATGAGAATAACTTTGTAATTTTTTGGAATACAATTTTTTTTAAAGAAAAATTGGTCCAGCCGGGCTGGCTAACAAACTCGTCCGCGGTCTTAACAAAATGAAGATATGTGCCAAGTTTCGTTCAAATCATATCAGTTTAGTATTTTGTGAGTTATCGCTCGGATACATACATACATAGAGATGACAGCGTGTGTTTAAAAGCACGCGTCTCTTGACAGCAGTGGGCTTCTCACAACCCTATTATAAAATTCAAAGGTCATGATGTGACAAGGTTCACCTTCAATATTTTATGAACAATTTTCTGAGTTAGTTTCCAAAACCGTATGTCATTTTCATTGGGATAAAGTCAGAACAGAACAAAATAATTGGTATTAATAAATAACCTTTCACTTCTTTACCTGACACCACACACACACACACACACAGATATCACGTGTGAAAAATTGTTACCATCTATTTTTTTATTGTAGACAACTATTGGATTTTTGAATTCAGTAAAGCAATGTTGAGAGAGATGGCACATATCTATCTTTCTTTTTAGTTCTAAATCCTGATTGGTCATTGCCAATCCCGATGCCGTGGCTGTAAATTCTCGTGCCTAGCAAATCGCGGAGTACAAAAGCTAAAGGCGTTTTAGATGCAGAATTAATAAGAGGTTCGGGAGGTTACAAGTGCGTTATGGTAGTGAGTTTTCATTAAATGCTTCAAATTTGAATAACTCAGTTTTATATAAACCCACAAAGTTGAATTTCGGTATGTGGTAAGGTCTGTCGCGACACCAAATTTCATCAAAATGGCTTTGTAATTCTCGGAGAAAAAATTTTATTTGAAAGAGAACTCAAAATTTTCCCGTAAAACCTTGTTCGATTTTCTTGGCTAACGAACTCATCCAAGCCATTAATAAAAGAAAGATTGTTGCTGAGTTTCATCAAAATCGATTAATTACTTTTTGAGTTATAGTGTGGATACATACACACACACACACACACACACACACACACATATATATATATATATATATATATATATATATATATATATATATATATATATATATATATATATATATATATATAACATATAAAATTTGAAACTGACCCCGAATATGGGTTCTAGTGATCCTAGTTCGAGCTCATTAGATAAAATTTCTCACCATAGATACCTCTCTATTAGTGAATTTTTATTTAAAAAAAATTCGTACCAGAAATTACAAACTTTTATGTAAGATATTTTTTACTTTTTGTCAAAAAACTTTTTGCAAATAATTAGATATTGGCAGGTGTGTTATAAGCTTGAAGAGGTTCTTTGGCGAGGAAAATAGGATTAGTGTTGTGGAGAACATTTAAAGTTTTTCCAAAAAATTGCTGTACTTTATATAATAAAGTTATTTTGATGACATAGGGTACATGGTTTCTACTAAAAAGGTTATAGTATGTACCGAATTCGATGTATTTCATTCAAAAAAAGACATATCTGCGAAAAAAACATTTAAATAAAAATTCGCTCCCATAACAAACTTGCTGCGTCTAGACAGTTGTATTATTGATTGACTAACGATTTTGGTGATGTATTTTAGAACCATAGAATTATAAAAAGTATAGAACTATTAATTTCTGCGACAATGAATAATTTAATTGAGCTCTTGTGTTCATTACATATTTGGCAACAGCGCCTCAGGTTGACTCTTGTAGTTCACCAACCACCGTAGTTGGCTAAGTAGTATATTTTGGCTCTCGAACGTGTGCCTGGGCTTTTTGTTCAGTTATCATAATTGTCATGCTTGAACACTGAACGACATCCTAAAGTACATAACTACGTTATGCATTCGTTTTTGACACCTGTTAGCGTCCTTTTGGACTTAAATAGTTTACTGACTTCAAAATTCAACCCAAACTAGCCATGAGATGTTCTCATGGGAGAGTTTCTCGGCAGCCGCTAAAGATTAGCTAATGCTATTAATATCTTTAAATTCTTTAGTGGGGGGAGCTTGCCGTTACGAATCTCGCACAAGGAAATTAATGATAATTTTTAGATATTTTTTTCTGGAGAAACTGGACCAACTAGGTCGGCTCACAATTCGACTCAAGCTACTTTCAAGGAACAGACGTCTTGAGTTATTGCATATATATATATATATATATATATATATATATATATATATATATATATATATATATATATATATATAAGTTGATTTACGTAGTCCTTGCATTAGAAGTTTTTCAACTTGCAGTCGCATTATAAACTTGAAATTTAGCGTGCTGTCATAATCATTCAGTCATTCACGTCCGCTATGCGTAAAATATTTTTAGTCGTCCAGCTATACAGGCTGTGCTAAAAGTCGACACCAACTTTCCCATTTTAAATAGATACCTACATTTTTTATACTTGGTTCGATTGGCCTTCCAGTTTTGAGTTTAGGCAACCCAGCTTGTCAATAGCTACACATACTTTGACATTTTGAATAGAACTCTCTGTATACTTTTGTGTTTTCACAATCTACGCTATTTGAAGAAAGTCGGCATTGGAGAATTTGTTATATGAAAACTGGCTAAAAATATAGGACGACGATTGAAGCTAAATACAAATTGACATTAAAGCACAATTAACCGTGTCACTTAAAGAGACGTTTGTGGCAACCAAACTTCAGAGTTTTTTATTTTGTTACTACTACAAATTGCGACATGGTATGCAGGGTAGCCTGTAATAAACGAATTAGTAAACGACGGGTTAATAAAAGGTTTTTACAAGACTCTTAATAATCGAATTAAATTAGCGTACGTTGTAAATTCGAAATCCCCAAGTTACTTCGGTAATTCGATTATAATAATCACCAGTTGGCAGTGTTACTCTGGCATGGGAGTTCGCCACATTAAGATTAATAATTCTGAATAATCTGGGATTAGGTAGTAGAATGTTGTGCATGTGTGAGAGGTGGATTTAATTCCGCCTCAGGTGGTGTTACATAGAATAAGGGACGATTAATATACATGGAGAACGGGCGACCTGCACTTCTCACACTCGTTCTGTATAACACGGGAAATGGTTTATTCAAAAAGCAGAGGAGGTTTTAAATTGAATGGTAATGTCCAGTTGTGACTAAATATTCAAGTATATGCTTAAAGTAAACTATATCCCCAAAACATGTTGAGGTGTTATCGTGATAAAAATGTTCAGTTTGGTTAGCTCGTATAAAATGGGCCGAAATATTATGTAATTCATTTGATTTAGTAACTACACTGCACCGCAAAATTAACGCCTAACTTGAATATTGTCCAAATTTTGATCCTGAAAAATTTTCCCATCCCGTGATCCAATTAGATTTTTTCCCCAAATTGTAGTAGCTCTATTAATGGAGAATTTACAATAAACAAGAGATGCCCAAAAAAATAAAGTAATCATATTGTACAGGGCGTTTAACTTTGCAGGCAGCATTTAGAAATTGTCGTTGTGTCGATGTATATTTATTTCAAAATTTTTATTCAACCATTTCCTCTTCAAAAAGAGTAGTATATCAGACATACCACCAAGCTAGGGAATTCTTTTTTTATGATAATTTTGGAAACAAGACAGAAAGACATAATGCGACACCACAAGTATCACAAGCCTATCTGGATCTCTTTTGATGGTCTCTGGTACTACACAGACAACATCGTCGAGAATTTCCGTAAACTGGCCTATGTAGAGACTGGTTCCATCTCTTCTCAAGTGTTACGACTGGCTTATAATTATTCACATTTTCCTGCTCTCAACTTGGTATTCCTTTCTTTAAAGCTTCACTCCCGGCACCTACCAATCCTGCTACTACTGCTAAACGAAAGGCCTTCAGATTAATGCTATTGCTGTCTCCACAACGCTGATGAAAAATGATGAACGCGTTTACTATACTGACATTAGAACAGAAGCCCATATTTCTGTTGTAATTTTTCAAAATTTTTGGGCTAGGAACATTTTCCGTTTCAGCCTCCTTCTTCCTTATTGCATGGTCAGTTTCAGAAGGATTCTCACAATTGGAGGCTAAGGGAACTATTCTTTTCCCCATCCATCTCACGCAGGATATTTTGTCATCGCTCACTCGCCAGTCAAAATCACAATGCCTCAACTCTTTATCAGCTTTGAAAACGCCCGGAATTCCTTTTCTCCCTTTTCGAATATTTCCCGTCGCATACATCCTGTCACAGCGAACACTCTGGAATGACATTTCTAGAATAGACCAGAAGTGACAGGTGTAGAATAGTGTAGAATAGTGTAGTTCAGTATTAAGTCGGTATGGTGTAGAATAGTGATCATAGAGTATTAAGCGAGTTAGCAGTAAGTGTTGGTGTTTAAGAAGCGATCATAGAAGGCGAATAGTGGAATATAGTTCTATGGACATTTAATAATAGAGAGAAATATTTTAGTTGATACTGGTGTTGGAAACTATTTGCTTATAATAAATTAGTAGTTTAATAAGCTGTGTTTTGTTAGTCAACGAATCCAGAACCCCGTAGAACGTAACAATACTTTCCGTCCGCAACTGGCTTGGATGTGAAATAGTTATCGAAGTAGACAAAATAATGTTTTCCAACCAGACATCTAGTCCAATCCGCAACTACTCGATGTCTTAATTGTTTCTCTGCAATCTCATTCACTTTTTCAGTATATATTTGGAATTCGTCAATGTACCCATTTGCATCCACTCTGGTCCAAACTTTGTATCCCCGCTGTATTGGCGTATTAGGAATATATTGGCGAATTGCCGAACGCTCTTTGAAACAGATAATAGATTCGTCTATAGACACCCCAACTAGCAATTTGATGTTTTATTGTAGTCATAAGTACGTTTATAAAACAGTTTTTATAAAACATGACTGTTCCTATAAACGTTTTGGTAACGTTTATACAACGCTTATAAACGCAAAATGGGCGCAGGTTTATGCAACACTTTAGTTCTTTAGTTTATTTTATAAGGGATGTGTAAGGTGTTCTAAAATAGTTTTAGAAATGTTTACTGAGCTGTAAAAGAATATGATATACAATAATAATAAAACAGTTTTATAAGGAACAATAATAAAACTAAAAATTATTTACCATGGTGCCAGTTATAGAGCCTTAATAGAGTTACTAGGTATAAAACATGTTTTATTAGAATTTCTTTATAGTTTACTTTGCAATTTTTTGTTGCATACTGCAATACCTATAAGAGTAATATGTCTTTTAAATGTTTTTGTTAGAACTATTTTATCCTAAAAATGTTCTCTAATATTATGAAAGTAATATAAGTACTAAAATATGATGGCGTAAGAAATAATGTTAGTACGGTGTGAAAATTAAACTCAAAAAGTCTCCTTTTACCTACCAGCAAGATGGATTTTACCTGCGAAGAAAAATTTTCTGTGTAAAATGTGCTACATATACGATAAATTTTGAAGGGCCCTCGAAATAATGTATATTTCTTTAATTTGTAAAAATCAACTCGAAATTAAATTTTTCGTTTTTTTTTTCATTTTATTGACCTAAACCCATTCTGTTACACATTTCGCATGTTTTATATTCATAATATGTTGTGAAAATTGTCAGGTCACAAATATTTCTATATTTATTAATTGTTTTTTTTTCGTTCAAGATGGCTACCAAACAAATACAGGAATTGCATAAAAACATCACTTTTATCACGACTGCAACAATTACAAAACAATTATATCTCTTAAGACACTGCTACAAAACAGACGATATATTAAAACCTGTAATAAACCGCGACGTATTTAAACAAAAATAAAGTAGGCTTGGCATTGACTTTTATTGTCAATTTTAAAGTTTGGCATTTACAGTAAAAGTAAACTAGCGCCACCGATATTTGCCAAGTCTCTATGTATGCTTTACATTATTACTACATTTTTCTTTCCATCTAATTGTTCTATAAAAGCATTTTCGGCAACACTTACACATCAATATAGTGCTAAACTCGCGTTAGCTGCGATATTTATGCAACATAAATATAGTAGCAATATGTGACTTAACCTCAAACCCAAATTGTTGTTTGTTATGCTGCTTACTATGTAAAACACTACTAACATGTTTATTAACAAATTTGCTACTTTCTAAAATATTTTTATTTTTATTGACTTTCCTTCGAAAAGCACCGCTTCTTTTTACTATTTATTGATTGCAAATTGGACATGTTTAGGAATTACACCGTACAGAATACACAACTTGCCACGAAATAAAAAGTATATAACGGTGCTTCTTACAAAAACTATAATATGTTTTATAAAGATCCCAGCGAACGCACTTTTATGCAAAGGAATAATTTTGTATTATAATTGTTTTCTAAGTGTTCCATCCAACAATAAAATAGTTTTTAACACCTTCGTTCAAGTAGACTATGCTATTTGCAGCTATATTGTATCGTAGAAAATGTTAACAAAACTGTTTTATAATTGCTCAGATAATCAGTTAAAGAAACGATTTATAAATGTTTGCAAGTTGACAGATATGTTTGGAATATCGTTGTTATAAAGCCATTACAGAACAATTTTGTTCTGTAAGCTAATATATTCCATAACGATTGTTGTATAGACGTTTACAAAACAACGAAAAATGAAATCTCTGAAATGTTTTATAATTCTACTCTAAGAACATTCTAACAATAAATTTAAAGAAGCATTTTGCTGCGAGTAGCTAAATACTCACCTTGGCAGTCTTAGTAGAGCAAAACTGCTTTCAAAGAGCAGTAATATAACAGTAACACAACAAATTTGCACTATTATTTAAAAATTATAGAACATTTTTGTTAGTTAGGACTGCTTCGTGCATTCTATAGTAAATATTTATGTTATGTAACAATGAGTTCAAAAATGGAGGCAACTTTTAAAGTTTATCGAAATCAGGATCCCCGCGCTGTGGCTGAACAGCGTTATCATTTAGATGAAAATTTCCTAAGAGACAATCGAATCGAGTGCCTTTCATAAGAGTTGAAATATAAGAATGGCTCAGCCCCGGTTTTGCTGACCAGTAATCCCGGTAGCTGGGAAGCCTTTTCACAGCCATCGAAATATTTATGGCCAAAACTATTTTTATTTTTCTCTGTCTTTTCACAGTTGTAGGAACAAAGGTTATCCCCCGCGGGGAAGCGTAAAGACTTGTTTAAAAAACAAAATGTTCTATAATTTGTTGACCTACAAGACACTCATAAATATTAACTGGCAATTCAGTGTCATCAAGTATGTTAGCGTGCCCAACTTTTTCTGGAAAAGCATCTCCGTGATTACTTGTTTTGGTGACTGTTTTGGGCTTTTTCCAAATAAATGTGTCACTTGACACAAGATGTGATAGTGGAAGATCGTCCTCTGGGTCTTCAACGTCCTCTGAATAGGATAAGTTTTGCGTAGGAGTAGCTACAATAGCAATTTCGCCTGTATTCATGGGAGAGACAGCACATTCCACTTCCTCCTCCTCATCAAATCCGTCATCGGATTCTCCATCAGAAGATTTTTCTCCAAGAAAAGAATCAAACTCTTTCGGATTTAAGCTTTCCAAGTTACTAAATCGGAACGTTTTTTCTAAAAAAAATTATCACAAAACTTTAATGGTGGCATTGTGGTATATTGGAAACACCACATACAAATGTCGATTAAAACAATATTTTTATGTATATATTTATAACTATGGTATAATCGGCTACTCTAATACATTATAATAATCATATGTAGGTACTTACTTGCCTTTAATTTTTGTTTTAGTTCACTCAAACTTATAACTAATAATTTGGAATGTCAATCCACAACAACGCATTACACAGGCGGAGGTGAAGGCACCTTCAGCCAGCGATCAGATATTTTTTTGCTGCACAGTACATGGCGCATATCAAGTAGGCGGTACGTAAAATAGACCGCAAGGCAGCATCGATAAAAATTGTTAAATTTGTGGTATGTGTAGTATACCAGTAAGCGGGAAAGGGTTAAATATTGTCATATTTTCTTTATCAAAGCTTAACACTTTCTGCGGGCAATATCAGGTTACTCAGACTGTTGATCGTCTGTTTATCTGACACATTTCCAGAGATAATCAATTTTGCAAGACATATTGCATTTTCTTCATGGTATTTTAAAGAATGCTGTGCAAACGAATGACATTACAAGTGACAGCTCTGTTTATTTTGTTGCCTATGTCAGTTTGATTAACGTTGTAGGTATACAACTTTATTAAGATTGATTGAAGCGAAAATGGCCCAAAACCTATGTGAGACGACACATATTTTACCAGAGAAATGTGCTACTGCCATATAACTTGTGGAAGTAGGGTTGTCACAAGCTCAGGTGGCATTACGATTTGGAATGTACTTACAAAGGCACTGGTGCGGTATCGGGATACTGGTAGAAGCCATAAAAGAATTGGTCAAGGACGATGAATAATCAAGATCGATTTTTACCGTTACAAGCGAAGTCGATTCACCACAAGTACAGCATTTCAACAGGAATTTTCTGGCCGATATAACTTCCGCATTAGTCAGTATATAATACAGTGCGAAGGAGACTGGCAGAAAACAATATTACTGCGCACAGGGCTGCAACTGGGCCCTTACATACCGTAATCCATCGACGATAACAACTTGAGTTTGTCCAGGAAAATCAAAATTGGGAAGAGCGTGAATCGAGTAATGTACTGTTTTCCGATTAGTCGACATTTTGCCTTTTTAGTGATGATTGCAAATGGAGAGTGTATCGCCGTTCTCGCGAGCGTTATGCTCAATGTAACATTGAAGAAATAGTCAGCTATGGAGGTGGCTCTGTTAGGGTATGGGATGACATCAGTATGGGTACTCGTACGGAAATAGCTGTGTCTAGGGCGGTCGTTTGACAGCGGACCGATATATTAGAGACATTTTGGAACCCTATGTGGTGCTATATGCCCTATTTATTGGCGAAGAAATGTTACTTGCACGATAACGCACGCCCACACGTAGCAAGGTGGTAAAAAAATAACTCCAGGAAATGGGAATTACAACTTCGGCATGGCCAGTAAGAAGTCCTGATTAAAACCCCACCGAACACTTATGGGGCAACATGGGTCGACAGGTCAGAGTCTTACAGCATACACTGACCTATATGAACTCCTTGTAGTCTCTATTACTTGATGTGGTTGTGAAGAGTGGAGTTTGAATGAGCGAGTCTAAACAGTCGTGATGGCTCAAACATTGACAAAAACAATAGATCATAACACGCAGTTATTATCGTATAGTATCCCGGGTATTGATCAGACTCCTGTTAAATATGTGTATAAAAGGTCATTCAGTCAGGAGAATATATCCCATTTTGTGATTCTTTTGAATAGTGCATCCTGGGACCCGGTCTATCGGGAGCCAGTGGCGGCAAACAAATTTGATGTTTTTTTCTCTGAGTTTGATGCCTTGTTTCAGATTGCGTTTCCGGTTGTCAGAAACAGATCCATGCCCGGCAAGATTGCTCCTAAACCATGGATGTCAGCAGAACTTGTAAGAGAGGGCTGTTTTCTTCGTGATTTTCCATTTCTACTGGATACGGTTACCGATATTCGGTGTATTTAGTTTTATAATAGTCTAAAGAAACAGCACGGTGCTGGGTTAAAAGGCGCCAAGAAAAAATACTATGAAAATGAAATCTTTAAGGCTTCAAACCGAAATAAAGCTATGTTTGAAGCATATAAAGAAAATGTCATCGTGGGCAAGATGAACAGCAAAGCGGCAAATCTGAGTATTCCGTCTGGTGGCGGAGTCGTTATGACAGATCCGAATATGATTGCTGACAGTCTCAGTGCGCACTTTGTCTCTTAAGTATCTGACAAAAAACTGTGACATAAATTGTGCATTGAAAAATAGCTCTAATCCCTATTCTATATTTTTATATCCTGTCTCAGAGGACGATGTATTAGAGATCATAAAATTAGTTTCAGTTAAAACATTCATCAGAAATAGATGAAATACCATGTAGCCTTCTTGGCAGGGTTGCTCATCTTGTGGTGGCTCCAATAACTTACCTTATAAATGTGTCATTTAAAATTGGTTGTTTTCCTGAGCATCTAAAGACGGCCATTGCCGTCTCTCTCTCTTTGAGAAGGGAGATCCACGTCTTTTGGATAACTAGAGGGCGCTTTAAGAAGAGAGATCCACGTCTTTTGGATAACTAGAGGGCGATTGCGCTGCTTTCGGTTTTTTCTAAGATCTTTGAGAATGCATTTCTGCTGAAGCTCAGGTCCTTTTTAGAAAGATACAATTTGCTGTCTTCGTGCCAATTTGGCTTTCGTAGGCAGCTGTCAACTCAGGATGCCGTGCTTAGCACTTATCTGACAGTCTTGGATTACATAATTAGTGGGTCCAAGTCCGCTAGGCTGTTCTTCGACATTTCGAAAGCGTTTTATGCGGTCAACCACTCCCTTTTATTGAGAAAATTGGAGCATTATGGCATAAGAGGAAATGCATATTTATGGCTAAAAAGCTACCCGACTGGGAGAAGTCAGGTTGTCAGGATACGACAGCCAGGTAAGAACAATATGTCTGGATTTTCAGTCGTGTCAAGCGGCGTGCCGCAGGGTAGCATATTGGGCCCTGTTTTGTTTACAATTTTTCTTAACGATATTGTTTATAATCTCCAACAATACCACTTAACTTTGTACGCAGATGACACCACTGCTGCAATCTCAGGGGAAAGTTTTGAAGAGCTTGGTGCTGCAGCTAATGTGATTGTGTCTCAGGTGTCAGCCTGGTGTTCGCCAAATGGTCTGGTCCTTAACACGCGGAAGACTGAAATGCTTCTTTTTTTTCCGGTGGGTGTGCATCCGAATCTGCGCCTATATGTGAGATCTGATAACGGTTCAATAAGACAGGGCATGTCTGTAAAGCTTTTGGGACTTCATCTGGATTCTAACTTATCATGGGATGTCCATGTTGACCATGTGGTGACCTCTCTTGCATCTAGGAATTACGCGTTGCTGCAGCTGAGGGATTCCTTGAGTACTCAGCCGCTGTTCACATGCTACTATGGTAGTGTCAACTGTCTCGTGGCATATGGTTTGCTGTGTTGGGGCGGCTGTGTGCATCTGGGGAGGGTTCTGTTGATGGAGAAGAGAATTGCCCGCACCTTGTAGACGATTATTTTTACGGTATGGCATTTTAACAGTGATGTGCCTATATATGCTTGAGATGCTTTGTTATGCCAGAAAAAAGATTGCAATTTTTAGTACCTGCGGTAATATTACAGCGTATGAAACAAGACAGGCTAAATATTTGTATGTTCCCTCTTATAGGATCGATCAGATTAATCGGGCACCTCGCAACACTGAAATACGCTTATATAATAATTTACCTGACATCGTCAAAAATTTGAGCAGCCTAAGGTAATTTAAGCTTGCTTTAAAATCGTCTTTTAGAGAGCATTCTTTTTATTTTGTGGACGAATATTTTCATTTTAAATTTCAGCGTTGATAAGCTGTTTTTTGTGTTTTGACTATTTCCGATATTTTGTAGAGATCTATGGAGCAGTTCTAATAAATAAATACACATGTCGTTATTTCACTACAGAGTTTACTTGCTGTGCTGTATTGTATATTTCGCTTCTATGAAGCTTTATGTCAAAGTTTACTCAGTTACATTTTTATAAGCTTCTGCTAGAGGGAGTATAAGCTCTTATTTTAAGTGAATTTTCGGGGAACAATTTACTAATGAAAAATGCTTATCAAATGAACGCGAACTAGGACATCTAAACCCATATTCAGGGCCAGTTTCAATATATATGTATATATGTATCACACCGATAACTCAATGGGTAGAATTTGATAACATTTGGCATATACCTTCCTTTTGTAAGTGGTTTGGACAAGAAAAAGTTATAAAAAATATTTGGTGTCAGATCATTTCTATGCAAATTCACTACCATAACGCACTTGCTGCGTGCAGGCATTTCCATTATTAGTTTGTTACGTTGTATAAGTACAATACATGGATACGGTGTTTACATCATCTTTGGCTCGTTTGATAATAATAATTCTTAACCAGAAATGATAGCCTAATACGTAACGGAGGTTCCTACATAATGTGAATATAGCTTCGAGTGAAGTAGATTTGATTAAGCTATGTACAGCTCTTAGAGCCCTCATATTGTATTTAGCGGTTTTTCCAAGAAAACTGTTAGAAACCGACCCATAAAATATGGAGCCATAGTCAACTCTTGATCTAGTGTAGGCTTTATAAAATACCATGGCAGGTTGTGGATTGGCACCAATTTTTCTCCCGATTGTCATGTTCAGAATGTTCAAACTCTTCATAGCGTTGTCTATAATCTGGTTTATATGTTCTTCCATGATAGCTTCTGATCCAGTACTGTATCCATGTATTTGACGTTTTTGGGACAGTGAAGTAACTGAGATCCAAGCTTAATATTCCTGACTTTTGTGATTCCATGACATGCAAAATTGACAACAGTAGATTTTTCTGCAGACAAAGTGAAGTTACTACGGAACAAGTATTTTGTTTAGTTTTAGCATCATGTGGGTTGACTGCAGGTCAAATTTAGCGTTATTTTATGCAATTTTGATCTAAGGTAAGTTAGGTTCTAAGAAAGTACATCGTAATTGCGGTTCAACCGAAGTGTAAGTAAACTTGAATATTCTAAATAGAAATACTCTTAGAATAAACCTTAAGGTGCAAAGTTTTAATTTTGAGATATCATAAATTTATTGGAAAACCTAACTGAATGGTCTTATATAAATCACTTAAAATTAATCTACTGTCAGGAGTATATAATTTATGAAATTTTCCAGAAGAAAGAAAAATTACGGAATCTGTTCTGCTTTCTCTCTTTCTTAGAAGATATAATAATACTAGTATATCACACGATGCATAAGCGAGTTCTTCGCCGAGATCGCGACTGCGAAAACATGTTGTGATAAGTAAAATAAATTATATTCCCCACGTTAGGAATGACTTTGACCTAGTAAAGATTTTCACGATCCCTTGTTACTATAAACCCAAATTTGTTTGACTTTAATTTAAATTCCTACACGCTCACAAATCATGTGGGATAGACAATAATAGTATAAGATAAAACAGGTGTTGGTGTTACTTGCACATTTTCGATCAAAAAAAATCAAACGATAGAGTTAAACAAACACTCTATATTAAAGGTTACCAATTAAATGAATATATTGAAGTGGGCCATGGAAACCAACAAATATTTATTATTTTTAATAATATCAATAGAATCATCATCTATTTGCAGCCACAATATTTAATATATCAAAGAATATTGGGCGCAGCAATTGCGTTACGGTAACGGATTGTGAAACATTTCAAATGCTAATAACGTAACTTTCCACTAATCTTGAGGTTTGAATTTTGGCACGTAATAAAGTTTTTAGGAGAGCATAATGCTTACCCAGTATAACCCAGACAACCTCATTAATTTCGTAGATTACATGTATTGTTAGAAAAAAGAGCTTTACTAAAGAAACACAATTTCCCAGTTTAATATATAGCAGGAGATTCAGGCCGACTTCGTCTTTCTTTAGACACTTCAATATGCCACACGTGTGATCCAACAAGTCGGTCTTAACGCAAGTATTGCTATTAAAAATAGTGGAAAATAGCACTAAGCGCCATCACTGGTGTTGTGACGGCTCTCGGTTTTCACAGCAGCTTCCACGTATACATACTATAGCAAGAAGAAAACTGCGAAAAGTAAACTAGAACTGTCACAAAACCAGAGATGGCGCTTCCTGATATTCTCCTTCACTGCATTAGATGACAGTGCCTGCCTTAAGGTCGATTTGCCGTAGCCCAGGTATAGCATATTCAAGAGTACAAAAAAAGTACGAAACCGGTCTGTGTGTCCTGCCATACATCTTGCCGCAAGTCATGGCAGGACTGAAGTGTGGTGGCTAGCGAGTGATGTAATTCAACGCCTGTGATCGTATTAGCCAGTAAAGTAGTCGTTCTCTCTCGACACTTTTCTCCTCACAGCTTTCCTTTTGATGCACTGTGTGTACGTGGAAGTTCTTGTGGAGTCCAAAAATAGGACGAAACCGGTCTGTGTCCCTCTCTTTGTGCATGCGTGTGTAAAAGGTCACTTAGTGAAGCGGAAATTGGTTTTTAATTTGTATGAGAAAATGCCAGCAATTTTTAATGCACCAAAAATAAAGTTTGGCAATGCCTACGTCGAAGTAAAGTTGTCCTTTCAAGCATGTGGAATGAAAGGGGATAAAAACTTTGTTTACCTTTTTACATACACTATCAATATCATCGCCAACATAGTATTACTGCTAATATTAGGTGTTCTTTTGGAAAAGTTTTATATCTTTGGAAATAACAAAGTTATGGCAACCAACTTTGGTATGCGAGTTGTACCACAAATAGTAAACTGCGTACCAAAATTTAGGTCAATGTGTTAAAAGACAAAAAAGTTATAGACATTAAAAAAAAACAAATTTCGGGTTTTAAATTTATTTGCATTGTACCTTTTAAATTCCCCAGATAAACAATTATATAATTTAATTGCATCGTATACAAAAAATCTTTCAAATAGAGTCGATTTATGATGCGGAATTGTAAACATGTGCTTTAGTGGATTTTAGATCGCGGCATACATTTATTAGCGATTAAAAAAAATTCGTTAATGAGAAGATCTGTGTTTATATATATATATATATATATATATATATATATATATATATATATATATATATATATATATATATATATATATATATATATATATATATCTCCGACCGATAACTCAAAAAAAATGGCCCAATCTTAATCAAATTTGGTGAGTACCTTCCTTTTGCAAGTGGCTTGGACAAGTTCGTTATCCAGGAAAATCGGACCAGGTTTTCCCGGAAAATTTTGTGTTTTCTTTATAAAAAAACATATCTCCGCAAATAACAAAGTAAGGGCAACCACATTTGGTACGCGTGTTTGTATTATAAAGAGTGAACTCTGTACCAGCTTTAGAGACAAAGAAGTTATGGGAAGTTAAAGAAACAAATTTGGGAGTTTTCCTCAAAACGTCAAACTCGCAATTTTAAACGTCAAAATTGACAATGTTTAGGCAAAGAACGTGAAACAAATACGGATTGTAAAAAGAAAATGTTGCAAGAAGAGTGTTCTGAAAACCATTAAGTTTCAGATTCAACCGTCATTGCCCTTCATTTTACTAAAGTATCTACAGAAAATTCAGTTCAAATAGACCCTTTCTCTGATGCTGTCGGTTTAGTTAAGTTGATGCTTTCGCTGTAGGTTTAGTGAAATTTACGGTTTAATGGTCTATCATTTTTTAAGCTAATTTTCGTTAAATAAATTCATCATTTCATTTTGGCATTTTTTATCGAAATATGATGCGTTTGTGAGAAAAAAAGCTGGACGCAGTAAGTGCGTTTTGGTAGCGAATTTTTGGTTAATTTGTAGTTTAGCTCCCGAACTCTTTTCAAAAAACTGTTTTCAGAAACCTACCTAGACCCCCCCCTGGATCCACAAACCTCAAGAAAATTTTCTTGTTCACACCCCCCAAGGAAGTTACGGGACCAGGAGTGAGTAGGGGTGTATAATTTTTTTGAGCTAATTTTCGTAGAACAAAATCGTTAATGCTTTTTGCATTTTTTATCTAAATATGATGCGTTTGTAAGAAAAAAATCTGGACGCAGTAAGTGCGTTTTGGTAGCGAATTTTCGGTAAATTTGCAGTTTAGCTGCCGAACGCTTTTCAAAAAACTGTTTTTAGAAATCTGCCTAGACCACCCCTCTCTGGATCTATCAACCCCAAAAAAAAAAATTATTGTTCACACCCCCCAAGGAAGTTACGGGACCAGGAGTGAGTAGGGGTGCTGGGCAGGGTAGGTAGTAAAAAGGAAATATGAGCAGAAAATTCGAATAAAACGGTCTAGAAAGCTGTATTTTTTACATCTTAAAGCCATATCCCCCTTAAACCCTGCCTACCCCGCACAGCACCCCTATCCCCCCCAGGTGCCGTAACTTCCTTGTCGGGTAGGAACAAGACATTTTTCTTGTGGTTTATGCAGCGAGGGTGGTTGTATGCACGCGACGGGGAAGGAAAATCCCCACTACGAAGCAGATTCACCCCCGCCACGCCCATTCCGCAAGGCAAACCGGGGGGATTTGCTTCGTCGTAGGCATTTTTCTTCCCCCCTCGTGTGCATACAACCACCCTCGTTGCATAAACCACAAGAAAAATGTTTTGTTCCTACCCGCCAAGGAAGTTACGTGACCTGGGGCAAATAGGGGTGCTGTGGGGGGGGGGGGTATGTAGGGTTTAATGGGGATATGGCTTCAAATACACAGCTATCAAGCAGTTTTCTTTGTATTTTCTGCTCATATTTCCTTTTTACTACACCCCGTTCAGCACCCCTATTCACTCCCAGTCGCGTAACTTCCTTGGAGGGTGTGAACAAGAAATTTTTCTTGTGGTTTGTGCATCCAGGTAGAATCCTAGTAATGTTTCTGAAAACAATTTTTTGAAACGCGTTCGGGAGCTCATCTGCAAATTTACTGAATTTTCATTAAGTCCTTCAAATTTCAATAACTCAATTTAAAAAAAATCGCTACCATAACGCACTTGCTGCGTCCAGACTTTTTTAAAACATGAGAAAGTACTGTGCCTATGTTAGTAAGAAATGAATAAAATTGCCCAAGTGATGCCTTCTTCTCTGTTGCATGTTTAAACAGTTGATGTCAACCATTGTTTGTAAAACATGATCACATTTTCCTAAAATTATTTACCAGGCGACGGTAACAGTTTTGAATGATATGTATGTCTCACAACGATAATTCAAAAAAACTCTGGACGCAGCAAGGGCGTTATGGTAGTGAATTTTTATTAAATGCTTCAAATTTGAATAACTCAGTTTTATATAATCTTAGAAAGTTTAGTTTTGGTACATAGTAAGGCCTTCTTTAGGGCAAGCTATCCACCGAATTTCATAAATAACTTTGTAATTTTTGGAGAAAAAATTTTTTCGAATGAAAATTTAAAATTTGAATAACTCAATTTTCTATAAACTTACAAAGTTGAATTTTGGTACTTAGTAAGGTCTCTCCCAAGGCAACATATATAATAAATTTCATTAAAACAGCTTTGTTATTTTCGGAGCAAAACTTTTTTTTTGAAAGATAACTTAAAATTTTCCGGGAAAACCCCGTTAGATTTTCTTGGCTAACGAACTCGTCCAAGCCATTAATAAAAGAAAGGCACTTGCCGAGTTTCATTGAAATCGGTTAATTAGTTTTTGAGTTATCAGACGGATACACACACACACACAAATATATATATATATATATATATATATATATATATATATATATATATATATATATATATATATATATATATATATATATATATATATATATAAACATATAAAAATTGAAAGTGACCCCGGATATGGGTTCTAGGGGTCCTAGTTCGCGCCCATTTGACAAAATGTTTGCAAAGTCTCACCATCGATACCATTAATAAAAATTCACTAATAATGAGCTTTTTGATAACATTTGCTAAGTAGCCTCCTTTTGTAAATGGCTTGGACGGGTTCGTTAACCATGACAAACAGACCAGGTTTTCCGGAGAGATTGTGAATCTTCTTTCGGAAAATTTTTGTATCTCAGAAAATAACATAGCTGTGGCAGCAGGTTTCTCTTGTAAAACATATACTATAAGCCGAAATTCCGACCTCTAAATTAGAACACAAAAAGTGATAAGCATCTAATAAAAAAAATTCTAAAATATTAAATATTTTTATGAAAATTCGCTACCATAACACAGTTTTCTTGAATGCAAGAAATTAAATTGTATGACTAAAAAGCGTGATAACTCGTGAGTAAGCAATTAGCCAAAACAATAAAACAAGAAACATAATCGTTAATCTATAATCATTCACAAAATTTCACGGTCAATTACCAAAAGCTTAAAGGTATCAATTATGAAATTATTACGTGTGAAAAGTTATAAATTATTTTTAGAGGCCTTTGATACCTGGATGTTAATTTCTGCGGACGTATTGCCGCTGGCTATATCTTTGAGATAACTTTCGAATACTCTTCTAATAAATTTTAGCTTTTACTGCACATGTCACGTTCACTGACGGTGGATCACGACATTGATGATGGCAAAACATGATATGACTATATAGCGTTTCTTTTTTCTTTAAAAGCGAAATAACACATATACAGAGTGTCTACTGTAAAAGGTTGCATAGGTGTTTCCCCCGAGAACTGCTGATAATTTTGAAAACCCCTAAAACACACCGGTTTCGATTGCGATAAGGACACTTTTTTTAACGATAATAGAATTTGTAGTTTTCAACCACTAGCAGACTTTCACCCGTTTAAGTAGGTCGAGAAGCACCTTTTTAGTTAATTTTTCTAAAAAAAAAAAAAACATTAATGAGGAGATCTTGACTTTTGAATTTTGAAAAAAATTATACAAATGAGCACCAGGCGCCATAGCACCCATATTCGGGGATAGTTAAAAAAATTATGCTAATATACAGGGTGAGTCAAATTCGAAGCTCACCATTGGGATCTCGGAAACAGCGAGAGATGCAAAGTCGGTTAAATTGGGGCAAAGTTTGTGACCTCAATAAACTGACAGAATAAAATTTGAGCTAGCACTTTAGGTCCCAAGTTATTTCGAAAATACAATTTTTTTCTTTTTTCTTCCTTGTGCCATAACTTTTTTATTACTCGTGGTATAAAGATGCGGTTTTCACTGCTTCAGAGCACTGATTCATATAGAATATTACTAGCATACCGAATTTTTTTGCCACGTTTCAGTTTTTCTAGAACATCATCAACTTTCTTTTGTCATAAGGACGCCATATTTGTTTTTGAGTCCACTAGATAGGTTTTTGCGCTGATTTCATTCTTGTGCAAGTTAATAGGTTTAAAGCATAAAGAACATGAAATTTAGAATAGCATCAATTAAAACAATGACAAAACATTTCACAAAACTATATTTACCTACGCATACAAAAACTGAAGCAAACTTAACATAATGGTTCTAGTACTTATTTTATTTTATAACAGATGTTCAATTAGTAGTAGTGGTGGTGGTGGGGAGGCCAACGCCAAGCAAGTAGGCCACCATGGGACCTTTTTGTCTACCCCAGCAACCCAGCAACCATGCTTTACTCCTCCTCGGTTCCGTCACCAAACCGCCTTCTGGGGTGTCTTCTAAGGGCGCAGTGGCCTGTGAGCACCCCAAGGATGCGGCCAAGCGTAGGTCGACTCCTTCCGAGTAGACAGATAGCTTTATCTCTGTCCGGCCCCTCCACGAAGTCCCTCGCCTGCCTGCAGCCACCAACCGACCCCCAGTGCCTGTTCATTGCTTTCTCGGTCAACCTGTCTAAGGCGACAGAGACCGTCTTCCTACTTATACCTATCGCCGGCTCCGGCCCACAGAACGGTCGCCAGGAACCAAGCCTTGCGAGATTATTCGCGATCTCATTCCCCGCCACGCCACAGTGTCCCGGAACACACACTAGTCGAACCTCCTTTGTCCTGGCTAGTCCTCTGAGGGCGTCAGCGCACTCCTGAATCAGTGTACACCTGAATTCTGGCCGCGCAGACTGCCCGTAGGACTGCCTGGCTATCCGAGCAGATGTACACACATTTCTCGGGACTCCTCTTCACATCTTGTCTATTGGCCTCAGACAGGATAGCGTACACCTGTGTGTATATGCGCCAAGAGGATAGCTCTCGCGCACTCCCAGGCCCTCGATGTATATTCCTGCCCCGGAGGATTGTTGGTCCTCCAGCCGCGATCCGTCGGTGAAACAGACCAGGCTTGCGGGCTGGAATTCAACCTCATTTTCCCTCTACTGATCCCTACTGGGGATCCTGAGGGTGTATAGCCTAGTCAACCTAATATCATCCTCGGCATCCCGCACCTTTATAGCGGAAATCGAAATTTTCTTTTCCACCTCCTTGGCGACTCTTGCATGCCCTATTACTGCTCCCTCTGCGCACCAGTTTCCTGCGTCTCGCATTCTGAGATCCGACGCCATCGCCTCCCTCCTGACACAGATGGGAAGCGGTGGCAGCATCAACAGGACCTCTAGCGCGGCTGAGGGTGTCGTCCTCATAGCGCCTGTGATACCCAGGATTGCCAGCTTTTGGAGTTTGGCCAGCTTCCTGCTGGTAGTTTGGTTCACACCACACCACCAGACCAACGCCCCATAGAGGATTCTCGGCTTGACGATCGCAGTGTAGATCCAGTGAAGGATCCGAGGATTAACTCCCTAGATCCTCCCTATCACTTGACACAGCTACCAGAGGGTCGCTACTCCCTTCTTTACAACCCGTTCTATTTGTTAGTTTGGAGTCCAGGATCACCCCCAAATATTTGACCTCTCGCCCTAAAGCTAAAGGTTTTCCAAACATCACGGGCGCCCTAAACACCTCTACCTTCCTCTTCTTGGTAAATATGATCATCTCCGTCTTCGCCGGGTTTACGGAGAGTTCCAGCTCACCACACCACCTTTCAATTATGCTACAGGCAGCTTGCATGCACTCACAGACGACGCCGAGGAATTTGCCGGCGACTAAGACCAGCCCATCATCAGCATGCGCCTGGGCGTAGAAGCCGTTCTCGAAGAGCCGCTTCAAGAGGCCGTCTATGACCAGACACCATAGATGGGGCGAAAGACAGCTGCCCTGAGCGCAACCGCCCGTCACCCCGACGTCAGCCCCCGGCCCCCTAAGGTCAGCGAAACTCTCCTGTCCTCCAGCATGCTCGCCACCCAGCTTATTAGTGACCTCGGCGTACCCCTATCCTGTAGGGTGGTACAAACCGTATCCGTCCTTGCCTTATCAAAGGCCCCTCCACATCGAAGAACACAGCTAATGTGCTCTTCCCGTAGTGTAGGGCCCTTTCCACCTTCCGCGTCACAGCATGGAGCGCCGTTTCCGTAGACTTACCCCGCTGGTAGGCGTGCTGACCTTTATGGAAGGGGTGATCCTTTAGGATCTCTCCCAACATAAACCGATTAAATCACCCTTCCTTTCTATGCATACATTGATTCGCCAGTTGAGATTGCTAACGGTCCTCTTTATGCATCTTCGTTTAAGAGTTGTGAAAGCGTTGATTATTTTATTTCTCAAATCTTCCAGAGATATAACTGGGTCTCTATAAATAATATTTTTAAAAAGTAATCCAAGGGCGTAAGATCTGGGCTTCTGGAGGGCCAGAGAACTACTCCTCGAAAAAGAAAGTTTCTGACTGCAATTGCGTTGTGAGCAGATGCAGCATCCTGCTGGAACCACAGTCGTAAATGTTGTGCAAGTGGAAGTGCATCCAAATAAGCTTGAAAAATTCGAGTGATTTGCTACTATTTAATTTTCGTTGAAACTTGTGGGACAAGTCTGTCATTTATGATACCTGCCCAAGCATTCAGTCCAAATCTGAGTTGGTTCCGTGTTTAGATATTTTCATGGGGGTTGTGTTTGGTCCAATAATGCTCATTATTGGGGTTAAAGACCCTACCCCTGAATCTGGTTCCATCTGACCACAGAACATTTTCCAGGAATTTTGGGCCACCACCTTCTCAAGAAATATGTGGATTATTTCTTGAAAAGAGTTTGTTTTCATTTGGTGGATGCATTTTTTTCTTAATAAATTACATTACAAATTACAAGATATAATGACAAATTATTAAATACCCGTTAAGTAACCTCTTCTCTTATTCGCGAACCATATTTGATCCTGAGTTTGGTGAAAGAACCGTAATCGTTGAGATTGTTATTTAATTTTTCGACAACAGTACGATGTCTCCTCCGAGGTATTCTCTGAGGTACAATTCGCAGGCGATTTTGCTGTTTCTATTATGCGAATAATAGATTCCTAACGTGTCTCGTTTTTCTGCGTTGGAGAAGTACATCGTCAGCAATTAACTCAACAAACAATCAAGTAAGAACTGTGATAACAACAATAATGACAACAATATAGGAATTGTCACATCTAAAATGTCACTTTAAACAGAAATTGTTACAAAGCTTTGACATCCATGGCTTATGCGTTTTTCCTACGAGTATTACGAATTTCGGCAATATCTCCGCCAGTTCTGAATGCAAACCCATTAAGTTGTCCATCAATGAAATCAGCGAAAAAAGACATCTCTAATGGACTCAAAAACAAATATGGCGTCCATCTGAAAAAAGAGAATTGAAGATGTTCTAGAAAAATCGAAACTTTGCGCAACAAATTTGATATGCCAGTAATATTTTAGATGAAGCAGTGCTCTGAAAAAGTGAAAACCGCATCTCCATACGACGAGTAATAAGAAAGTTTTGGCAGAAGGAAGAAAAAAGAAAAATTGTTTTTTAGAAATAATTCGGGAACTAAAGTCACTAAATAAAATTATCTTTGGTCAGTTTATTGAGGATGCAAATAGGAAACTTTGCCCCAATTTAACCGACTTCGTATATCTCACCGTTTCCGAGATCCCAATGGTGAGCTTCGAATTTGACTCCCTATATATATATATATATATATATATATATATATATATATATATATATATATATATATATATATATATATATATCTGTGTCTGTTTGCGTGGGTGTCACACCGATAACTCAAAAAATAATAGGATGATTGTGATCACATTTGGTGAGTGCGTTCCTTTTACAAGTGGCTTGGATGACTTTTTCGCGGAAAATGTTTCCGCAAATAACAAAGCTATGGCCACCACAATTAGTTCGCGGGTTTATAACATGAGCAGTAAACTATACCAAAATTTGGATCTCTAAGTTAAAAAAAAAGTTATAAGTATTTAAAAAAGTTATAGTTTTTCTTCTTAAAACCTCAAAGTCGCGAATTGTAACGTCAAAATTGACAAAGAACCTGAAATGAATACGGGTTATGTAGAATAAATGTCGGAAGAAGTGTGTTTTAGAAAGCCTTAAGTTTTAGTTTCATTGTCCTTCATTTTACTAAAATATTTGCATAAAATAAATTTCAGATAGACTCTTTCTCTGTTTATTTTGCAGTAGTTTCAGTTGTGGGTTGGTGGCCAGGAACGGTTGGTAGTGAGTTTCTCCTTGCTATGGACTTTTCTCAGGGATTTTTTACACTTCGCATTTATAGCTCCTTTGCAGCTTATTTACCCCGCAAGAAACTCTCATTTGCTTTAGGTCTCTTAACTGTATTGTGGAGTTAGAGCACAGTATTTGTCTGATGGTTAATGCATACAAAGGTTCCTCTAAGCATGTTTCAGATTTTTTTTCAAAAAAAAAAAAAACGGACATTGCAGTAATCTGCAAATTTACTTATACTTTAACATTATTAATAGTAGAAATGGAAACAACGTCCGCGTGTTGGTAAAATAAATGTAAATAAGTTATTGTCAAAAAATATTTTACATTTTCGTGAAAAATAATGTTTTTTTCGAAAAAAACATCATTTTCGTGTAACATTACTAAAATTTTTAAAGGAAATGGCGAATTTTCGTTAAAGAAATTGTTGGTAAATCTTCATGGAAACATTCTTTTAATGTTGGATGTAAATAGCTTGAAGGGGTTTATTGTCCAGGAAAATCGGATCAGTTTTTTTCAGGCATATTTTAAGTTTACTTTCGGAAAATTATTGTACATTCTCAAACAATAAAGTTATTGTGGAATATAGGTTTAACTAAATGTCATGAATTTTATTAAAAAGCCATGCATATTTACCATTAAAAACATGTTTATAGAAATTCACCACCATAACGCACCTGCTGCGTCCAGACTTTTGGAAAGCTCTTTTGGTTCTCTTCTAAAGCGTGCAATTTTAAAGTTTACCGGTTAGTATTTTAGATATTTGCTTTTAAAGCTTAAAAAAGTTCGGGACGCAGAAAATGCGTTATGGCAGTGAATTTTTTATTAAATGCTTCAAATTTAAATAACTCAATTTTCTATAAACTTAGAAAGTTTAATTTTGGTATGTAGTAAGGTCTTTCCTAAGGTAAGATATCCACCAAATTTCATTAAAATAACTTTGAAATTTTCGGAGAACAATTTTTTTTCTAAAGAAAAGTTAAAATTTAAATAACTTAATTTTTTATAAACTTAGAAAGTTGAATTTTGGCACGTAGTAAGGTCTCTCTCAAGCCAACATATATAGTGAATTTCATTAAAACAGCTTTATTTTTGGAGAAAAAATTTCTTTCGAAATAAAACTCCAAATTTTTCCGGAAAACCCTGTACGATTTTCCTGGCTCACGAACTCATCCAAGCCATTAATTAAATAAAGACACTTGTCGAGTTTCAGCAAAATCGGTTAATTATTTTTTGAGTTATCAGATGGATACCTATATATATATATATATATATATATATATATATATATATATATATATATATATATATATATATATATATATATATATATAACATATGAAAATTGAAACTGACCCCGGATATGGGTTCTAGGGGTCCTAGTTCGCGCTCATTTGAAAATTTTTTTGCAAAGTCTTACCATCGATACCTCTCTAATAGTGAATTTTTTAAAATAAAAATTCACTAAAAACTTAAAATATAATAGCATCAATTTTGTCTTTAAGGTTGCAGTTCCAATTAGATCGTTTTAATCCGCAACTACAGCTATTTTTTAGGATAAAGTTTCTCCACTAATATCGAATTCTAGTTGTTTCTATGAAAAACGAGATTTAGTCGTTGGCTTTCATATAATAATACCGTATTAGGATCAAATCCTCTCCTGGCATTTTTTCAACATCTCCTAGGTTATTCTATGATATTCAGTAGTGATTCTCTTTCCCAGTTCCTGCATATCTTGTTGTTTAGTTTGAAAGGCGTTGCTTTTTCAATACCCTTGCAAAAAAAATCTAGAAAACTCAGGTCTGGAGTTCTAGCTGGCCATTCAATTAGACCTCTTCTTCCTATCTACTCACCTAAAACAAAAAACTAAACAAACCTGAATTAGAAACAAGCTTAATTTCAGAATATACTTCGTACATTTTCAACATTGCGTCCCTTTAAATGAGCTGTTAGGTTAAAATCTGATAATAACCTACCTGGGTAACAATCATGCAAAAATCTTATAATGAGAAGGAACAACACCTTGCTGAAAATGCAACATATCCTGCAATTTTCAGCTTTCTATTTCAAATGTCCTGGTCAATGTCTTATTTGACTGGACTAGGAAGCTGTAGTCATTGGTATACATGCAAATTTTTTTTCACCGTGTTTATGCGTTGTGTGTGTTTTGTTTCTTTAACGTCGGCCTATTTACGCGATTATGACCAATCACCGACGCCAGGGAGCAGTTTCACCACACTATCCTGGAAATTTTGCCGAACCCCAGCCTTTCTGTAAGGAGGGTAGGGATCTTTAACGTGCCCAACATCGCATGGACACGGGACCGACGGCTTTACACCCCCTTCGAAGGGCGGAACGTGCAGACATTCAACATGCTAAAATACAATGTCAGAACCTCGGTTGATGTTCATTTTACAGTTGTGTTTATGCGTTATTGAACTGCTTAATTAACCGTTTTTTGAGGAAAAGCATTTTTAAGAAAATTGCACTTGTGCGTTAGAATGTTTCTTTTTGTTGGAGTCAGTTGAATATTTTTTCATCAAATAGTTTAACGAAAATCAAATTTTTATTTCACATTATTCAAGGTAGGTAATTTAGTACTAGTAAATCATGGATATAAAGTATGGCTAGATCACGCCTCTAATTTAGTGGGAATGGCATTTCTCATTTATTATTCAGACAATGGAAAATTGTCAATTGTGAATGACCAACACAGGGACTATTATGACAGAGTTCTACATTATTAGACAGACACAACTGGCGTACCGAAATAATGTATTGCGATATGACTTATAAATCACAACTATACAAGCCATTTTCAAATGTTGCACCATAAATTGTTTGGTATCTGTGTTACTATGCTACAGCGTTGCGGTTTTCCATTTTAAAACGGAAATATTTTAGTTTCACAAGATATCTTAATAGGTGTATGGTTTTGTTACCTTATAGATTTGCTTTTTGTATGATCTTATCCTATAAAAAAAAGATCTTCAATTGAACGAAGTTTTAAAAGGCTCAAAACTGATAGTGTTAAAAGTGAATGTTAATAAAAATACTTGGCTGCAAGAGAGGTCACAACTTTTGAACTTCCAAAAACTTTATTTAAACAAGCTTTAACTATAGCTTGAACCCATACTCAGGGTTCGCTAAAAATTGTTGTTGTTGCTATTGAGTGGATCTAAAGACTCGGGATGGTACGAACATATCGTTCATTCACATACAGGTTTCTGGTGATGGTGGTGGTGGTGGTGGTGGTGGTGGAGGTATTTATGACTTTGGAATAGCTGTTCCATCAGCCACAACCACAGATTCTAGTGAACTTTCTTAAAAAAATATATCGCTATTGGGGAGATCCCGACTGTTGATGAAATTCGGGAGATATATTCCTTTTGTAAGTAGCGTGGATAAGTTC
Organism: Tillus elongatus; assembly: GCA_964006375.1. Taxonomy (NCBI): domain Eukaryota; kingdom Metazoa; phylum Arthropoda; class Insecta; order Coleoptera; family Cleridae; genus Tillus; species Tillus elongatus. Next base: position 135,645,656 of record OZ023266.1, on the reverse strand, counting down.
GTTAGCCAGGAAAATCGGCCAAGCTTTTCTGAGAAATTGTTGTGTTTCCGTTCGGTTTTTTTTTTTTTTTGAAAACATTTAAACAAAGCTATGGCAACCAACTTTGATAAGTGGGTTTACATTGTAAAAAGTAAACTACGTACGAAAATATAGATCACTGTGTTAAAAGAAAAAAGTTATGGGCATTTAATGAAGACAAATATCAGTGCCACTAAACGCCAGAGGAGATGCAATACAAAAATATTTTATGTGTTAAACAAAATCTATTAAATATTACAGATGTTTATTTTTCAATCGCGCAAAAACATGAAGCAGTACGAGAAACATTACTTTGATATTTTATAATTTTACTCCTGTAAATGTCAAAGTGGAGATTTTAAAGGTCAAACATGAGTAACGTTTAAATAAAGCTTCTATAAGTAATGCCGTTTTTGAATTGCAAGAAATGTATATTAGAAGGTACTACATTTATATTTGAAATTATCTCATTTGATTACAATATTTACAAAAAACGCATCTGAAATCGACCTTACGTATTACAAATAAATAACCGAAGACCATTATCGGTTACCTACATTATATTACAGTTTGATTTCCGTGGTATAATGGCCAGGCGGTTCAGATAGCTGACTCGTCAGGAAGCAACGTGGTTTCAAATCCCGTAGTCACTGAATATATAAATTTTTTTTTTACTTCTTTTGTTTTTGATTCGATGCTAATCTTATCTGATCAGATTATGCAATCTCAATAATTTTCATAGTGACTGTTGAAAAAAGCACTAACGAGGGGATAAGGACTTTTCAGATTTTAAGTTCAATTATAAATAGCAGCTGTTCTGCCTTCGGTTAAAAAAAAAACAAAAACAGTTCCATAGTTAACACAGACGTAGATGTTTTTCGGTGACTTTAGAAATCTTTGTTTTATTCTCTGCAAACGGTTTGATTTTTTACAACATCGCCAGGCAAGAGAATTTTCTCTGTAGAAAAAGTATATATTTCTGTATTCGGATCAGATTTGGGATTGTTTAAGATTTATTTAATTTATTTTTATTAGTGAATATTCTTGTACAAAACTTTCTTTTAATAGCGAATTTTCCTATAAATAAAATTTATTAACTTCTAAAAATTAGTTACGAATTTTGGTGTAAAAAATTATTCAACACAGTTTTGATGAAACATTTTTTTAACGAGATTCGTCGAAAATAATGTTTTAATCGATTTTCGTTAAACAAATTATTTTATTTTCAATTTTAATTGCAGGGTAGGCATATGATATGTATTATTTTAGCAAATTTGAAAAAGCGATTCTAGTTTCCTTAGCACTTTGGATTAAGGTCAATTCCAGTTTGGTAGTAACGTTTCTGGACACATGTATATATATATATATATATACAGGCTGGCACGCTTCAACTAGCTATTACATGACCCCTATTCCTATGGTAAAAAGTTTCAGGGATGATACCCCCGCTTAGGAGGGTAGAGTTTGGGTTATACTTTTTGCGTCATAAGTTATGGTCTCCTGAGAAATGTCATCGCAGGCTTCTTCAATTTGGTGACAAAGGTCAACTAGGTTATTTGCTGGGTAAATTACCCAGTCAATTGCCAATCATATCCCACATATGCTCAATTGATGACAAGTCTGGGGAACGAGAAGGCCATGTAAGCAGGGTCACGTTGTTTACTTGTAAGGACCTTGTAGTAATTCTTGCTGTATGAGGAAGCGCGTTTGTTGTTGTTCGAAAAGGGTTGAAAATTGAGTCTCGTAAATATGGAAGTGTGACAGCTGCAGCACGTTTGGGATGCAATCATTCGCTTCCAAGTTACAGTTAATAAAACTGGAAGTGACCTGTTACCCTATGTTATCGCAGCCCATACCATCACCCTCCGTGTAAGGACCGTATGCCGTTCCACAGAAAGTTCTACATTTTTACATTGTCTACGTATTTGTCTTACTCTTCTACGACCATCGTGGACCCAAAGATAGAATCGAGACTCGTCAGAGAACACAACACAATTCTATTCACCATCCCAATTTGATATACCGTTGCACCACTCAAGCCAAGCAGTACGATGTCAATGTGTCAGTGGGAGGCATAAAAAGGGTCTGTAGGAACGAAGCCCAAAAGCGCCTATTCTGCGATATATTGTTGTAATAGAGACTCTAAACGGCTCCTAGGCATAATTACTTATTGACTTAATAAAATGAGCAAAACAATGAATTTTTTTATTGTTTATAACTGAAGAGAACGCAAATTTAGAAACATCATTTTTTGATAAAACAAAATTAAGAACTTGTACACCTGTAAAAATTTTTGGTCAAAATTGTTACCATTTCTTATTAGTGCTAAAACAGTATAGAAAATTTCATTGCAATTGGTTTACACTTTCTGGGTGTTCGGGTTTTTGGAAAGTCAGCATACGTCTTACCTGTCATAATATCCCCCTTTGAATTTTCTACGCAAGCGGCCTGGTCATCGTGTTAAAGGCTCGTTCATTATAGACGAACTTTTTAAACACTAAAGAAATTTGAAGTAGCTATCTGGTTATTTTATAACATTTATATATATATATATATATATATATATATATATATATATATATATATATATATATATATATATCGGTGTTCAGCATCTGCTTTCTTTAACCATTACTCACAATATTTAATTGTAAGTTGCCTTGGTTTCGGCTTACGAATTTTTGGCTTTTAGTGAATTTTCATTAAGAAAATTCACTAATGGAGAGGCGGTAAGATTTTTGGAACATTTCTTTAAATGAGCGCGAATTAGGGCCCCTAGAACCCAAATCCAAAGCCAGTTGAAAAGTTTATGTATGTATATATATATATATATATATATATATATATATATATATATATATATATATATATATATATATATATATATATATATATATATATATTGTGTGTGTATGTGTGAGTGTGCGTGTGTATCAAACCGATAACTCAAAAATACTTCACCAATCTTGGCAATTCCCTTCATTTTTTTAATAGCTTGGATGAGTTCGTTAGATAGTTTTGACAATCAAATGTAAAAAACTCTTTGAAAAGGCAATATATTTTAAATTACTAGAAATATTGAACTAAATCTTTACACGCATGTATATATCGTACAAGTGGTCCTCGCTACAAAATTTGAACTGAATCGGTTCAGTAAATTTTGATTTCTAACCAAACAAAACATAAACAATTTACGATATAACATTAAATTACCTCTGAATGGGTGCCTATAATGTTAGACAAGGTCAGACAGACATATCAGGGTTACGCTGCTATTGCAAAGAAATGCTCCAAATCAAACTTCAATAGAACAGACTACAAAAATATGTCACAATAAACAATCAGCGGGGTTACCATTTGCCAAAACTCTCAAGATAAACAACTCAAGATATCAGAAAAATATATAGTATTAAATAAAGTTTCAATAAAAGTGATTCAATTTGTTTAAAGACAATCTAGAAGTACGTTTTATTATATAAAAATATTAACATCTCTATTCCTCAGGGTATTTAAAAGCCATCTCGCTCCCCTAGTTAAATCTGACAACACCAATTACCTATTTGTCATTTGTTATTTTGCCAACTGACTGCAGGGGAGCCGAATTTGAGGTTATCTTCTTATTATTCTTCTCTATCTACAGACGTCATAAACAAGGACGTAGAAGAACATAACCTCGAAATCGACTCCGCTGGCGCTAATACCTTAAAATCTAAGAATAAGGTGGTTATTGTTTACTTTTAGTTTTTATTTACTCTTGATCTCGTATATGGAAAATTTGAGGTAAATGAAACTATATAATATCATGCAGTAGTTTAAAGTATACCTATAAACAGATGTTAAGCGTATTATTACAATTTTAATTTCAAAATTTTGTATTTATATTTATTTATTTCATTTACAAAAAGTATTGATACAGCAATAGTAAATAAGTGTTGAAAAGAGTTTAGGTGCAACAAGTGCGTTATGGTGGCGAATTTTTGTAAAAATATTTCAAATGGTGATAATTCAATTTCCCATTACTAGAATCTTCAGTTTTGATACATACTAAAACCTGTATAAAAGCAGAGTGGGTACTATATTTTAAAAATAACACAATGAGCTTCACAGGCAACGACAAATTTGTTTTAGAAAAACAAAAAAATTGTAAAAAATTATATCTCCAAAATTAACAAAGTAAGGGCAACCAAATTTGGTACGCGGGTTTATATCATTATACGTAAGCTACCTAGCTCTGTAGATCAAAAGCCAAAAAATTTATAGGCATTTAAAAAAATATATTAGGATTTTCCTCAAAATGTCAAAGTTGCGATTTAAAACGTCAAAAATTGACAACATTTAGGCAAAGAACTTGAATCTAATACGGGCTATGGAAAGAAGATGTCTCAAGAAAAATGTTTTACAAACCCCGAAGGCTTAGTTTCAACCGTCATTGTCCCTCATTTTACTAAAATATTTCCAGAAAATTCATTTAAAATAGACCCTTTCTCTGATGCTTGGCAGTAGCCTTAGCTATAGCGTTTATCGTTTAATGGTATATATTTTTTGTCGAATTTTCGTAAAAAATCAATTAAGTTCAAAATATCCGTTATTATACAAGATATACATTTTTTTTATATATTAATTATAGGGTGTCTTGAGCTACATCTTAAAAAATATTTCTACAATCATAGGGTGGCCAATAAGTCGTTGGTGATACAAATTTTCCTATTTTTTTTATCAAACACGCCTTATGTTATTGCATTTTTGCATTTTCCATCGAAATATAATGCATCTTTGTCAGAAAAGAAATTCTGGATGCAGCAAGTGCGTTATGGTAGCAAATTTTGATCAAATGCTTCATATTTGAATAGCCCAATTTGCTATTAACCTATAAGGTTGACCAAGAAACGAGTTTTTCCGGGAACTTTTTAAGTTTACTTTTGGAAATTTTTGTACATTTTCACACAATAAAGTTATTTTTATGAAACATGGCACTTTGTTTTTACTATATAGGTTATACTGGTAACCAAAATTGATGCCTTCTTTCTTAAATAAAAAGAAAACAGACATATTTGCAATAAAAACATATTTAAGAAAATTCACTACCATAACGAACTTGCTGCGTCCCGAGTTTTTAATATTAAGTACATTGTTTGTAAATTCTTTATTGGCTGAATGCTAAATACAGTTCTATTCTATTCTGTTCTATTAGAAGGAAATAAACCATATTTATAAGACGAAATAGATATGTTCACAGAGTAGAAGTATTACCTATCGTCAACTTTCTTAAAAGAGAAAGCAAATATGTCTATTTTAAGTTGAATTTCATCTCCTACAGTTATTTGCCGCAGCCAAACCGTCTTTTAATTTAAAAAAAACCTACAGGTTATGCGAAATAACTTTATTAATCAAAGAAGGCAAATTTTTCTTGATTTTTGTTAAGGACTGTCTAAAAAACAGCATATTGGACTTTTAACCAAAAAACACTCTTTTGGTTTCTTTTCACTACTATTAGTGAGTCATAGGTTTGGTTTTCATTATTTGTTATCATAATCGTCGATTGAAACATTGTATTTGGGTTGAGCATGTTGTGCTCGTATTGTATAACTTTGAAGATATGAGAACCTAGTTAATTTGCTCACTGTAAAAGTTACTATTATAGTAAAACGTGTATAAAATCCGTATTATTGTCTGTTTGAAGAAATTTCACGTGAACGGTTTGTGAAATATTTACTTGTTATTGCAATAAAAATGTTTATAAGTGTTACATAACATAATCGCCCAAATCTCAACAAAAAGTAGTGCATTCAATTTGCATTTTGCGATTAACTAAAATTAGATCGGTGATATAACTGACTGGTGAAATTTTTAAAACCGTACCAAATGTTTGACGAGAATCTAGATGGGTGTATTACCGGTCAGTGTTATATAATAAAATATACATTAAGTACTTATAAGACGATGTATATAAGTTGTTTTGAAATTGTCTAGTAAGTTGACTGATTTCTATGTCAAATTTTACTTAAAATGGTGAATTCAGAAAACTTTACGTTTTAACAGTTATGTATTTCTAGAGATATTACGGCCACCTTTTTTTGAGATCTGTCAATCAAAAGACGTCGGGACGCAGCAAGTGCGTTATGGTAGCGAATAATCATATCGCAGGGCCTGTTTAAAGTTATTTATTTTAAATTTAGTCTGTGGATGATGGATAATCCTCCAAAGACATCACCTTCTTTGCTCATACACACCTGTACATCTATCAATTTAATGTCAATTAAATTTTTTGACATTCTGTTAATTAGAAACCATTGAATGCAATTTAATATATTTATTTTGGATCACTGTATTTAAGTTTATATAAGAGCCTCGGTGGTTCAGAGGGAAGAACGTGTGCCTCTGAACCGAAGGGTACGTGGTTCGATCCCAGGGTACTCCTTTCACTTTTTCAGTACATACTGTACAATTAACATCAACCGAGGTTCTGGCATTGTATTTGAGCAAGTTGAGTGTCTGCACGTTCCGCCCTTCGGAGGGGGCGTAAAGCCGTCGGTCCCGTGTCTGTGCGATGTTGGGCACGTTAAAGATCCCTACCCTCCTTACAGAAAGGCAGGGGTTCGGCAAAATTTCCAGGATAGTGAGGTGAAACTGCTCCCTGGCGTCGGTGATTGGCCATAGTCGCGGAAATAGGCCGACGTTAAAGAAATAAACACACACACACACACAAGTTTATATCACGTAGTAATAAAACAATAGGGAATATATTTTTCGGCCTTTTCCAAATTATGTTAAATTTAGTTACAGAAAAACTTGAATTATATTTATAATTGTTTATTATAATTAGTTATTTAATATACTTATTTGTACTTATTTATTTGGAATTGAAATTATACAAGGCATCTTACAAATAAGCTACGCTTGTGGTTGTATTGTCACTATCTTCTTTAACATTATCCCAAACTACTATTATAATCGAAACTTTTTTTGATAAATGCCACTTTTGATTTTCTTCTTAATTTTGCTTATTCTGCTAACTAAACCCGATCTCAGTACATTGAATGATGATTATGACAATATATGAGTCAACTTTCGTAGAAACAAATTCACGAGTTTCGAAGATATAGCATTTTCGACAAGAAAATTTATAATTAAAAACTTGACTCTTAGAACTGGCCAATGAACTAAGCCTCCGTAAATAATTTTCCAGTGTAATAAAATAAGTCTATAGGTAGTACAAAAGATTTGAAAACCATGTTATATGTATATATATATATATATATATATATATATATATATATATATATATATATATATATATATATATATATATATATATATATATATATATATATATATATATATATATTTCTGAACGTCACAACGTCTGGGTTAGACATGTTTCCAAGGTAAAAAAGAACAGAACAAGGCTATACTCCAGACTGAATTTATTTAGTAAAAGCCCCACGCGTTTCGGCCCATATATCTGGCCATCTTTAGGGGCTCCTTGAAAGATTACAAAAGGTGGTTGTGTCAGAAACAAAGTTTCTGGTATGTCGGCAAGTATCACACGATACAAGCAGTTACAAAGTTCTAAACAGTCTTACAAGCAAAGTCTAAACATAAGCTAAAGTCAAAGCTAACATGCTCTACAACAGTTACATTAATAAAATCAAAGCTAAAAGCTAAAAGTTGAGAAATTAAAAACATCAAAATGACCAAAGCTTAGTGGAGGCACCTCCAAGCAGCAAAAACAACTATGCTAAAGCAGTAAAAGTTGCTAAAACAGGTAGAAACCCGTGTTAATTAAGATTTAAAAGTGCACTGACACACCACAATCTAAGGTCTCTAAACAAATAGATAAAGAAGCTGCAAAGGCAGGCTGCACAACCAGAGCAGAACTTTCAGAGAAAACACATAGTGGCTATTTTCATCGGCTGTCGCTTTTGTTTCCTTGCACTATATGGGTGAAGGCAGAATTGGAAGCATTAAAACCTCAAATCACAGCAATGGACAAACGGCGATACAAATAAAATGTCGCATCATTTGAAATGGAGGACAGTTAAAAGCCGAATATCTGAAGATAACGGGAAGGGGCAAACAAATGAGCTACGACTTTTAGCTAAAAGTGACAAGTGACAGACAAGTGACATTGACATCTACCCGGCCGTGCCGAGCAGCATAGAACGCGTAAGATTTCAGGGCGCCCGGAAAAGCGACAGTCGATGAAAATAGCCACTATGATAGATTTCTTGTAAAGTTCAGTTCCTGTTGTACAAAAAAGAGAACGTAAGTATTTTGGGCCATTTTGGTTTTACTTTATAGGTATCATAGGTTTAACTCAGTGTTCTTTCTGAAAGTTCTGCTCTGGTTGTGGAGCCTGCCTTTACAGCTTCATTATCTATTTGTTTAGAGTGTAGCATTAATTAGATAAAGCAAATAAAAACTTGATTTTTATTCTAAAAAGGCAATCTACTTTGACTAGCGATCGAGCTTATGTAAGTTACCTTTTGGGAATATGCCTGCCCAATCTAGTTGAAATTAGTAATAAAAAAGAGCCTTGGTGGTTCAGTGGTAGAAACGTGTGCCTCTGGACCAGGGTACTGTGTTTGATCTTAGCGTTCTCATTTCACTTTTTCATTACATACTGTGACATTAACACTACACGTGGTTGTGGCATTGTATTTGAGCAAGTTGAATGTCTGCACTTTCCGCCGTTCTGAGGGGGCTTAAAACCGTGGGTCTCGTGTCCATGCGATGTTGCGCACGTTAAAGATCCCTACCCTTCTTACAAAAAGGCAGTGGTTCGGTAAAATTTACAGGATAGTGAGATGAAACTGCTCCCTGGCGTTGGTGATTGGCCATAGTCGCGGAAATGGACTGATGTTAAAGAAACAGAAACACACACAGCAATAAAAATTTACGTCTCTAGTATGCGCTTTTTTTAACTACATTTTTGGCCTCGAGCATCCACTCATACGGCCACGGGCAAGTATGCGCTTATATGAAGCGATTTTCTAAAAGTTGTGACTTTGTCAAAAATTTTTATATGCAAATCGTTCGAGCTGGCCTGAAAAAGTCCTTCTCTAATCGGATTCAAGAAATAAGGATGTAACTCGACAAGTATATTATACGTTCACCGATTGTTTGGCAACGTTCAGGCCTTAAGTAACGACAGAGGTAACCCAGTAGCTTGTTTGCGTTTACCTTATATAATTATAAGTCAAAAAGAGTATTCTCCAGTTTTTTTTTAATTTCAACAACACACCACGAGGGCTTACAGCCTAAATACTATCGTACCGTGGGTGTTGACAAGGAGGAAAGAGGCAATTTGTTAATTCTGGACTTGAAGGTTTGGAGGGTCAAAGAAGGAGAAGGAAAAACATGTGCCGGCAAGGAATTCCACAACTTGGAAGTCCTCGGGATAAAAGAGCGGGCATAACAAGATGTTCTATGTCTGGTGACCTGGACAGTAAAAGGGTGCATTTGCTCTGTTCCCCTGGTAGATCTGTTGGGGGCAGCAGGGGGAGAACTATGGAGGAAAGCTCCTTTGAGCAGTGCCCGTGAAGATGTATATAAAAGAGAGAGAGGTCACCAACGGCGCGTCGGTGGGCAAGGGATGGCAGCCTTTGGGTGAGGGTAGGGTCACCGATGAGACGTATAGCTCTCTTTTGAATGGAGTCCAGGATAGCGAGTGTAGAAGCGGCAGCTGCACCCCAGATGTGGGAGCAGTATTTGAGGTTTGGACTTATTTGTGAAGTATATAAGGTATAGAGATTAGCTGGTGAAAAGTATTTGCGAGCCCGGAAGAGGAAACCTAATGTCTTAGCAGCCGCTTCTGCAATTGATGTCACATGTTGGTGCCAATTGAGATTTCAATCCACAGAAATGCCAACAGGAGAAAAGGACTCAATACTTTGAATAATTTGGTTGTTCATTGTTATGGGTCTGGGGCTGGTGTATATCTTATGAGAAAGAAAGCAAGACTGAGATTTGGTGGGGTTGAATTGTACAAGATTTCTACTTCCACAGTCTAATTTTTTTTTTTGGAGATCCACGGAGGCAGAACCCTCCATGTGTCTGCGATCCACATCTAATTGGGCTAAAGAGACAGGCTTAGAATATTGTATATTTGAGTGGAGGGTGCTGTCGTCCGCGTAACTGTGAACTGGGTTGGATGTGCTAGAGAGGAGGTCATTGATGTGGAAAAGAAACAAAGTAGGGGCTAAAGCTGAACCTTGGGGAACTCCTGCATTGATTGGATACAGTTTAGAGGAATGGCCATCCACAACAACACAAGTGCTCCTGTTGGAGAGGAAATTTGCTGTTCAGGTACAAAGTTTTAGTGGTAGGCCATAGGCCGGAAGTTTATTAAGCAGCTCTGCGTGCCAGACCTGGTCGAATGCTTTGGATATGTCTAGAGCAACAATCTGGGATTCACCGTGTAGTTCCATAGACTTGTTCCAAGAATGGGGGACAAAGGAAAGGAGGTCGGCAGTCGATCTGCGCTGACGGAATCCATACTTCCTGTCGAGTATTAGACTGTGTTTTTCAAGAAATTTTAGTATTTCGGTGTTTATATACTTTTCCACCACTTTAGAGACTACTGAAAGGAGAGAAATAGGCCTGTAATTGCTAGGAAGCGCTTTGAATCCTTTCTTGGGGATGGGTTGTACTCGGGCAGTTTTCCAGTTACTAGGGAATATGCCTTTATTGTAAGATATCTGAAACAGACGAGTCAGGACAGGAGCAAGTTCTGGCGCGCATTTTTTGAGAACAATCGCTGGGATCTCATCAGGAACAATTGCTGGGATCTCATCAGGACCAGAATATTTCCTGGTATTAAGATAAGAGAGCATCTTTCGCACCTATTTAGTTTTGAAAATGATATCCGTCATTTTATGCGCTACATTGAAGACTGTTGGTGGTTGAACATTTGGGGGTGGGTTGAAAGTAGAATTGCCGGCAAACAACGAAGCAAAAAGCTCAGCCTTGCCCAGGGCGGTAGAAACAAGAGGTGGGAACGTGCTTTTGCAGAAATTATTCTCAAAAGATTTAGCAAGAGTACAGAAGAGTTTGCCGCCGTTGGAGCTTAAGAAGACTTTGTTTTTGATGTGGTTATTAAACGAGTTTTTTTGCCTCAGAAAGAATGCGGAAATAGCGGTTCCTTGCGTCGTTAAATACTTGTAGTGCCAAATGATACGTGGGTGTGATGACTGTGTGACCTCGGGTTGCATTGCGCAGGAAGCAGTGACCATGCCGTGGTCTGAGCAACCAAGGGGAAATAAAGAAACATTTGTACAATGACATTTTTTATACACACAAATGCAATGTAATATATCACATGTGAAAGGCAACGGGAAACTAAGCGTTGTCCCTTTATCCAAAAGAGCAACAAGAAAATCGTGATTGCGATGGCAAAGAAACATTCACGGACGTTGCCCACTTAAAACACACTCTCTGATTATCGGCACATAGATAAACCCCACTCTTGCAGGTAAGGATCCTTCCTGAGCGAAAGAGATTATATAAAAGAGCGGACGCGATCAAAATTATTGGAGTTCTAACATTTGGGCTGTAAATAACATCAGGAGCTCCAACGACAACTTCTTTGTCGCAATGAACATCAATACATCTCAATCTAACCTACGGGACTATTTACCACAAGGCTTATCTAGTAGCGGCAACAGTCGACCTGCCAGTACCAACGCCGACGACCGAGATCTCCGGTGGGCATTGAAGGGTCGCATATACATCTTGGTAAGGCCTCCTAGTATTCTGGAGTGACTGTTTGGCCCAGTTTGGTAGCTCATTCGTATATAACGATGATGCTATTGAAAAATATAAAAAAGAAGAAATGGTGCGAAGTTTTCAGCTTTCCTACAAACTCTTGATGAACATTCTCCAGAGGGGTGCTTTCACAGCTTCTATTTATTTGTCGACAGCTTGTAGCTCATTCGTATATAACAGTGATGCTATTGAAAAATCTAAAAAAGAAGATATGGTATGAAGTTGTAGACAGCTTGGCAACGTAGAAAACTTGTAGCTCTTGCATTCTTAGCCATAACGCCAAACACAAACTTTTTTCCAAATTAAAATTACTTAACGAAACAAACTAAGATGCCAACTAAAACTAATTTTACAAACTAATAAAACTTTATATGTAACTTCTTAAAGTCTTTGCTCTACTTCTTTGGGAATCAGGATAGGATATCGCATATGTGTCCAGAGGAAAGACGAATGTAATTGATAGTCCATATTGGCGCAAGGTGGTGTCGGTCTTAATGGCATTTCCGGGTAATTCTTCAAGACGTGCATGTCTTGAGACCCTCATATATTATTTATAAAGGATCACATCCAGTACCACTCCTTGCTAGACATTCGAATGAAGCATACTACGGGACATATGCAAATATAATTCCCAGGGATTATTCTACTTATCTAACCCTTATACTGAAATCGGAAAAATGAAATGCAAACAAAAATTACGGTATAACAAGCCAAATAGCAAGCTTTCTAAAAGTATGTTTGTACAACTAACATTGTAGGCTTCTAAATTTATTTAAGATATCAAACGATTTTTATTATCATCATTAAATACAGAGGTTTTATAACAATTTGTAACAATTTATAATCTTCCCTGTGATCGATTTTGTCTTATCTCATCGTTAGGTAACAGAAATTGCATATAACTTTACACACCCATAGAAAACGTAAATGGTATGAGTTCCTAAGTGAATATATTTTAATTCAACATTTTTTTAAAAAAATATCTGAAAGATCTATCTGGTTCAGTAAATATTTTAGGCTCCTGCTTTTAAAACTAACAATCTCAATCAAACCTACTTTCCAATAAAGGTAAAAAACATGTTGATAAGACGAATAAAGGTAAAAAACATGCTGATAAGACGATAGACTTTTTGTTACTTACGTTTAGTTTAGAGCCTTGGTGGTTCAGGTGTAAGAACGTGTGCCTCTGAACCGAAGGGTACTGGGTTCGATCCCAGGTTTCTACTTTCACTTTTTTAGTGCAAACTGTGACATTAACATAAACCGAGGTTCTGGCATTGTATTTGAGCAAGTTGAATGTCTGCACGTTCCGCCCTTAGGAGAGGGCGTGAAGCCGTTGGTCCCATGTCCATGCGATGTTGGGCACGTTAAACATCCCTACAATCAGACAGGGGTTCGACAAAAGAACCAGGATAGTGAGGTGAAACTGCTCCCTGGCGTCGGTGATTGGCCATAGTCGCGGAAATAGACCGACGTTCAAGAAACAAAACACACGCACACATACTTTTAGTTTAGCTTTTTTTATTTGACGAATCGCTTTAACTACTTAGAAGGTCATTCATGTTTGTCAAGAGGTATTTATCTCGCAGACACAACATTACTTTAAACCTCTGTCGAATGTTAAGCCGATAAAACTGACACCATCACAAATAATTGACTTATTGGCTTATTAGCAAATTTTATATTACCAAAGTTGAAAAAGATATATTTTTTTGCTCTAAAAGTAAACTTCCGTGGCCAGTTTTGTAGCCTTAGTAAAGAGAGTAGTGAGATATGTGTTGAAAAGGTTGTGTTTACATTTTTGATATACACTACAAGGTACAGAATATAAGGTGTATTTTATCGATAAAGCTATTTCCTCGACAATACTATTGATGGCTACGAGGAAACGTGTGGGGAATATGGTAGCTCCTGGGTATTCCGTTTTGAAGAAGTCATTCCTAGGAGTTAAAGGCGTTTACAACAAGCACACCTGTTTCTTGATTTAGCATCGCTGAATTTATTAACACCTCAAAGACAACTACTACAACCTTTTACTAGTTATCACGCCATCTCGCGTAAAGAGGCAGGTACACCACATAGTTTTTACAATTTTCTAATAATATTTCTCCATGCATAATCGTACTGACCTGCTGTTTTTGCTTTCTCTACATTTACACATATCTTCATGTAACTCTGGATAGCTTGGCGGCCACGCAACTGGGTCCCCTCGACTAATCCATCGTTCATCACACACTTGGTTGAGGTAGTTTCGGATATCAAGAGAAAAGTGAGCCATATATAAATATAAATATAAATATATATATATATATATATATATATATATATATATATATATATATATATATATATATATATATATATATATATATATATATATATATATATATATATATATATATAAACATATAAAAATTGAAACTGACCCCGGATATGGATTCTAGGGGTCCTAGTTCGCGCTCATTTGCAAAATTTTTTTCAAAATTCAAAAGTCGGGATCTCCCCATTAGTGAATTTTTTCTACGAAAATTCACTAAAAGAGAGAGAGGTCACCAACGGCACGTCGGTGGGCAAGGGACGGCAGCCTTTGGATGAGGGTAGGGTCACCGATGAGACGTATAGCTTTCTACTGAATGGAGTCCAAGATAGCGAGTGTAGAAGCGGCAGCAGCACCCCAGACATGGGAGCAATATTCGAGGTTTTGTCTTATTTGTGAAGTATATAAGGTATAGAGATTAGCTGGTGAAAAGTATTTGCGAGCCCGGAAGAGGAAGCCTAATTTCTTAGCAGCCGCTTCTGCAATTGATGTGACATGTTGGTGCCAATTGAGATTTCGATCCACAGAAATGCCAACAAGTGAAAAGGACCCATTACTTTGAATAACTTGGTTGTTTATTGTGATGGGTCTAGGGCTGGTGTATCTTTTATGAGAAAGAAAGCAAGACTGTGATTTGGTGGGGTTGAATTGTACAAGATTTCTACTTCCCCAGTCGAATATGTTTTGGAGATCCATGGAGATAGAACCCTCCATGAGTTTGCGGTCCTCATCTAATTGGGCTAAAGAGACAGGCTTAGAATATTGTATATTTGAGTGTCGTCCGCGTAACTGTGAACTGGGTTGGATGTGCTAGAGAGGAGGTCATTGATGTGGAGAAGAAACAAAGTAGGGGCTAAAGCTGAACCTTGAGGAACTCCTGCATTAATTGGATACAGTTTAGATGAATGGCCATCCACGACAACAGAAATGCTCCGGTTGGGGAGGAAATCTGTTGTCCACGTACAGAGTTTTGACGGTAGGCCATAGGCCCGTAGTTTATTAAGCAGCGCTGCGTGCCAGACCTGGTCGAATGCTTTGGATATGTCTAGAGCGACAATCTGGGATTCACCGTGTAGTTCCATAGACTTATTCCAAGAATGGGTGACAAAGGAGAGGCGGTCGGCAGTTGATCTGCGCTGACGGAATCCATACTGCCTGTCGTGGATTAGACTGTGTTTTTCAAGAAATTTAGTAATTCGGTGTTTATATACTTTTCCATCACTTTAGAGACGACTGAAAGGAGAGAAATAGGTCTGTAGTTGCTAGGAAGCGCTTTGGATCCTTTCTTGGGGACGGGTTGTACTCGAGCAGTTTTCCAGTTACAAGGGAATATGCCTCTATTGTAAGATGTCTGAAACAGACGAGTCAGGACAGGAGCAAGTTCTGGTGCGCATTTTTTGAGAACAATTGCTGTGATCTCGTCAAGGTCAGAGGCTTTCCTGGTACTAAGAGAAGAGAGCATCTTTCGTACCTTTTTAGTTTTGAAAATGATACCAGTCATTTTATGCGCGACATTGGGGACTGTTGGTGGTTGAACATTTGCAGGTGGGTTGGGAGTAGAATTGCCGGCGAACAACGAGGCAAAAAGTTCAGCCTTGCCCAGGGCGGTAGAAACAATTTCATCCCCTGAGACAAGAGGTGGGAACGTGCTCTTGCAGAAATTATTCCCAATAGATTTAGCAAGAATCCAGAAGGGTTTGTTGCCGTTGGAGCTTAAGAGGACTTTGTTTTTGATGTGGTTATTAAACGAGTTTTTTGCCTCAGAAAGAATGCGGACATAGTGGTTTCTTGCGTCGTTAAATGCTTTACGGTTTTCTTGGCTGGGATTGTGTAGAAGCTTTTTGTGAGCTTTGACCTTTTCAAGTCTGGCCTTGTCACAGTATTTAGAGAACCAGGGCTTCTGAGTGGCTGCAGAGGTTTTCTGTGTACGTGGAATAAATAATTCCATGCCAGCTTGGATAATTTCGGTGACGTTTTGTGAGATATCAGAGGAGTCAATATAAGAGAAGCAAACAGACGCCCATGGAAATGAGGAAAAGTAATCTCGCATTTCGTCCCAGTTCGCGGAGTTGTAGTGCCAAATAATATGTGGGTGTGATGACTGTGTGGCCTCGGGTTGCATTGCGCAGGAAGCAGTGACCATGCCGTGGTCTGAGCGACCCAGGGGGGTGGTGACTGATATCTTATAGCAGTCAGGATTTGTAGTAAGAAGGAGATCCAAGGGATTTGAGCTATGTGTTGGGATGCGAGGAAAGTAAGTAGGTTGCTGAACCATATTGGCTAAAGAATTGCTGACTGCAAAGGCCTCCGCTGCTCTCCTTTGTGGATTGGTTTTTGAAGATCCTAGCCATTCCTTATTATAGACATTGAAGTCGCCAAGAATAGTGACCTCTGAGGAAGAATATTCAGAAATCAGATGGTCGGTTTTTTCAGAAAGGTAGTCAAAGAGCTGGACAAAGTTGTTGTCAGAAGGTGACCGGTAAATGCAACAGATGAATTTAGTTGCAGCCCTGAGAGAGAGAGTTTTATCCATAGTATGTCTTTTCTTCCAGCTTCTAAATTGGGGAGTCTGGTGCAGGGTAGATTGCTACGGACGTACGCGCACACGCCTCCATGCAATCTAAAAGAAGTAAGGAGCTCATACCCCAAGAAATTAAGGTGATTAGTGGCTGTTTTGGCACTGATTTGAGTTTCGGTGAGGAAGAGGAGTTGGGGCCTATTAGCCTGGAGGAAATGGTGGACGGAGTTCAGGTCAGAATTTAGGCCACATATATTCGAGAAGGATATAATAAATCTTGATGCTGGCGCACCCTGTACACCCCTCTCCCGGAGATCCGTATGGAGGGGTATTTTACCTCCGGAATGTTTTGTACAGGGAGGAGCCATAATCATTTTTGCTTATAAGGGAAACCGACTCATAAATTATGTGTGCAACACCAGTGAATTCGTAATTGTTTACTCTGTCCAATGATGTCTAAAACCAATATGGCGCTCATAAGAAAAACAAAAGTTGGCCATGACAAAGTAAAATCTAGTAGGCCTAAAAATTTTTAAGATCATTTGATCATCTGATAGCTTATGACGAGTTATGGAAACCAACTTCAGTAACATTTTATTAAATAACAAAAAAGTTATCGAAGAAATAAAAAAAATAGAGGTTTTCAGTTTTTTCAGGATATTTCAGCAATCGCTAAAGCTATCTAAAATGCAATTTAAGCTTCTGAAAGAGAATAAAATTGTGCACATTATTTGTAACAATAGCTGGCCATGGCTAATTTCTGACAATTGTTTATTAATATGTGTATATATATACATATGTATCACACCGATAACTCAAAAAATAATGGGCCGATTTTGATAAAATTTGGCATGTACCTTTCTTTTGTAAATGGCTTGGACAAGTTCGTTAGTCAGGAAAATCGGACGAGGTTTTCCGGGAAAATTTTGAGTTTGCATTCGAAAAAAATTCTTATCTCAAAAAGTAATAAGCCGATTTTAATAAAATTTGGCATGTACCTTCCTTTTGTAAATGGCTTTGACAAGTTTGTTAGTCAGGAAAATGTGACGAGATTTTCCGGAAAAATTTTGAGTTTTCATTCGACAAAATTTTTTATCACAAATAATAATGGGCCGATTTTAATAAAATTTGGCATGTACCTTCCTTTTGTAAATGGCTTTGATAAGTTCGTTAATCAGAAAAATCGGACGAGGTTTTCTGAAAAAATTTTGAGTTTTCATTTGAAAAAAAAATTTATTTAAAAAAATAAAAATCTATGATAACCAAATTTGGTAGGTAGGTTAACGATATAAAAAGTAAACTATACACCAAAATTTAGATTTTTTTGTTACAAGAAAAAAAAGTTATAATAAAATATTTTGTGCCAGATCATTTCTATGAAAATTCACTACCATAACGCACTTGCTGCGTCCATAGATTTTTATAGATATATGCACGGGCACTGCTCAAAAGAGCTTTCTTCCATAGTTACTCCACCTGCTGCCCCCAACAGATCTACCAGGAGAACAGAGCGAATGCACCCTTTTACTGTCCAGATAACCGGACATAGAACATCTTGTTATGCCCGCTCTTTTGTCCCGAGGACTTCCAAGTTGTGGAATTCCTTGCTGGCACATGCTTTTCCTTCTCCCCCGAACCTCCAAACTTTAAAGTCCAGAATTAACAAGTTGCCTCTTTCCTACTTGTCGACACCCACGGTACGATAGTATTTAGGCTGTAAGCCCTCGTGGTGTGTTGTTGAAATCATAAAAAAAAACACTGTATACACAATAAACGTATTTTATAACTGTAATTAGACTAAAACTGTTTCAGTTGTTTTAAAACCGGAAATATTTATCAAGTTTTGCCTGGTCTAGACATCAAAATGCACTAACGCCTAACAATGTAGACTGACCGGTAAGATTTACTTTCTCCACAGACTTGCATTATATAAAAGTATATATTGAAACCAGTTCTCGAGATCGCTTTAATCATCCTGTTTACGTATTAGGCCTTAGTGTGATCACAACTGAATGACTTGCTAAATGATATCGAAAAAGTGCGTTACCATTAATCCTATTAACGATTAAGCTCTATTGAATGGATGAAATGAAAACAATCTATTTGTTTTATCGATGTAATGATAGTTTGATAAATTAATAGAGCGTGTTATTTAACTGAGACATTATCATCACCATCACATTCTAAGGGTGATGTCGCTTTGTGATTTCATTGTAAGTTTGTGAAATTTTCAAGAAGTCGCCAGTTTACTCTGGCTGTTATCTTTATAGCATTATTTATTATTTCTAAACGTCATAACGCCTGGGTTTGACATGGTTAAAGCAAATTAAAGACTTTTACTACCAGACAAACTTATTTATTCTCAAAAACCCTACGCGTTTCAACACATTAACGTGCCATCTTCAGGGGTTTAGACCTAGAATGTAAAAAGGTGGTTGTCAGAAACTATGTTTCTGGTAGGTCTAACATGCAAGTGACTAATACCGCAACTACAGAAAGAACACAAAGTCAAGCAAAGCTAAATGCCGAACACAGATCAGCCCTAACGGCCATGAAATATTTAACCTTTCGTTAACCATCTTTATAGCAGATGACCAGATAATCTTAAAAGAAAGTCGATAAATTGGTTTAAAAAAGGTTTGGAGAGCTATCTACTGAAACACTGTTTTAGTGAATTTTCTTAAAAAAATTCACTAATGAGGATATCTCGACTTTTGAATTCTGAAAAAAATTCTTCAAATGAGCGCGAACAAGGCCCTCTAGAACACATATCCGGGGTCAGTCTCAATTTTTATATCTTTATATGTATGTATATGTATATATATATATATATATATATATATATATATATATATATATATATATATATATATATATATATATATATAAGGAGAAACGATAAGGGCAAGGCCGCAAGGAGACAGGTGTTTCAAGCTTATTAGCTATCATCAGTACGGTATAGCCAGGTGATGATGAGAACACTCTGGATGAAGAAGCAAAAATACACGGAGTCACAACAGGCAACCAGTGCACATTTGCAACAACCAAAATCGCCAAGGCAAGTTTGCCATTAACCTTTCTCCTTGTATAGTATTGGTTTAAAAAAGGTTTGAAAAGCTATCTACTGAAACACTGTTTTAGTGAATTTTCTTAAAAAAATTCACTAATGAGATGTCGACTTTTGATTTTGAGAAAATTTCTTCAAATGAGCGCGAACTAGGCCATCTAGAACACATATCCGGGATCAATCTCAATTTTGATATCTTTATATGTATGTACGTATATGTATATGTATATGTATATGTATATGTATATGTATATGTATATGTATATGTATATGTATATGTATATGTATATGTATATGTATATGTATATGTATATGTATATGTATATGTATATGTATATGTATATGTATATGTATATGTATATGTATATGTATATGTATATGTATATGTATATGTATATGTATATGTATATGTATATGTATATGTATATGTATATATATATATATATATATATATATATATATATATATATATATATATATATATATATATACAAGGAGAAAGGTTACGAGCAAGGCCGCAAGGAGACAACCGCATACACATGTTTCAAGCTTATTAGATATCATCAGTACGGTATAGCCAGCTGATGATGAGAACACTCTGGATGAAGAAGCAAAAATACACGGAGTCACAACAGGCAACCAGTGCACATTTGCACCAACCAAAATCGCCAAGGCAAGTTTGCCCGTAACCTTTCTCCTTGTATAGTATACAGAAATGCCGTGTTAAAAATTCTGTTATAAATGTATGCTCACGGAGGTTATTTCTTTGCCTCCGTGGTGATTTTGGTTGTTTTCCTCGAAGTGAGTGTCTTCCGAATGATGCTGCCAATGTGCACTGGTTGTCTGTTGTGACTCCGTGTATTTTCGCATCTTCATCCAGAGTGTTCTCATCACCTAAATCCATCTCCGGTGGAGGGGTGGATAGCGTATCTGGAAACAATTGTTTTACATCAATTAACATTAATTATCCCTTTGGCCATAACTTAGAAACTAATCGAGATATCGAATTGAACTTTCACGTATTTGCTTTCAAATTTACTCTGATTTGCTATTATGATTTAATAACTATGTTATTTTATTTAAAATTTCTAAGGAAAATTGAAAATAAAGCAAGTTTTACAGATAGGGTTCTCTGGCGAGGGCAGCAAAAATCTATGTGACTTTAGCTATTATTTAGTTTAAACCAGCAGACCTTTCTTTTTTATCAAGACCATATTCATCCAATTCGACTAAGCCAAACCAAAAGTATGCACACTTTCATCAGTAGATTTTCCCAATCTTCTCCTAGCCTAATTTTACGACTTACAGCAACAATTGTTAAACCAAAAAGATGTATAATTTCATTAGGATTATTATTTATATACGGCATAATTTCTCTGATAGCTTTTGTATTGTTGTTTTTCATAAAAAATGCTTTCTTTCACATGACCATAGCAATTATCCCTCATAGCGGCAGAATTGTTTCTAGCATTTTCTCTTAGCCACCATCCCTAACAGAATTTTTTCGCAGATCTCCTAGCCTACCCATTCCTGCGATATGGGACCTCTTCACCCTAAATAGGGAGGAGGTTCTATGCTCGTCTGTATGTTCACCGATATTTTCGTCAATTGTGGAACCATTTTGAAAAACCATTTTTTGTTTGAAAGGGCATACTCATGAGGTGGTCCCCTTTTCACCAAGTCAGGATCTGATGATGTGGGAAATCCTCAAAATTTATTTTTTATGTATGTTTACAGATATTTTTGTCAATTATAGACGAATTTAAAAAAAACTTTTTTGTTTGAAAGGGTATACTCATGCAGTGGTTCGATTTTCACCAAGTCAGGCTTTGATGATGGGATCTCAGGGAAATCGAGGGGCATTCTCAAAAATTATTTTTTTATGTATGTTCACAGATCTTTTCGTCAATTATGGACCATTAAAAAAATATTTTCTTTGAAAGGGTATAGTTCTGAGGTGGTCTCATTTTCACCAAGTCAAGATCTGATGATGAGTTTTCAGGGAAATCGAAGGAAATCCTCTCATAATCTATGTACCTTAATGTTCTATGGTAATACAGCACTTTGGTTATATTATAGCAGTTTTACAATACGATTCTCACAACGTACATATATTTACCCTAAAAATAGAAAAATAAACAAACTTTAAAAAGAAAAGTTAAACCCACTTCAAAATAGGCACCAAAAGAGAAAAATTACTGGATTACAAGTTTAATTTAGAGGACAGAAATTAATTTAAATAAAATATTATTATATGCGCTACCTACTTATCTGTTTGGAGTCGGTGTGAAGCCCAAAACACAATAATACTTAGCATTAGCATTAGCATATTAACAGCTTAATTAATAACGGATTATAATTCAAATAAAATACCTGAATATGTTGTTCAAAGACCAACCCACGCTCACGCATTCCGTCGCGTGCGCCGAGAAACTTGCAATATGGCGGGAGTGCACCTAGCTTATTTACCTACTACCTAACTGGCTTGGCATTGACTTCAAAGAGGTAAGTGGGTAGCGCATATAATTATATTTCATTTAAATTAATTTTTGTCTTTTGAATTAAACCTGTAATCTAGTTATTTTTTCGCAATTTGGTGCTTATTTTACAGCCAGTTTATTTATTTTTTCAGTTTGTGTATTAGCCAATACAAAAGGTGTGTGTTTTGGTGATCATGCTTGGTTTGCTGTGCTTGAATTCAAATAACAGTGAGTGTATTTTAATAACAGAAAAAAATACAGTTTTTTTAACTTGCCCAATAAGCAAACGTTAGATCAAACAGAAACGTGAAAAATCATCGCCTGGCTTATGCCGCGCTTACCAAGCTACGCGGTCATCTCGTGGATACAGCACACCTGGGGCATAACAATTAAAATCATATTGGTGTGTGTATCCCCGTACAAACTGCAAATCGTTTACTGGATGCTATTGATCGCCACAATACCCGCGGAAAATTGATTGTACGGGTTTA
Organism: Tillus elongatus; assembly: GCA_964006375.1. Lineage (NCBI taxonomy): Eukaryota > Metazoa > Arthropoda > Insecta > Coleoptera > Cleridae > Tillus > Tillus elongatus. The sequence continues at coordinate 135,622,999 of OZ023266.1, read as the reverse complement.
TCAATCACATGGTTATCTCTTACAATATCTATGCTGAATATCTCTCTAAATATAGTATCTATTATACAAGTAATGACATAGTGTATCTATTGTTTCAGCGGGTTCAGTCCCGTGGGTCGACCCGTACCGGGGAATATTAGACGAGCTCAACGACGCTGAGCTTTATAAAGCCGTCGTTTCGTCGATGAACGAATGGCAGAGAAGGCAGAATTTCAAGAAAATTAATGATAGGTAAGTATTGAAGCTACGGTCTTAAACCCTATGTCTCCATTAGTTTGTATTGTTGGGTGATATTATATGGCGAAATTGGAATAGGTTGGTAATGCTATTCTTAAATAAGAAAAATTGTCTAGAGATGCTAGAAATAAATTACAAAGAGAAAAAAAGCTATTCCTGTGATTCTGTAATGAAAACAAACCTATATGATATTGCGTACGAGGATTATGACACTTGAAATGGTCATAATGAAGTAACGGTCGGATTGAGAAACAAAAAATCTTAGCCGGCTGAAAAATACGAATTACCTACAATTTGGTTTAGGTGCTTACAGTCTATTAAGTGGTTAGCCTATCATGTTTTAAATTGTATTCCTATTTAGTATTATGACTTTTTAAGCCGGTGGCAGTTTTATTTAACTAATCTGTTAATTTGGCCTGAGTGTTGCCTTTTGTAAACAACTATACATAGCTAACATTGCATTATACACGGAGCCGTTAGATTTACGCCCTGTCGAACAAGTGAAGTGGCCAGTATTTAACTTAGTTAAATGCAGGGGAAAATTCTAAGATTTACAATCCAATAACAGGTAATTCTACTTGTCATTTTTTCTGTGACAACTTATACAAGGACCTTATATAAGGACCTGGCAGTGCTTTCAATATGCATTTTTTGAGGCACAAGTGAGGTCGACAATAAACGGAGAGGTTATCTCTATCGCACACACACAGAGATATGGCTTCTCTGTGATATTTGTGTTATTTTTCTAATTTTTTTACCTGGTTTTGGTTTATTCGTAGATTAAAACATTTGATAACGCTCACAATAGCTTTAAAATAATTAAAAAAAGGATATTAATTGATTTAAGGTTAACAAGCGAGAAAAAGACAGCAACTCCTTTTATGTACCATCTCTCTATTGAAAATTGGCCTCAACTTCATTTATGTGGGGTCCCTTCCAGTTCAAGGTTACATTTCAATGCTAGATAATGTGACTCCTTCGATAGTCAGCAAATCAGTCACTCTTACTTTTTTCTCTGGCATATTAGGTTCGTAAACATCTGTAAAATGTACGAGTGGACACAATAACTATGTAACTAAATTATGCATAACTCAATGTAAAAATAATTAGATTATATATATATATATATATATATATATATATATATATATATATATATATATATATATATATATATATATATATATATATATGTAATAACATGATTATTTTTATATTATTTTTAACGCGGCTAATTGTATATTATATACAAGGAGAAAGGTTACCGGTATAATCTATATAGTAGAAACAATGTACCATATATTTTAAGGCTAGATGCATTCTCACCATAATTATAACCGTATACCGGTTTCGCTCTAATTAGAGCTCGTCAGTACGGTATGCCAATTGCAGCGAAAATACACCCATAAAGTAATACGGCTATGATAGTCAGCCTTCCAACACTAAGTAAGATATAAGACACGAAGCACGTGCCGCAACCTCGTTGCCGAACCAAGTAGTATGCTGTCACGCCAGCTCCAAATAACACAAGGTGTTAAAAATAGAGACTGTGTACAACCAACTAACAATTTAGTAAATTCTAAGCCCTGGTCCATTTCTACCCTAATATAGGGACGAAGTGTGTAAGGCTAGATGCATTCTCACCACAAATAGAACCGTAGACCGGTTTCGCTCTAATTAGAGCTCGTCAGTATGGCATACTAATTGCAGCGAAAATACACCCATAAAGTAATAAGGCTATGGTAGCCAGCCTTCCAACACTAAGTGAGATATAAGACACGAAGCACGTGCCGCCACCTTGTTGCGGAACCAAGTAGTATGTTGTCAGAGCCGCTCCAAATAACAATGTGTTAAAAACAGAGACTGTATGCGAGGTGACGGAGAATTAATTGGTTGTATACAGTCTCTATTTTTAACACTTTGTGTTACTTGGAGCTGCCGTGACAACATACTACTTGGTTCCGCAACGAGGTGGCGGCACGTGCTTTGTGCCTTGTATCTCACTTAGTGTTGGAAGGCTGGCTACCATAGCCGTCTTACTTTATGGGTATATTTTCTCTGCAATTAGTATTCCGTACCGACGAGCTCTAATTAGAGCGAAACTGGTTTTATTTTATAAACCTAGATCTACGGGATTCTCGGGCTCCTTCTACCTCTTTTTCAGATCGTATCAGAATATCAGGGTCAATTTTGTCACCTATTGTGATTTTGATCTCATTTGTTATTACGCAACTTCAGGCGTCTCTGTCAGGGATCTATCCTCGGGCCTTTTTTTCACTTACGGCTCGCTCGCGTCTTTGCCGCCCTGATAGCACCGCAGCCTTGGCTTATTGTGCATGCCCTTTGTATTTTCTACTCCACCCATTCCAAAATCACTGTGCCTTGAACTAGTCTGCAGAGCTATTGGTAAGGTGGAGTTTTGTATTGCTCTGTCTCCAGTCTAGGCTGTCCGTAGATCATTTGTCTTTTGCGGTCCAGAGCTTTACACTCGCACAAGATATTCTGGGCTGATTCTTCCCGCTCTCCGCAGAGTCTCCATGCCAGGTCCCCTAGAACCACCCCATTTTATGTAGGTGTTTCTTGACAGCCATGTGTCCTGTCAAGAGTCCTGTTATGTTCCTTAGCTGTCGTCTGCTAGGATTCAGCAGCTCCACAGCTCTATTTAAACTGGATTCTTCAATTACTGACTTCTCGTGTTTGAGCCCTGGACAGTCTGCCCAGTACATCTTGTGTTCGTTTCTGACCCAGGACTTAATGGATCCCCTGGCAGTGCTAATCCCATAAATGGTTCTGCTGATATTTTCTTAGCGAGACTGTCAGCTTCTTCATTGCCTTTGACCCCCGAGTGACCGGACACCCAGATGAGGGTGACCTCATTCTTCCCAGTTAGGTTGCTGGTATCGGCTCGGCATTTACTTACCAACCTGGAATTAACCCATGGGCTACTTAGAGTCTTAAGGGCTACCTGGCTGTCTGTGGCTATGAGGATCCGCATGTTGGTGTAGCCCTCATCTTGTTCTGTCGCACGCAATGCAAGATTGCCTGAAAGACCTTGCTTGAGCTCCGAGGGAAATACTGTAACTTACCCTCGGTCCTTCCGAATAAACGCCTGCCCCCATCCACGCTCCCCGCCCGATCCGCCCATGAACCGCCATGCTTCGTGGTCGGGGATTACCACTGTAAACTTGTTTTACCTGTAAATTCGCCGGCTCGCGAAGTCTGACCTCATTTCAAGCATGGGCTCCTTCACGATCTGCTGAATTTTGCAGTGGCCCCTCCAGCCTGGGTTGATCTTCAGTCTATCATTGCATGCTAGTCTGTATAGTCCTAGCCTTGCCTACCTCATGATAACTAAGTGTAAGGGGGAAGATCAAGCAACACCTCCAAGACGGCTGTGGGGGGTTGAAGTCATTGCCCCTGTGATGCCGAGGCAAGCCATCCTTTGGCCTAGTTTTTGTTTGGCACAATTGTGTCACCTTAGACCACCAGACCAGTGCCACTTATGTTAACGATGTGTACTCTTGTGTACAGCCAGTAGGCCATACTAGGTCTTAGTCCCCACGTTTTTCATATAGCCGCCTAGTGACGGCTAGTTTCATAACTGCCTTACGCAGTATTTTTCAACGTCACCAGTCCAGGTTAGCTTCGAGTTCAGTACGACTCCAAGATATTTTACCCCTCGGACCTTTACTCTTCTTAGTTCCCATTAGCAACCTGAGCTCTGTTTTGCGAGTCAATCACCGTATTTTTGCTGACGATCTTAAAATTGATTCTTCTATAAGTGAAGTTGATGATTGTGTAGAGCTTCAATGTGCAATAGATATAGAGTTGGCGAGTGGTGTGCTGATAATATACTGTACCTGAATTTGTCAAAAGTTTAGTGTGGTCTTACATTAAAAAAGAATATGATGCACTGAATATCATTAAAACATCAATGCCTCATTAATTCCTAGACGTAGCAGCACAAAAGATCTAGGCATTACCTTTGACCACAAATTATTTTTCAATTTACACATCGCAGAAGTAGTACAGGCCATAGAGAATTTGTTTCTGCATTAAATTACAGGAGTTTTTTTTTAAACGTAGGTTCAGAATGACGTACTGAATATAAAAACACAAAATCCTTACAAATTAGGAGGCCGGAAGTGCCGCCATTTTGAGAAAAACCGTTTTGGTCTATATAACCGTAACTTCAGGTCAAAAATGGTAATGACCTTTATTGTAGATAATTGCATTTCTCATCTTTTTTGTTAAATAATTTTATTTGTATCACTCACCGTTTACAACTTATACGACTATTAGCATTCATTTATTGACTTTTTTACCTATATCCTTGTTAATAATTGTTTAAACAATAAAATGCTTATAACTTAACTTTTCAATCGACAAATGTCCTACAATTAGTACTTGAAACTTTTTTTTTTAAATTATTATTAGTGCATTTTCTTTAAAAAAATTCACTAATGAGGAGACCCCGAGTTTTGAATTTGGAAAAAAAAAATTGAAATAGGCGCTAATTATGCCCCCTACAACACATACTCGGGGTCAGTTTTAATTTATATATATATATATATATATATATATATATATATATATATATATATATATATATATATATATATATATATATATATATATATATATATATATAACACACCGATAACTCAAAAACGAATGGGCCGGTTTTAATTAAATTTGGTAAATACCTTCCACTTGTAAGTGGCTTGGACAAGTTCGTTATCCAAGAAAATCGGCGCAGGTATTCGCGGAAAATTTTGTGTTTTCTTTCGAAAAAAAATCATATCTCCGGAAATAACAAAGTAAGGGCAACTAAATTTGGTACACGGTTTTACTTCATTATACGTAAATTAAATACCAAAACTTAGGTATGTGGGTTCAAAGACAAAAAGGTTATAGTCATTTAAAGAAAAATAAATTAGGGTTTTCCTCAAAACGTCAAAGTCGCGAATTAAAACGTCAAAATTGGCAACATTTACGCAAAGAACCTGAAACTAATATGAGCTATGGAAAGAAAATGTCTCAAGAAGAATGTTTTACAAAGCCTGAAGCCTTCAACCGCCATTGTCCTTCATTTTACTAAAATATTTCCAGAAAAATTTGGCGATTGAAAAGTGCAACATTTAACGCGTTATAACTTTGAAAATATTGATTTTAGAAAAAAAAGTTTTTGGCAAAAATTGTAGGAAATTTGTCGATCGAAAAGTTAAGTCTAAGCATTTTATTGTTTAAACAATTATTAACAAGGATATAGGTAAAAAAGTCAATAAATGAATGCTAATAGTCGTATAAGTTGTAAACGGTGAGTGATACAAAAAAAAAATTTTTCATAAAAAATGAGAAATGCAATTATCTACAATAAAGGCCATTACCATTTTTGACCTAAAGTGCACGGTTACGGAGATATAGACCGAAACGGTTTTTCTCAAAATGGCGGCACTTCCGGCCTCCTAATTTGTAAGGATTTTGTGTTTTTATATTGAGTACGTCATTCTGAACCTATGTATAAAAAAAAACAACTCCTGTAATTTAGTGCATTATGGACAAGAGTAACGGGCTCCTCTATTTCCTGTACTAAAGTGGTAAGTTCAGACTTTTGTATGCTTGGCTTCACAATTAAAAACTATGGTAAGTTTCGTAATGAAATGGCACTTAAAGCTCTTTATTTTTCACTTGTACGTACCAGGCTCGAATATGAAGCACTCATTTTTTCTTCATATTGTACTTCTAAAAAGTGTTGCCTTGAGTCGTTCTAGAGGAGGTTTCTGACATTTTTGAGATTTTAAGCTGCATGGGAAAATTCTCCTCGTGGATTTGATCGTTTGATAATGCTTTAGGTGTGCGGCATTGATGATCTTGAGTATCGTAGAAAAGTTGCCTCCATAAGGTTCATCCTTTATATGCTTTTAAATAATTTGCTACGTTGCTCAAAACTGCTTGGAGAGATTAAATTTTTTAAACCTAGAATAAATGCTAGAAGCTGTGATACTTTCTACCTTTAACTAGCTGAACATAGTTGCTTATAAGATCGCCTATTAATACCACTGTTGGTAATTATAACTCCATAAGTAATATATGTGACATTGATTACTTAAGTATAAATAAGGTCATTAGAGTCGTACGTACTACTTTTTGTTTGTAGTCCTTTAAGTTTTGAAAATAAGTGCCAAATAGTGACTGTAATAAATGCGTAATATATGTAAATTTCCTTGTTTTTTAATTGGGTGTAAGCCTATTGAGCAATACAGTCATAAATAAATTATTTTAAAACAAATATAAAATAGGCAGCAAAAAACGCGTACAATTGTATTACACACTTTTTTAAAAATCTAAAATATTTGAGTAAAAAGTGAAATTAATATTGTTTTTAGGATAAAGCGACAAGATTCTGTGGTCTGTTACCCAGAGCTTGGTTGCTTTGAGGCTTCCGGTCCATTTGGGTATTTGGATACCTTACCTGATAAACCTGAAGATATCAACACTAAATTTCTGCTGTATCCAGGTCACAGTAGGAGACGTAGTGGTTCTCCCCCTGCAGAAGTGCCTTCCTCTAGTCTCAAAGAAGCCTTTGACTGGGCCAAACAAGGCTTTAACGAGAGCCTGCCCACTAAAGTGTTAATACATGGATTTGGTAGTGACTGTAGCCATATATGGGTGTATGAAATGAGAAGTGCCTTAATGGCCGTTGTAAGTTAATAAAACATTTTTATACCAGTACAAACTATAGTCTTGTTCTTAGAGTAAATTAAATTCTAATTTTTATAATTTTTGTGTCTGTGTATGTGTGTTATTTTTACGTTGCTTTGGCAATTAAAGCTATAGTGTGATTTTTCATCAGGAAGAAGTAAATGTTATTTGCGTGGATTGGGAAAACGGAGCCATTCTTCCTAATTATGTGAAGGCAGCAGCCAATACACGCCTCGTGGGTAAGCAGCTGGCAAAACTGCTTCAGGGTCTAGTAGATATCAATCGTCTATCACTTCGAAACACACATCTTATAGGTAAGTACCAACTAAAGGTTTATTTAATAAGGCACACAGAAACACTAATAATAAAACTTAAATCGTTGTAGTTATGTCACTTAAACACAAAGCAAGGTTTATAAATTAGGTATGTTACCCGCCACCTCTGAGAGGGGTGAGACACGAAAGGAGGGTAGTACGTCATGTATATTCCAGATGCGGATATTTTCTACAGTTTTAGATTGCGTTTTGGTATTTTAAATAACATTTATTAGAAATTTGTGTAACTTTTAATGTGTTTTCTAAAAAATTTGCGTATACGATCAGCTACAGATTTCTTTTTTAATGTTCATTTTGCATAAAATAGCAGTTAAATCGATACCATTGTCTTGGAGACAATTTTTTTTGGGTTTTGTGTTGTAAAGAATCAACGGTATTACGAATTGGACGTTATTTATTCAATATTATTTTTACATTCAACAATTAAATTAGAACCTCGGTGGTTCAGGGGTAAGAACGTGTGCCTCTGAACCGAAGGGTACTGGGTTCGATCCCAGGGATCTACTTTCACTTTTTCAGTACAAACTGTAACATTAACATCAACCGGCGTTCTGGCATTGTATTTGAGCAAGTTGAATGTCTGCACGTTCCGCCCTTCGGAGGGGGCGTAAAGCCGTCGGTCCAGTGTCCATACGATGTTGGGAACGTTAAAGATCCCTACCCTCCTTACAGAAAGGCAGGGGTTCGGCAAAATTTCCAGGATATTGAGGTGAAACTGCTCTCTGGCGTCGGTGATTGGCCATAGTCGTGGAAATAGGCCGACGTTAAAGAAACAAAACACACACACACAACAGTTAAATCGGTGAATCGTCATTAAGGTAGATAAGTATGTGTTTAATGTACAAGAACTCAATAATCAACTTAACCTAAATACCTGCTTCGATACTTGGTGGAGTCGCTGGTAGTGTATTAATGTGCAAAAATAATTCTAAAAAGGTAATGGAAAGTGTAAATAAACTTACCTTTTTTTCTTTTCCAAAAGCAGGAAAAATAAAGTATTAGGTAAGTTTGTAGATGACCGCAAGGAGGGTGTTTAAGGAGCGGAGGATATTTTAAGGAATAAAGTCGTCGAACTAGGCGAATGTAGACATAGTAACGTAAATATAACTTTAATAAACTCACTAAACTTAACAATGCCTACGAACTAACTAACTGAATGAATTTTAAACCCGAACTGTTTACATAGTAAATCTTAATTGAACAGTCTCGTAATGTTTCTATATAATTAAATCACAAGTGTCGCGTCTTTACATCTTAAGCAATCTAAATTAACTGTCTTTTAATGTTTATCAACAAATACTACTTATAGTTTTTTTAATCAGTTTACGTCCTTCCAAAATTGCAGACTTCAGCAGTCCTGCGTTCCTTGTACGCTGCAATTTTACCTTGTTTACTGTTTACATAATAGTGTAATAGTTTCAATGCCAATGTTATCGATACAATAATGACCTCTAATTATGTGCAATATTTACATTACTTAGTGTAGAGAATTTTCCTAAACTAGTTTTACATTATTTTACTGTTTTTAATAATTATGTTTCTACGATTGCTACTGCACTTCTGCAAACCCTATTGTTCTCTGAACAAGGGTTTTTACAAAAAAATTTAGAAACATGCTTAGAACATAAGACACCAGAAAAATTTCGTGCAAATCACCCCCAAGAATGTTAGGGTACCAGGAGTGAATAGGGGTGCTTGTTGAGGAAGAAGATAAAAAGGAAGTATAAAGAAAAATGAAAAAAAAAACCAGCTTGACAACAACATTATTTCTTCGAACCTAAAAAAAGGGTCTCGCTATATAATTTTAGACATGCTTAAAATTATGAAGGAAACCCCATTTTATTTGTCAATTTCGCACCCTGTATCTATTGTATTATGCGACTTGGGATGGAGGTATATTATGTTAAATCAACCTATTTTCACCAAAGGAGTCTCTGGTATCATTTGTGCCCCTTTATTTAAAGACACTCTGTATATCATAATTTTTTAGCCACGCTATTCAACGATTAGCTTGTAACCTCTTGATAATTTCTATAATTTAATTCCAGGTTTTAGTCTAGGCGCTCATGTCGCCGGCTTCGCTGGCGCTGAACTTGGCAACCTTAGCAGGATAACAGGATTGGATCCTGCCGGTCCGCTATTCGAGTCACAGGACCCAAGGGCCAGGCTGGATCAGACAGATGCTAGTTTCGTCGACGTCATCCATAGTAACGGCGAGAATCTTATACTCGGAGGGCTTGGATCATATCAGCCGATGGGTCATGTGGACTTCTACCCTAACGGTGGTAGAATGCAAAAAGGTTGCAGTAACATTTTTGTAGGGGCTGTCAGTGATATTATATGGTGTAAGTTATAAGCAAGTTAACAATTAAACTGTAATTATTAAATATATAAGAGGAAAGTATGTGTCATAAAAAATTGTAATACTGATTAGAAAACTTCCTGTTTATAAGTACAGTTGGAGAAACCAATTTCATACAACACATTTTTAAAGGTCACTAACAAACTTAGCATCATCGGAAGAATCATGAGAGGATAAAATATTCTAAACTCCTAACAACTAAAATTGTGTTAATATTTGATGGGGGTACTCGACAGCAAACGCTCGAGGAGGAATCAAACTAACACACTTTTGCTGCATGCTTATCGGAAATCCGTCTATCCAAATTCGACTATCTTTATTTCCACGCCGTGCCGCCACCTTTTGTATAATGCTCGTCTAATGAACTAATATATATATATATATATATATATATATATATATATATATATATATATATATATATATATATATATATATATATATATATATATATATATATATATATATATATATATATATATATATATATATATATATATATATATATATATATATATATATATATATATATATATATATATATATATATATATATATATATATATATATATATATATATATATATATATATATATATATATATATATATATATATATATATTATATATATATATATATATATTATATATATATATATATATATATATATATATATATATATATATATATATATATATATATATATATATATACAGAGTCTCCCAAGTTGAGTAGCCTATTACATTATTTTCCAAACTATGCATATCTGAATGCTGAAAATTTGCACATGGGGGTTGCAGAAGATGCTCTATCTGAAAAAAATAATTTCCAAAATGGCGCACTTCCGGTTCTACCAGAAGTAGGTGCTAACTTTGTTATTTTAAATAGAACACCCTGTGTATTATTACATTTTTAGAATGCTTATTTGATTTTAGGTGGACTTTTATTAACAAACCTTAGTCCTATCTTCAAATGTTATCGAAATATTTCAATTTTTTCGAAAATTCGAGCCACGAGTTATAAGGGTATTTTAGCTTTCTGGTGGGTGTGTTAGGATATTTTTTTAAACTGTGCATTGCAGGACAACAAAGGTGTGTTGCGACATTATTGAAACAATATTTCATATACAGGGTGTTTTGTGTAATGTATATGAATTCCGTAGCTTTCAAACTCAAAAAACTTGTTTATTTCAAATAGAACACCCTGTATTTTATTATTTTATCAAATGCTTCTGAGGACACTCTTTCAAACTGTGTTAGCATTCCCTATACCTAAAAACGATTTTTCTTGAGTTATTGACATTTTTTAGAAAAAAGCACAGAATTCCGCAAAAAAAGTTAATTAATTAACTTATTCAATAGAACACCCTGTATTTTATTGTTTTATCAGATGCACTAGAAGTCACTATTTAAAACTGTATTAGCATTCCCTATACCTAGAAACCATTTTTTTGAGTTGTTAACCATTTAATAAAAAAAAGTACAGAATTCGGCCAATACAGTATTATGTTAATAATGTATGCATTTATGTATGTATTTATGTATGTATGTGAATGTCTGTCACACATAAAAGAAATTATATTATCATAGGAATTGTTCAAATTGTCCACCATTTGCATTAACACATCTTTCCAAGCGAGATAGAACTCCATCACTTGTTGCACGCTGTATTTCGAAGGGATTAAGGTTGTCGAGACTATTTCGAACTCGGTTTTTAAGTTCTTCTCTTGAATTAACTGGAGTTGCATAAACGTCTGACTTGATCTTGCCCCACAAGTAAAAATCGAGCGGCGTCAGATCGGGTGACCGTGAAGGCCAAACTTATCTTCCTCCGCGTCCTATCCACCTATCTTCGAACACTTCATTCATGTACACCTTGACATCTGCTGAAGAATGCGCAGGGGCACCATCTAGTTGATACCAACAATTGATATGATGGTTGAGGGGTAGAGTGTCCAGGAAATCACTGACTGTGGTTCGTAAGATTCTTAGGTACTGATTGGAGGTAAGGTTACTATCGTAAATACAGTAAGAAATTTTATTGTCCATTAGAAGAGCAAATATATTAAAACTAAATTTATTCTGGAAACAGCGCTCTCTTATCACATGAGGATTTTGCTGTGCCCAGTGATGCGAATTGTGTCTGTTAAAAATTCCTTCATGTGAAAACTTGGCTTCGTCTGTCCAAATTATATTTTTTATAAAGGAGGGACTATTTTGGTGACGATCCAGGAGCCATTGACAAAATTCCACTCTTCGTGTTGAAAATTCACAGTTGTAAATTTATAATCGTGCATATTGTGCTTACGCAATATTCTATGTATTGTAGAATGCGACAGGTTCAAATCAGCTTCAGCAGTTTTTACTGATGCCTGGGGATGGGCTTCAAAATACGATAATACAGTGATTTCAACGTCTTCGTTTCCTGTTAGTGGTGCGTTTCTTGATGAGTTTTTCATATGGCAGCTACCAGTGCTCAAGAAGTTTGATTCGTACCTTCTGAATTTTTTAATTGTCATTGGTGGTACCTCAGGATACCGTTCGTTGAACATTCGACATGTCCTGCTGGCAATTCTGCTACACTCCCCGTAAAAGTAAAACAAATTGAGCAATTGTTCATGTGAGTAGTTACGGCTTTCCATTATACTCTCGAGTCGTAATTTATTTTATTTTTATTTATCTATTTATGATAATTCGCCCAACACGATATACAAGATATAACAATAATAATTATTGTTCACACAAATATAGATCAACTCAGGTAATAAAACAATAATGTCACATTACAGAAACGTCAAACTGTAGACAGCACTCTAATAAGTTTATTAACTAACTTATTTTTGTGGCATTCTGTGCTTTCTTCCAAAAGTTGTAAATAACTCAAGGAAAATGGTTTCTAGGTATAGGAAATGCTAATACAGTTTTAAATAGTGGCTTCTAGTGCATCTGATAAAACAATAAAATACAGGGTGTTCTATTGAATAAGTTAATTATTTAATTTTTTTTTGCGGAATTCTGTGCTTTTTTCTAAAAAATGTCAATAACTCAAGAAAAATCGTTTTTAGGTATAGGGAATGCTAACACAGTTTGAAAGAGTGTCTTCAGAAGCATTTGATAAAATAATAAAATACAGGGTGTTCTATTTGAAATAAACAAGTTTTTTGAGTTTGAAAGCTACGGAATTCATATACATTACACAAAACACCCTGTATATGAAATATTGTTTCAATAATGTCGCAACACACCTTTGTTGTCCTGCAATGCACAGTTTAAAAAAATATCCTGAAACACCCACCAGAAAGCTAAAATACCCTTATCAAAAAACCCTTCTCGTGGCTCGAATTTTCGAAAAAATTGAAATATTTCGAAAACATTTGAAGATAGGACTAAGGTTTGTTAATAAAAGTCCACCCAAAATCAAATAAGCATTCTAAATATGTAATAATATACAGGGTGTTCTATTTAAAATAACAAAGTTAGCACCTACTTCTGGTAGAACCGGAAATGGGCCATTTTGGAAATTATTTTTTTCAGATAGAGCATCTTCTGCAACCCCCATGTGCAAATTTTCAGCATTCAGATATGCATAGTTTGGAAAATAATCTAATAGGCTACTCAACTTGGGAGACCCTGTATATATATATATATATATATATATATATATATATATATATATATATATATATATATATATATATATATATATATATATATATATATATATATACTCTGACATGCATTTAATTGCCTCAGTTGTCTAACATCTTTGATAAATTTTAGTTTTTTTATTTATTTACGTGGTGATTTTTATCCCAAATATGCCGGGCCACGCATAATCCAACTTAAGTACCGTACCTTTTTAAGATCACAATCTTTACAACTTATTTCATAGATCTACGATATTTCAGTGGGTTTATCCTTATCTTTTGGGTTACCTAACACTATTTATCAAGTATTTTTTGTCGATAGTAAATTCGTTTTTTAATGCTATGTGGACCCGTCGTGGTCTGAGCTTCAAATTGAAAGCAAACAAAGCTTTTGGCTGCTTTTCAGTAGCGGCTCGTATGTTCATGCATTGGGGTGCGCAAGAAAAGAAAATGAAGCGCTCCCCTCTTTTTCCCCCGAAAATTTATTATAAAAAAACCTACTTACTAAACTTAATAATTATTAACTACTTACCAAGTTTTCCTCTAGTTAGTTATAGGTTATAGTATTAAAAAAATCCTTTCCTTTGATAATTACTAACTAACTATATAATTTTAAATGTGTTGTTTCATATAAAGACATGACAATATGTGATCTTTGTCATTTTATACTGCACGTATCTTTTCAATTTTACTATATATATATATATATATATATATATATATATATATATATATATATATATATACATATATATATATATATATATATATATATATATATATATATATATATATATATATATATATATATATATATGTATATATATATATATATATATATATATATATATATATATATATATATATATATACGTTTTTTAACTTGAATTTTAAGAAAATACGCTAGAATGCCGTACTTGATAGACGCAAACTTATTATAAATTTTGACTAAACAATTCAACATACTTTAAAATGTCTAAATGTGAGATGCTATTCACGAGGATCTAATCTATCGTAGTTATATTCCTCCTAACACTATATTTTAGACTATATTTAATTATCGTTGTTTCAATTACGTAATATTTTGCTGTATACAAATCAATAACATTACTTTAAGAAGGATAATACGGTCCTGGCGATAAAATGAGCGATTACGCATGTGATTCGAGAACAGCATAACTGTATGTCGAATCCCACCCTGGTCCGTTAAGCTGGAGCGATGTGGGCAAGATCAAATATTATTTTCTCGCAACATCAAAGGGTCGCCCTACAAGATTCAGTGCTGGGTCTTGTGCTACAAGTGTGGAATTTTAAACCGCACAACGGGATTGCTTATTTGGTCGTTTTTGACGGAGATAGTCGATCATTTCATATTAAAGTTTCTTATTTAGGTTGAGCGCCCAAGAATACACACCGACGAAGGACTGTGTATACGGATGTATATAACGTCGGCAACCATTAACACACTATACTTCTTCTGATTCTGTATTAATGGCTGCCGACTCTGCTCCTTGTTATACTAATTTTGTTTGTGTAGAATGCAGGAGGTAAAAAAATAAAAATTTATTAAAATATAGCATAGAAAAAATATTATTTTTCCCCGGCAGGCGGCAGTGCGCGCGCACGGGCGCACTTATTGAGGAGCCGCCCCTGCTGCTTTCTCTTGTCTAAAGGTCGCTAATTTCGCCAACTTTGTTTTGTTTTATGTTTGTCAATTAATTTCTCCACTAGGCAAACAGAGTCTTCGCTATATTCAGCACGTTCTTATTGTACACCAAATATTTGCTATATCTATTTTACTTGAAGCAAAATGTTTTAACCTATTTATTAAAAAAATCGCCTCAGCCATTTTTTGTGCGAATGTATGATGTGAGTCATTCCAAATGTAACTTACGAGTGGTGGTTTCGTACCTATGGACCTCTAATTCTAAATTAATTTTTATAAAAAATACATCTAGAAACGGTAATCCATTACTAATGTCTAGTTCGGTTCTCAGTGCTTATCACAGGTTCCGATCTTTAATTAGTGAGCTTCTTGTCCTTAAAAATGTGGTATTTTTACTGACTGCAGACATAAGCTATTCGTAAAACAATTTTAAACTCTGTTTATATATGACAGCTGGAGGCTGCTTAAGATTCAAAATTATATTAGAAAGTATGTACGTAGCAAGTGCATAATGGTAGTGAATTTTCATAAAAATGTTTTTAATACCAAATAGTAATAGTAATAGTAATATATATTTTTGCAAGCTAATTATACAGTGTATCTTACATATACGCATTGCTTGTGCATGTAAACAATACAATTTTTATATGAATGTCTAAATAAAAATGTCAAAAACCATTGAAACTCACTTTCAAAATTTTCTTCAAATTTCCAGGTATAAAACCATTCTAATTATATTTGCAAATATTTCTACTGGATCCCTAATATTTCATCTCTATTTTTGTGTTTCTATAATGAAAGCAGGCATCAAATTTGGTTAACCGTATAACCTATGTAGTAGGAACAATGTACCACATTTTATCAAATAAGCTTTCCGACTAAACTCCCAAAAAAGCTTTTGGGATAAAAATTTACAAACAATTTTTTACGAAAATCTGAAAACATTTTTTAAATAGCTTATTAAATATTTACTATTATGATCCTCACTTCTGAAACACAAAATACTAATGTTCTATTTGAAACAATTGAATTACGACAGTTTGATTGTTTTTTAATTCATTCCCTATTTGAGAGCGCCCGGTGCATGGCATCTTGATTTTTTCATGAAATAATATAAACGAACATTTGCATTACACTCAGATTTTTGTTGGTAAAAACGCCGTATCACAATTTTTTAAATGCGCCAAAAATGTGAAAAGTTGCAAAACAATTGAAATAACTCGAAAACAAAGATGCATAACAGTTCGATGGAAAATGCAAAAATGCAATAAAGAAGGGGTGTTCGACTTAAAAACGAAAATTTGTATCCCCAACGACATATGGGTCACCTGTTATTGTCGAAATAATTTTTATAAAATGCCGCTCAACTTGCAGGTGGTCAAGTTTGAAGCTTTTAATGAAAATTCGCTACCATAACGCACTTGCTGCCGTCCTCTTTTTTTCTTACTTGCATTATATTTCGGTGGAAAATGTAAAAATGCAATAGTATAAGGCGTGTTTGATAAAAAAAAAAGATTTGTTTCACCAACGACTTTTGAGCCACCTGTGATGGTAGAAATAATTTTTAAGATGTAGCTCAAGACACCCTATAATTAACCTATTAAATTGTTTCTCGTATCTTTTATAATAACAGTAATATTGAGCTTCACCGTATAAATGCCTCACCTTGTATATATGTAGCGAGATAAAAACTGAAACTAACCACTGATATGGGTCCTAGGGGACCTAGTACGCATTTATTTAAAAAAATCTTTTTAAAATTCAAAAGTCGCCGTCTCCTCATTAGCGAATTTCTTCTACGAGAATCTGCTGAAAATTATAGATAATTAAACCATAAGCTCTACAACTATAATAGGACTTGTAAAACAAATTTCTTGCAACATTTTCTCTACATAGCCCATATTAGCTTTAGGTTCTTTGCCTAAAAGTTGCCAATTTTAACGTTTCAAATCGCGACTTTGACGTTTTAAGAGGAAAAATTATCAAATTTTCAAAGTAATTTTTCTGGTATTTCTTGACCTTTTTGCGTCAAAAAACTTAGTCTTTGTCTGTAACATACATAGGATTTTCTTATTCACGCAAAATATCTTACCTTTGTGCGTTTATCTGGTCATCGGTGGCACCCAAAATGTTTTCTTTATGTGCCTATAACTTTTTTCCTTTCACCCTAACGTCTAGATTTTGGTGTGTGATTTACTTTTTGTAACATAAACTAGGCTACCAAATTTGGTTACCATAGCTTTTCTATTTTTTGAGATAAAACTTTTTTCCGAAAGAAAACTCAAATTTTCCTGGAAAACCTGGTTTGATTTTCCTGGACGCGCTTACTTTGTTATTTCCGAAAATATAAATTGTTTCCGAACGAAAACAAAAAAATTCTGTGATAACCTGGGCCGATTTTCCTGGATAATTTTCCTCTATTTTCTTTAGGCATCCGACCAGTTTGAAAATGGTTTCTAACTATTCTTTGGACACGGTCTTTAGAAACATTCAAAATTGCCAGGAATGATTTTGACAAACTTGAAGTTCTAACTGCCTGCAATTTGCCAGCCTTACAAAATATTTTGTTGCTACTGTTTTTTGAACACTATCTGGTTTTTCACTTCTATGTCTTTTAAGTTTGTCAGCTTTACAGTACTTTAAAATAAATAAATCCTGTTAAATTTATGAATTACCGCTGTAAAAGTTTTCAAAGAAATGTCTTATGTCATTCATAGTTAACTTCTTGCACCGCTATATTTTACCATCATGTTGACATGTTGGATACTGTGGCAATGTAGTGGGCCTGTAAAAAGAGAAGTAAAAGATTGAAAAGTTCCCTAGCATTCCAAGCACACGCTTGCGATATATTTTTTTCTACGAAGTTACTTCTAAAACTAGACTATATCAGACTTTGCCGGGAGATATTAATGCAAGTGAGAAAAGTTTGCCTTACCCGTTTCTCCATGGTTCTCTTTCATTTAAGTGGATTGCTTAGCCGTTTTCTACCTTTTCCAGGGGCCACAGGAAGAACATTTGTTTCCATCACCTCCAGATATACTCGTACTTTATTTGCAATTGTAATTTGCAATAACAATTATTATGTTTATAATAACAATTCCACCAAACATGTTTACCAAACAACCAACAGAATAATATTCTGACCTGCTAAGTCCGAAAGGTGGAGTGGTCGGTCGGAAAAATGCCAATACAAGAGTCTCGAGCGCCACCGCTTTCTAAAAATAAGGATACAGACGGTTTAGTAAGAAAGTGGAAGCCCTCAAGAAATAACGGCGGAATTGCGGAGACAGACCATCCTGTGGATGCAGGTTGATTGGGATCCTACCCAGTGAAGAAGGTTGCTGTCTAGGGGTCGGAAATACTTTAGGTTCAGGGGAAACTTATACTAGTGAGTAAAAGCTGAATGTACGAAAATACTAATTTATTAAAATAAGAAATATGTTTAGGAATCTAAATAAATTAAAAAAAGAATAGTTACAAAATTAAATGGATATTTTAAAGATTCTCGACAGGGTTGCAAGAACTAAAACAACGTAAATAGAAACTGAGCGTTTACCCCTCTCGTTTCCGCCCTTACACAAGTATGGGATGATTTGTCACGAAATTATTCTGGTTCAAGAAGTTTCGTACTTTAAGGGGTTATGGTTAACTTATTTGACAAAAAACGGCGATACCTTACCATATCCGCCGTCACCTGGGAAGAAAATCAGGGAACAGGCAATTATGTTTCGAGAACAGATGAGCTTGGAGAACAACGGAACAGACGAAATCCAAATGCAAATATAAAAACAGCAAAAATATTATTAGTGAAATATTTCTCACCATAAGTTTCAGACTCCGGTTTGGCGGTTTTGCTGCGGTGTGAAAATTTGGGGGTTTTGACGGTGACTTTATTCTGTACTGGGGACAACTTGGGCTATGACGTAAATTATTAACTTTTGAGGTGAAGGCTCTACTCAAACAAGAGATTTAGACGGCGGAACTGAACTGATTTTACAAGGTAGGCGAAGCGCCTTATATATTGGAAAATACATGCATCTCTCGTTAATTCCAGAAGCTTTGGTGTCTCTGTTCCTCTTATGGTCGGAGTAAATTGAAAATTTTGTGAATTTACGAAGTTTGAGTATTAATCAGTAGATAACGTTCGAATATTGATTTAATCTGGGTGGGCAGGTATTTTGGGCAGCTTTTTATTTATATACAGGTCATTTAATATAAGTATACGGCAGAATTCTTTGAAAATAAATATTTGCAGGGTTTAATTATGAAATATGAACTGGAATGATGGTAGCGAAATGCGATTTCGTTACAATATAACCTCACAAGTAGGGTAGTTTTCAGAGCCAAATAACTAAATGTGACTGCGTTTCTTCACTTTTCATTGGTTGGTTGGATAAAACTAGTTCTGACACGATTGCACAGATGGATAAAGCGAGTTTTAATGTTTCTGAAGGTTTAGTAGCAAGGAGCGGGTTATGAGAGGCAGAGTTCAAGGCAGATTATGAAAGTAGAGGACAAGACAAAGAAAATGATATATTCATCTCAGTTTCTAATAAAAATTGTTAAAGCGAGTTCTGACATGGAACGCCTCATATTAAGCTTCTAATTTTTAATAGTTTACAGTAAAAAACTAGCACCTCTAAGTGATATTGAACAGGTTGCCTTTACTTTGCAAGAATGCCTGTGTAAATATTTTGTAACATATTTTCTTGTCTTTGACACATTTTTACGAGACTGAGTTGTGCTTTGCGACAGACTTTAGCAAACGTAGACGTAGTCCAAGCAGTATTTTACTACATTTTATATAAGATGCTTTCTACAGGTGTACTACGTCGAATATAATGTATCAGATTATTTCCGAAAATATACATTTTTGAGCGCTAAAAATTTGTACACGGGGGTTTCCGAAGATGCTCTATTTAATGGAAATAACGTCCAAAATGGCGGACTTCTGGTTACAGCGCAAATGGATATAAACATCGTTATTTCAAATCGAACACCCTGTATATTATTGCATTTTTAGAACACTCATATGATTATATGTTAAAAGTTATTAGAGAATGCTCTCCCTTTCTTCAACTGTTTTCGAGCTATGTCAATTTGTTTGAGGAATTCTTTTCAAGGGGAGGCTGACTTAATGAAGGTGATTTCGTATCGTGTTAGGATGCTGAATATTCTTTAATTTTTCAGACACGTTCCAAGGCCACTAAGCTGCGAGATGATTGAGGAAAAAGCGTTTCAGATACAGGGTGTTTTGTAGGATGTTTTAGAATTTGGTGTTTTAAACTAGAATAACTCATTTATTTCAAATGGAACATCCTGTATATTATCTTTTCATTGAATAAAGCAGATAATTCTATTTCAAACTGTATTAGCCTTCCTTAAACCTAAAGTTGATAATTCTCGAGATATTTGCGGTTTACCAAAAAAAAGAAGACAAATTTAGGAGTATGTCTAAAATCTGTATAAATTATAAGAGTGCTATGTGATGTTTGACATTTTCATGTTTATTGTCAGTTTTATATTTCTGTCATTCACAACGTGAGTTATTTTGTCTTTGTTGTCTGAATTAATAGGAATTCTACGTTATAATGGATAATGCCAGTTATTGAAACGAGCAATTACTGAATTTATTTTCTTTTTATGGAAAGTGCAACAGAGTGGTCAGCAGAACATGTCGGCTGTTTAATGATAGGTATCGCGAGTCCTCGCCAATGACTGCCTTGAAATTCAGACCTTATGAAACCATTTTCTTGAGAACGGGAAATTGCACAATTAAACAAACAGCAGGATCAGTTCCAGTTACAGAAGATGAAGACACACAACACAGAAAGTTGTCTTATTTCGAAGCTCATCCAAAGGCGTCAATACGTTCAGCAGAACATGACATGAACATAGCACGTTCCTCCATACAGAGAATATTGTCCAAGCATAGGATGCATAATTATAAATTTATAAGTGTACAAGCTCTGGAACCGAACGACCCAGCCCACCGAATTGAATTTTGTCACACTCTTCTTGAGAGACACCGCAACGATTATTTATTTCTGAAAAGCATAATTTTGACCGACGAAACAAAGAGGTCCAATGAAGGAATATTTAACAGACCTAATATTTACTACTGGGCTCAAGACAATCCTCATGTCAAAAGAGAACGCTGTTTTCAGAGAAAATTCAGCTTCACCTTGTTTGATCTTCTGATGGATGATAAAATATCGTACTACATTTACGATAATAATCTGACAGCTGTGCAATACCTAGAGATTTTGCGAACCACTGTCTCTGATTTCTTGGACAATTTATCACTTACTGCGTATGTGAATTGTTGATATCAACTAGATGTGGCTCCTGCGCATTATTCAGCAGAGGTAAGGAGCTTTTTAAATGATGAATTCGGAGAGAGGTGGATGGGACGCGGCGGAATATACAATTGGCCCCCACGGTCGCCCGACCTCACTCCTCTGGATTTTTACCTATGGGGTAAATTGAAATCAGATGTTTATGCGACGCCAGTCAACACTAGCGAAGAACTTGAAGATAAGAGTCCGTAATTGTTTGGATAATATTGATCCCGCAGAAATACGGCGTACAAAAAGCGAATGAGTTGTAATACGCTTAGAGCGATGTATTAGTGCGAATGGTACACAATTTGAACAATATCAGTCATGAGTTTCTTAGCTAGTCATAATCGTTTTCAACTTTCAATACTTTTGGTTATTCTCTGTTATTTGTTGAAATTTCATAAATATTAAATTAATTTTTTTTTTGGTAAACCGCAAATATCTCGACAATTATCAACTTTAGGTATAGGGAATGCTAATACAGTTTAAAAGAGAATTATCTGATCTATTCAATGAGAAGATAAGATACAGGGTGTTCTATTTGAAATAAATGAGTTATTATAGTTTAAAGCACACTAAATTCTAATACATCCTACAAAACACCCTGTATATGAAACAATTTTTCCTCACAATCATGTCCAAGCTTAATGGCCTTGGAACGTGTCCGACAAATTAAAGAATTTTCAGCATCTTAACACGACACGAAATTACCTTCATTAAGTCAGCCTCGCCTTGAACAGAATTCTCAAATAAATTGACATAACTCGAAAACAGTTGAAGATAGGGAGAGCATACCCTAATAACTTTTAACCTAAAATTATATGAGTATTCTAAAAATGCAATAATATACAGGGTGTTTTATTGGAAATAACGATGTTTATATCGATTTACGGTGTAACCGAAAGTCCGCCGTTTTAGAAATTATTTTCATTAAATAGGGCATCTTCGGAAACCCCCGTATATAAATTTTCAGGCATCAAAAATGGATATTTTCGAAACTAATCTAATACATTACTCGACGTGGGACATTCTGTATTAGATTTTAAGCCGTGTTAGTGTCCCTGTATTTACTTTTGTAACAGTAACGGTTTTAAATTTTAGCGTCAGCTATAGAAGGAAGATCACTCTGCAATCACAGACGCGCATACAAATTTTTCACGGATTCCGTGTCACCCAGGTGCCATTTTCCTGCGTTTCCCTGTCAGTCATATGAGGATTTCCTAGCAGGAAATTGCTTTCCGTGTTCAGAGGAGAGGTAAGATTTTATAATTTAATTCAAGTTTCTTAAAGTAGATATTAGAAAATATACAATATGAAAAAGTCTGGATACAGCAAGTGCGTTATGGTAAAAATTTTCATACAACTCTTTTTAATGTTAAATATGTTTTTTTAGATAAGACATGAAACTTAGTAGGTATCATAATCTCTTTATAGTAGAAAAAATTCACCGGATTTATCAAATAACTTTTTGTTTACTATGTGAAAACTGGAACCTGTGATGAGCACTGATAAGTATACTTGGAGAACCCAAATCACCACAACACATATTTGAAAGACCTTCAAAAGTCTTTGAAATATGTGTGGTGGTAATTTGGGTTCTCCAAGGGTACTTAACTTGTTTGACAAAACTTTTCCCAACATAAATTTAAAAAAACTGGCCTGACTTCCCTGGCCAACGAAAATATTCAAGCAATTTACACAAAAACTACACCAGTCAAAATATAATTATTTACAGAAAGCTTTCCGACAGAAATTAAAGAAAATGTTTACATGAAAATTTGCAACCAATTAGTTACATGAAAACACGCCACTTTCTTTCCAAAATTGACTAAGTAGGTAACACAAAAAATACATAAAAATATTTTTACGAAAAATTTACACGAAAATTCGATAACATTTTTTCACGTGAAATCGCAAACTTTTTTTTACAATAATTTTTAGACGTAAAAATACATAAAACTGAAATTATACACCTAGTCTGTAATCAAAATTGAAGAAAAGAAAATTTGAACCAGTCGAAGCAAAGAAAAAAAAGTTCGGGACGCAGAAAGTGCGTTATGGAGGTGAATTTTCATTAAATGCGTCAAATTTGAATAACTCAATTTTCTATAAACTTAGAAAGTTAAATTTAGGTACGTAGTAAGGTCTCTTCCAAGGAAACATATCCACCAAATTATATTAAAATAGCTTTGTAATTTTCGGAGAAAAATTTTTTTCTCTCGGAAAACTATTTCCAATTTTCCTGGACAATGAACTCATCCAATCCATTAATAAATGGAAGGTACTTACCGAGTTTCATCCAAATCGGTTAATTATTTTTTGAGTTATCGGTTGGATACATACAGGGTTTTTCTCGATAACCGTGCATTAGAAGTTTATGAAGTTCCCTGATATCATGAATTTTGAAATTTTGGCAGCGGTCACAATTCGTAATTGTCTAGCCATAATCCCCGATAAATGTCCAGCAGTCCTATTCTCTAAGAGGAGACAAGCACCTCACGAACACGTATCATTAGACAACCGTCTCATTCCCTGGCAAGACTCTGCCAAGCATATCGGGGTTTTCCTCGACAAACGCTTAACTTGGCGCCCCCATGCACAGCAGTTGCCGTTCAAGTGTATATAACTTATTATATAAAATAGACCACATCCCGTACATTTTATTATTTTGTTTTCCAGAGCCTGTGGTAATATGGGTTATTACGCTGACAGATCCAAAGGTCGGGGACAGCTGTACCTAGTAACTAGAGACGAAGAGCCATTCTGTGGTAAAAACATACCTTTTATACTTAAAATTGATAATCTAAGTTTGCATATGTTTTAGCTTACCAGTACCATGTTAAGATAGAAACTTCACCTAGTCAAACACCTATAGTGAGTTACGGAAAAATACAAATAACTCTTATAGGCGATTCAGCTTTAAATGAAACATTTATGATGACAAGGTAGACACAGAATTATTTTCTAAGCACTAAAATAAATATGTATAAAACCTTTTACTAGAATGTTGTTAGTTAGGCCAGGTTGTCTTCCAATGTCACAAAAATTGACATACTCGAGACTTTGGATTCTGCTTGAGCAGATAACACCTTAAAAAACATTAAAATTAATAGTTATTTATGTACCAAGGGTATAAATAGATGTTTATGCCCCGAGAGCGACGATTTTACAAACCCGAGGGCCTCCGGCCAGAGGGTTTGTAAGTCGCTCGAGGGCATACACTTCTATTTATACCAGCGGTTCATACAAAATTTTATGTCATACTAGTCATATCCAAACAATGCAACATGAATCACCGTTTGCCGAAGGCAACCTAACCATCACCGGATCTTTTCAGAACTGTCAATTTTATGTTAATTCGACTAAATAATGTTAATTAAATATTTACATATTACTTTTATTCCATTATCTGACCCGTGGGCTAAAGTACACCATTATGTAGTTGGTAACTGAGCAATAAAAACACAATAAGGAACTAGTATGGCATAAAGTAATTAAGTTATTTAAGAAAACATAAATTTTATGTTAAATTTCAGACCATTCCAGATTATCACAGCCGCGAAGTATCTGAGAGCAGTCTCCAAAACAGTGTCTTTCTGGATCTACTTTGTTCCGTGAGCAAATTAATTTGATTATCACGATACATGGAGGCGGGGAAGCAGTGGTTAAGTTTATGCCAATTTTCTTGTATACTGCGGAAATGGAATGCGATAGTGTTTTGTAAAGACAACACAAATAAGTACAATAATAATAATAATGGTACTGCTAATAATAAATAGTACAACCAACAATCACGCACCAGTTTTTGTGGGACGCTGGACATCCGACCTGTCTATTTCAGAGAAAACTTTTATATTTAACGCCAATAGATATTAAGATGATAAAGCTTGTTAAAGTTTAAAATAGAAAATAGACTGAAGTACGCATTTTTTAGGAAAGAAGATGAAGAGATGAAATTGGGAGATTCCATATCTCGAATTTTGGTGCCCCATCCAGTTTTGAGTGAACCAACAAGCATTGAGTTATTATATACAGCTTATAGTGGTTGGTTATCTTCTGGTCTTACTCAGTGGAGAATGGATAAAGTTACCCTTAGCGACAGCTTTGGCAAAGTGTAAGTTTAAATTTAATTGCTTTATTAGAGACTTTTAATGTAAAACGTGCGAAATGGAAAACTTGAAAATTAATTTTGGTTTTTTTACTTGCACATCGTCAACACGTGTGGGCGTATGGTATGATGACTGTGCCATTTAAGCAGAAAGTTGCTTCGAGCGAAAAAAATATCTGGGGACAAAAGCGTTAATTATTTTTTTAAAGAAAATTCATTATCCTTTTGCATGATCGTAAATGACGGTCAGAACCATCTTAATCGTCATCGCTACCTAGTGGATTTAAAAAAATTCTTGTTTGTTTTGTAACTCTCAACACATTATTATCAGCTGCCACTTTTCGTGGAGCGCAATTTTCCTCCATTTGCAAAATTTTTTATTTCTGCCATTTTTGTCAGAGGACCACTTTTTGGAATATATGTAACATTTTCGGTCTACCCTAATTTACTTTCAATTTTACTAACAGTTGATCGGGAGATAGAACGACCTTGATACTTCGTATTAAATAAATCCAAAACTTGTGTTCTTGTAAAGCCGGGTCCAGACTATCTAACAAAACAGGTTAAATAACAAAGTTTTATAACTTGTTAGAAAAAAGGAAATAAAAAAGTTATAAAACACAGTGTTATATAACATTTTTCTTGCTACATAGCATGCTTTATGTTATCCATCAGATGTCGGTAAAGATCAAAGCAAGTTATAAAACTTTGTTGTATAACTTGTCTAGACTTGAAAATATGTTATTGAAACATTTTCTCCGGCACCGGCGTTTGGTTAGTTTAGTAGTGCAAGAAGCGTCGGCTTGTACCATCGTGAGCGATTTTGCTTTCCTCCGTCCACGTGGAGTTATATTTATTATATTTACGCGATGGAATGGTCAAAAGAAGTGACCACTCATTTTAATTGAGCTATTTCGTGAGCAACGCGTATTATGGGATCCTTCCTATATGGATTTCAAAAATAGGAATAGAAACACGACGCATGGACTGAACTAGGTGCAGAATTAAATACAGATGCAAGTGAAGTGGAAAAAAATGCGCGTGCTTATTGAGCAATTTCAGCGAGAATTGAAAAAAGGGAAGAGTGACGATGGAGCCGATGCTTCTTATAAAACAAAGTGGAGCGAGATGAGTTTGATGTATATGGTAAATCAGTAGCGAACACCTTGCGGAATCCCAAAAACAAATCGGTTCTAGCCTACACGAAATATGGCATAAATAATAGTCTATCGAGCACAGATGGCTGACGTATCTCAAAATACACCTGGCCCATTATCCACTCCGTTCGCTACACGTATGACTGCTGCTTCATCAGTTACTCCAATTCAAACAGATACTGACACAGCCAATCATACAATTCACCTGAGCCAGCCACCACTCCGTCCGCTACACCTGAATCCGCTGCTTCACCAGTTCAAACAGACATTGGCACTCAATCATACAATACACCTGAGCCATCCACCATTCCATACACTACACCTACGTCCGTTGATTCACCAGTTACACCATTTCAAACAGACAGTGAAGACAATATTGAGAATGAATTAAGCTTTACACAAATTCTTACTGAAATTATAAAAGTGTCCTGTATGAATTTCTGAAATTAAATGAATAAAAAGGTTTAAAAAGTATACTCACCTTGATTCTGTCGTTCAAGCAGTCAATAAAAGCATCACAAACTTCTGGTACAATGTACGAAAGACTTTGGTTAGAAAATTTGAATAAATAGCTTAAACTTTGGTAGCTATCTCCACTTTCTAAGAATCTCAACGTAACTGCTAATCTTTCTTTTACAGGGATTGCATCTCGAAGTGTTGTGTCCTTCCTGCCTATTTTAGGGCCGATTTTGTTGATAAGGTATTCAAAATCAGAATTTGTTATCCTTAAGGAGTTTTTAAAACTACCATCACATTTAATGTCTCATGTCAATGGGGCTATGTCATCTATGCAAGATCAGCTAAAAGAGCTGAACCATCATATTTTTCTCGAGCTTTAAACGATGGCCATACCTAAAATCTTCGTTTAGACTTAACACGTCGCCTAGACAAAATTACACAAGCTGCTGCTGCCATAATTACCTCCTCTACGTTTGACGCCTTTTCACATACTACCAGCTGAAAAGTTATGTACACTATTTTGTTTTGTTATATAATCTGGATGCCCTGTTATATTATAACAAGTTACGCCATAAAGTTGTGTAACAATTTTGTTGTACAACTTTGTTATTTAACCTGTTTTGTTACATAGTCTGGACCCGGCTTAAGGTATTCACACCCGCGATATATAAAGATTTCTAGGTGTTTATTAATTGTTAAGTGAATCATCGTCGCTTTTATTGATATGATTTTTTAATAGTTACTTACTGCAAGTAAAATTTAAAAATTATAAAATCCTGACCGCATAAAAGCAATCGTTTCTTATTATCTCTTTCATCGATACTGATTGAGAATATGTGAAAATATTCAAAAATTAATTTCCGTAAATTTTTTCCATAAGGTGCCATTAGTTTTATGTTGTAATTTAAACAATTGAATGGTCTATCTAACTGGCAAAAGCTTGGGGTTAATATTGAAAACATCCGTCACCCGAAAATAATTGAATGTAGAAAAATTATCTTTTCGTAAGATTGTTAAGTAGAGTTTGGTGAACCCAATTCATACCTCACGATCGTTCGTTAACAAAGTTATAATCATTGGTGGGACGAATAAACAAAACGCACAAAACAGGGATTTTTGTATAAACAGTGGGGTTCGTCTGTATACCCTCGCAGAGAACGCTGTTCGTAATTGCTTGTCAAGTTACATATAAATAGTAGTTTTAGCTTTTATTTGTTTATTTATTCCTTATGATGACGCCAACTCTGTTAGTGAAACGATCGTCAGGTCTAAGAACTGTATTGTGATGAATTGTGTTCTTCAAATTGTACTTATCAGTGCTCATCACAGGTTTCAATCTTCACTCATTGGAAGGTTGTGTATTATTTAAAAATATTTTCACAAAATATATATTTCATTTTTATTTAAATTCTAATACTTTTGATGCGCACTATACAGGGTGCTTTACGGTGAGTAGCCTATTAGACGTTTCTGGAGAACTACATCTATTTAAATTCTGAAAATTGGTATCCGCACGTTTTTGATACTGATCTTTCTAACTAAAATATTTTCAATTAGCCTGTACTTCCGGTTATACCGGAAGTCGACACAAACTCTATTTTTAAATTGGACAGCTTTTATATTATTAGCTTTTTAAATTACATGTTCAATTTAAGGGCCACTTGATGACAACATATTCGGGCTAGTTCGTACCATTTCGGATTTATTCGCCATTTTGTAGAAAAAATTACGATTGGAGCGCTTTAGAAAAATTCCGATATCTTTAAAGGCATGCAATATAGACATGCGGTTTTTACTATACCATAGAGCGTAAAGATTCCTACATACTGTTATACACACAATACGATTTTAACATAACTGTTATTTATAATATACATTTGAATTTGAAAATTTGCAATCAGAGATAACTTGATTTTTTGTAATGGAACGGTACCAATATCTCCACAGCATCTAATTCACCGTTAAATTCCCTATCTTTTAAGTATACGTTACCCTATACCCGTCTCTAATAGTTTTCTTTGAAAATTGATTTGAAAATAGTAATTGTTAGCGGGGCGATGCCATTTTTTTTGTACGCAACAAAAAAATACAGTAGAAACAAAAATATTTCATGTTCAAGTTAAAAATTATAATAAAGAAAATTGTTACTGTGTTTGAAAATTATGTATTTAAAATATTTTAAAAAATTTCTAGGATAACAACAGTGATATTATTACCTTACACAATCTTATAGATCCTCGAAGTATTATTACAACACGAGTAACAAAACAACTCACACCTGAACTAGTAACCGCTCAAAATGTCGGCCATTAACACTCAAACATTTTAATATTCGTGTCGTAATGCCGCTAGTGGTTGCTGACAAAATCTCATTCCTATCAAACTCTTCAAACGCCCTTCTTACTCTGATATCTAATTCTTCGCGTGAATTGACGGGCGTTTCATATACTTTGGTTTTTATCTTTCTCCAAAAATGAAGACAAGCGTGGTAAGATCTGGACTTCTTGCGGGTCATATCCAGCGACCGCACTTTCCAATCCATCTATCTTCAAATTCATCGTAGAGTGTGTTAGATATTTCTCGTATAGAGTGAGCACGAGCTCCGTCATGTTGATACCAACAAGTTCTATGTTCTGATAATAGTAAATTGTCTAAAAAGGCTGTAACTATTGTTCTTAATATTTCCATCTAACGATTAGAAGTTAAGGTTTTATCATAAATATGATAATAAAAGTTATTACCTTTCAATAAACAAAACACATTGAAACTAAATTTTACTTGAAATCCCCTTTCCCTAATAGCGTGAGAGTTTTGATTTGCCCGAACATGTGTTATGTCTATTGAAAACTCCTTCATTAAAAAATTTCGATTCATTTTTTTTAAAGTCATCATCTCCTTGAATTTGAATTAAGATCGTTTCACAAAACTGGACCCTTTTACTAGCATCTTCTGGATGCAGAGCTTGCACTAAAGTAAACTCATAGTTGTGCATTTTGTGCTTCCACAAGATTCTTTCTACAGAGGAGTAAGGAATACCTATGTTGTTCGCTGAAGTGTAAATAGAGGCATGTGGATATGCTTCGAAATAAGCCAGGACAGTTATTTCGTTATCTTCATCTCTAGTCACTGGACTGGGATTAACTTTGGGTGCTTTAAAAGTAACAAATTCTAGGAAATTTAACTCAATCCTTCTAAACTTCTTTTCACTCGTAGGTGGCAGATTAGGATTTAACTCATTAAACCTTCTACATGTTCTACTAATAATTCGGTTACATTCTCCATGGATGTAAAATAAATTTAAATAATCTGCATTGGGATAATGATTTTCCACGTTAACTGTGAACATTAGTACATTGACATTTATCTAACAATTTAGAATGACAAGTATGCAATATAAATTGTTCATCATATCACACTTGCCTTAACGTTGACGTTCAACCACAGTATAAAGAAAAATTATGCAATGTGTTTTGTTTTTGAATGTCTCTAAATACCTCAAAAACTGTCCTTTTTAGCTATAGGAAATACCCAATATAGGTCGGAAAGTTATCAAAAAAGGAATCGGTTGAAACTGCAAGTTTCTGTGTGTCCCTTTTAAAATAAGACATTCATTGAAGGCAGAAGTAGTCAAAGGTTAGCGCCACCCCGCTGACCATTAATATTTTCAGATCAATTTTCAAAGAAAACTGTAACTTAAAAGATAGGGAATTTAACGCTGAATCACATGCTCGGGACATATGGGTACCGTTCTATAAAAAAAATCTATGATTGAACATTTTTAAATTCAATTGTATTTTATAAATTACAGTTATCTAAAATCGTTTTTTTTTCTCCAAAACGGTGCACGATATCGATGTGAACCACAACGCATGTTTTTCTTCCAAAGTGATTGGAGATTCAAAAAATATTTCTGATTTCAGAATAAACAGTGGCGTATCATTTTTCCATTGATAATCATGGACGCCCCTGTAACTCCGACACTGGATGACATATATATATATATATATATATATATATATATATATATATATATATATATATATATATATATATATATATATATATATATATATATTTTAAATTATATATATATATATATATATATATATATATATATATATATATATATATATATATATATATATATATATATAATTAAAAAGTGTGCTGTGTATACTTGTGAAACTGTGCCAATTTTCAGCAAAAGGCTGAAGCCGTTTTGGAACTACAATATATTTTTACTTTTTTTTAAATAAAATTTTGACTCCCTGTATATTCCAAACAAAGACCTTATCGATAGTGGTTCATCTAGAAAAGTACCATTATTTTAACGGATAGAATATTATGTCTGAGTTTGGTTACTATAACCTGTAGGTATAAATTAACATTAACATCGCAACAATCTGCAGTGATTGCTAATGCAAGAAAGAGAAAAAAGCTGCAAATCTTTACAAAAATGTTCATCTGATACTTTTTTATTATATATATATATATATATATATATATATATACAGTGTGGAACAGCCAAATGGAATAAATTCGATAACGGATAAATGAGGACGTGTTGGGAAAAACGCTTGGACACGTCGATTTGTATTTTTAACTGCGCATCTTTTTCAAGAAAAAAAATTATTTAGGGTGCGTCATGTGACAGTGGCCAATACCAACTTTCTTATTTTAAATACAAGCCCCTGTATATTATTAATTTTTTGGATTCTTCAGAAAATTCTAGACATAATTCATGTACAATGTCCTATACCTATCTTCAACTGTTTCGGAAATATTAAGTATTTTCAGATTTATTACAAAAATTAACATTAAAAATAGAAAATTATTTTATTTCACAAATTCTAATAAGAAATACTGATTATTTCTTAATAATTTGAAAAAACAAAAAAAAATTAATGTCAATGTAGTAAATGTTCAAAATGCTCGCCACGAACATCTTGGCAACATGCTAATCTGGTATAGAAATGTCTTCTAACATTACTCAACATCTCAGGCGTGACTGATCTAATCGCAAGCGTGATTCGTCTTTTTAAGTCATCTAAGTTGAGGGGCTTAGTTTTGTATACAATACTTTTGACATATCCCCACAAAAAGTAGTCTAATGGCGACAGATCAGGAGATCGTGCTGGCCATTCTATCGATCCGCGCCTCCCTATCCACCGATTTGGAAAAATTTGGTTCAGGTACTGCCGGACATTGATTTGGTAATGGGGCGGTGCTCCATCTTGCTGAAACCATATTTTATTGGCAGGAACTTGTGGGTTTGCTGGATCTGGATATAAGTTTGTCAAAGTTGGCACGACATTATTTTGGAGCAGTTCTAAATATTTATCCCCATTCAAGTTGCCATCAATGAAAAAGGGACCTACGATATGATTTCCAACAATTCCTGCCCAAACATTAACTTTTTCAGGATATTGCGTATGTTCCTCTCTCATCCAATGAGGATTCTCATTAGACCAATAGCGGCAATTTTGACGATTAACATGACCGTGAAGTGTAAATATGCTCTCATCAGAAAACAAAACATCTTCTAATTGGATCACATTGTTATCTAACATTGCCATCATTTGTTCACAAAAATACGTTCTCCTATCGAAATCGTCCTCCATGAGCTCCTGAGTTGGTATCATTTTATAGGGATGCATTTTACTTTCCTTTAATGTTCGAAAAATTGCTGTGTGGCTAACGTTGAATAGTTGGGCTGCTTGTCGACCAGAAGTATGTGGGTTTTCTTGAAACTCAAGCGTAATATCCAATTTCGTATCATCACTTACTGCATTGGCAGCTACTTTTTTTATCTGTCTCACATGACCAAGCTCGCGAAACTGCTTTTCTATTTTGGTAATTGTTCCTTGGGATACAGGCGGCAAATTTGGAAATTTTTCGTGAAATAAGCGAGACAGTCCATCTGTGTCCGTGTGTTATCTCCATAACCAATCATTTGTAGAATGGTTATTTTGTGCATTTCTGTTAAATGAACCATTTTTCTGATATTATTACGTACAGTTAACGAAATTCAAACGACAATAGCACTGACACTAATCACTACTGTCATGCAGGCAGACAACAAGTTGCTAAGGCTACGAGTTTTATACGAACAGAAAGAAAACTGTTTTTGTTTTTGTTTCATTTCATATCAGTAAAAAGAAACGCAGGAATGGTTTTTGTTTGCTTTCTCATTATCAAGAGCTGAATGGGAAATAAGTATTGAATGCAATGTAGCGAATTTGTGAAATAAAATAATTTTCTATTTTTAATGTTAATTTTTGTAATAAATCTGAAAATACTTAATATTTCCGAAACAGTTGAAGATAGGTATAGAACATTGTACATGAATTATGTCTAGAATTTTCTGAAGAATCCAAAAAATTAATAATATACAGGGGCTTGTATTTAAAATAAGAAAGTTGGTATTGGCCACTGTCACATGACGCACCCTATATAATTTTTTTTTCTTGAAAAAGATGCGCAGTTAAAAATACAAATCGACGTGTCCAAGCGTTTTTCCCAACACGCCCTCATTTATCCGTTATCGAATTTATTCCATTTGGCTGTTCCACACTGTATATATATATATATAATAAATAATAAAAAAGATGAACATTTTTGTAAAGATTTGCAGCTTTTTTCTCTTTCTTGTATTAACAATCACTGCACATTGTTGCGATGTGAATGCTAATTTATTTTAATTGATAGAAGAGACCTTATATAAACCTTGATAGTCAAAAAATTAGTGAAGGAATACAGGGTCTATAATACGTATAGTTTTAATTTTCGTCTGCAGTAATATGTATGTTTTTTTTTAATTAACCCTATGATTTTCTTTCAGGTCTTCTGTGTGCAAGAAGAATTTGATTTTAGAATCTGGCATATCAGTAACATTGCCTCTGTTTCCTGGAGAATGCAATCTTCCAAAAGACTCAGAAGAAGAGACAATTGATAGAATGGACGACAAAAAGAGTGCACAACATTTATTAAATGCCCCGCCAAAAAACAGAAGCAATTTTGTACCAACTTCGGTTGTCAAAGCTGGTCCAGAAGATTATAAAAAAGAATACAAAAATTCATTGTCTTTCAGAGATGCCATAGATATACTTAATTTCCCTTGGAGAAATGACAAAGAAAATAACATTGACGGCGACTCAGAGGCAGAAAGTAGCAGAGCATTCAATACAAGACTGGTCAAGGCAAGTGAAGCCGATAAGGATAAAGCTGACGAGAATGGTCTAATTAGAGAAATAGTGGAACCTATCCTGAAGCCGCATTCAAGTAAAAACGCCAGGTCCCACAATCCCGATAAAGAAAAACCTGAAATCACAGAACCAATCCTTGGACCAACTACCTCCAGGAACTTTGGCGCTTTTAAAGTAGAGGCCCCAGTAAAAAATGATTTTATTTCACGACTAACAAAGGCAAATAAAGAAATTACTTATAATTTCTATGACTCATTTGAAGAGCGTGATACTTGGGTACCTGCAGCTAGTACAAGAAAAGAAACTTTGGAAAGTAAGTTTAAAAGGCAGGACGATTCGAAGGTTATAACATCTTTTGAGAAAACAAAAGATGAAAATCCACTTGAAGCTATAGTGACAACTGTTCAATTTTTGCCGCAGAGATTAGCCAGGATGTTCGAGCAAGCTGAAAAATATACCAGAGAAACAATTCTACCATTGGTTAGTACTTACACTCCCAAGTTTATAAGTGATATATTTATACCAAAAGAAAAACCAAAGTATGTACCATTTATATATGATGACATTACAACTGTTGCGCCTGTGACAAGGAAAGTTAGTGAGAGAAGATCTCTTTCTACGAAGAAAAAAGAAAATCGCAACACACTAGGAAAGGTCCCTAAAGAGACGGTGAAAGATAATATTGTAAGTGCTTCTACAATGTTTAAGGAGGAAGATATGAATCGAACAGCTTCAACTCCCCAAACTCACATTCAAAAGATTGCCAGAAAAGGTAATAAAATTAAATTAATATTTCCTTTAAATGAAACAACTACAGAGGAAATAAAAGAGACCATGTCTACACAGGCACCAGAAAAAACTAGGAAAGCCAGAGATAATAACACTCCAAGAACTGACAACAAAATTTCAAGGACAGACGTAGCAACATTAAATACAGAATTGTCCACAATTAAAGGCGGCATTTATATAGACTTACCTGTTTTTGGTACAGAGGACAAGAAACCAAAATACATACCTTTATCTAGAACTTTTGACAAAAACAGCTGATAAGTAATTTATTTATTTTATTTAAAATAAGACAAAACAAAACTAGACAAATTAAGTGTAAATAGAATTGTTGTGTGTGTGTTTTATACATTTTCTTGTATGTATAGCTTTTATACAATAAAACAAAACGTGACGATTTCTGTGTTTCTATCTATCTTCAAAATACGCTAAGACACAATTTCTCCACACAATTATTCTTCACCATGGTTTGGCGCACAAGTGTCGAGAAAACGTTCTAGGTCTTCTAATCTTCTCGCTTCGCGTTGAATGTGTCTGAGATGTCCCCATCTTAATTGTTTAAGCTGTTTTATATACATCGGTTCAGCTGAAACAGAAAGAAAAAATCTTATTGAGGTACAATCAGGTAGCTAAATTAAGAAATAAATCTGCACGTTAAGAGACTGGGCCTTGGAGGGCATCTTTATAAGGTTATGCAGAAGGTAGTAATACTTGCACCTGCCCACGCCGTAGTGGCGTGCGGTCCATGGAAGCAAGGGAAGCATTGCTTCCCGTAAAATAACGACTACATACCTACTAAAAAATAATATATATTAAACCGCAATATTTAAAATCTCCTTTGTATTTTAAATATTAAATTTCAAATTCTGAAACTAATTTAATTATTAAAATTTTTAATTCGCAAGCTCACACACATAATTATTTATTATGCATCATACTGTACTTGTTTGTATATGCGCTCTTAGCGCAAGGACGTCGTCGCAGTAAATACGACCAGCATGAACCTGATACTACGGGTGGACGGGTGGATGCAATGCCTTCAGTTAAATACATGTAGTCAGCAGACCACTTGAGGAGAAAGGCTCGCTCGCTCGACGTGTGTACGTGTATTTTTAGAACGTATTTTACCGGGAAGACCCGCTACACATACAAAGTGAATGTCTCTCATTATTTCGTAGATATAAGCAGTGGACTAAGTTAAATACATTGGCATTTTACGAGTATTAATATGGCTACAAGTTCATCAGCTTTTAACAGCGGTGACGGTGGGGGTGGTGATTTACAAACTTTACAAACAAGTGGTAATAATAACCGTGATTGTGTTGTGTGTTTTTTCATGACCAAAAGATTTTCAGCTTTACAGTTTGCTGAGAAACTTGTTATTATTAATAAAGGTAGGCCAAAACCTACTCTAAAAAACTTAAATACAAGAATTAAAACATGTATTCGACATTTCAACGCCGAAAAAACTTATAAACATTATGAATGGTTAACGGGTTGTGAAATCAGGAATAAACTGTTTTGTTGGCCTTGTAGTCTATTTGTGACTGAAAAGGGGGTGTGGAATAAAAGTGGGTTTTCCGACTTGAATAATCTACATAAAGTAGTAAAAAGATGTCTAAAGCGTGGTTACAGAGAATTTTAAAATTAAGTCTCTTTGGAAAAACGCGAATTGAACACGCCGTTGACAAGCAGATAGAAATTAGTCATCGCCAACACAATGAATGGTTGATAAAAACAGAAACATATTAAAAAGACTTATTGATGTTGTGTGTTTTCTTGGTCAGCATGAATTGGGCTTCAGAGGTCATGACGAAACAACTACATCTGCAAATAGAGGAAACTTTCAAGACCTAGTTTCTTTAATAGCCAAGTACGACATTTGTTTAAAAAATCACTTGGAACTAAACAGTCTAAAGTTTTTCATGGAGCATCAAATCGCATTCAGAATGACTTAATTTCGGCCGCTGCCACTATTATTTTGAACAGAATTAAATCGGAAATTAAACAGACTCGTTTCATTGCTATTGTTCTAGATGAAACAACCGATGTAACTAATTTTAGTCAACTATCTGTAGTAATACGCTACATAAAAATGGATGGGAGTGTAGAAGAAAGATTTTTAGGCTTTAAAAATGTGACAGAAGATCGTACCGCAAACGCTCTGTATAAAATTGTGCTTAATATTATGAAAGATATTGAGGAGACTGATAATAAATTAATTGCCCAAAGCTATGATGGGGCTGCTGTTATGGCCGGACATTTAGGAGGTCTTCAATCTAAAGTGCGGGAAACGTTCTCCAGTGCTTTATTTGTACACTGTTTTGCTCATAAATTAAATTGAATTTTATCCCAATCTGTAAATCATATTAAAGAATGTAAAGTGTTTTTTGCTACCCTAACTGGAATGGCTGCTTTTTTTCCAAATCTACGAAGCGCACACAAGCCTTAGACTCAATTGTTATAAAACGTTTACCCAAAGTAGCTGCAACGCGATGGAACTACAACGGCAGGCTTGTGTTAACTATATTTGAACACCGTGAATCGATAATTGAATTTTTTGAAAATATTATGGAAAATAGCAAAAATTGGACGCAGAAACAATAAATAGTTCTAGAGGATTTTTGAATGGTTTGAAAAGAGACTTTAATTTTAATTTTTTACTTAATATATTTTCGGAAATATTTCCATTTTCAGATAATGTATTTAACATATTGCAATGTAAAACAAATGACATTGGTTTGTGCCTGAAAAAAAAAGTGAATTTAAATCCATTATAATTCAAAAAAGGAATGAATTTGATAAGTTCTGGGAAAAAACAATTAGAAGTGGAGCCACGAAGAAAGCGTCTGCGCACTGATAATGTGGGAGACCTTCAAACTTCTTATCGCCGCGTTTTCTACGAAATCATAGATCAAATTCAGCAGCAAATTAACTGCAGATTTGATCATCAGTGACCTGAAATTTCTTGAATTGTGTAATTTTGGAGGATTTAAAGGGATACCTTTCCCAGAAAATTGATTCAAATCATTATTCCACCACTATGGACATTATTTTGACAAAGCCTTATTACGATTAGAACTTACAGTCATTTATGAAACCGATGTTATTGACACAAAAACTAACGCGAGGGAACTTTTAACTTTCTTAAAGCAATCAAAATTGGGAAATGCATATTCTGAAGTGTTCAAATTATGTGAATTAGTATTAACAATTCCTACTACTAGTGCATCTGTAGAACGAAATTTTTCTACATTGAAACGTATCAAGAGTTTTGTTGGGAATTCAACAGGACAGGAAAGACTTTCTCAAATTTCAATTTTGTCAGTTGAAAATAACCTCATCCAGGAAATGTCCCAGAATCCACAGTTTTATGATGACATTATTGACGAATTTGCCGAAAACGACAGAAGAATTAAGTTACACTACAAATAGGTAAGTTGCTGAGAATTGCTTCCCTTATTTAAAATGTCACCGCACGCCCCTGCCACGCCGAGGCGGAGATTTTTGGAAATGAGGATGTGTCGCGTTGTCGTTCAGGGCATGATAACTTGGAAATGGCTCCATCTGAGCTCAGTCTCTTTGCTATCTGAGATACTTGGGATGAGTGAAAGCTTTCCCTTTGAGGGAGTGTGAAAGCGCTTCAGGTTAAGTCGATAATAATAATAATAATAATAATGATAATAAAATAATACTAATAATAACCACAACAATAATAATAATGCTGATGAGGCGGGCTCCTGTGATGCAAGTAATTACAGCCCAAACCCAACAGCAGGGGAGCCTAGTAAGACCAAGAGCTCCACCCACTGAGGATGCTGCGCAGGAAAATCAACCAGCGTTTACCCAGATGGGCATACCAAGGCGGCGCATGAAATGGTCTATGGATATGAATGGAATAATTATGCGCATTTAGTACAGGGTAACACAACTCGGACAACAGACGACCGGATACAGGCAACAACTTCACAACGAATTTCTCAAAATGTACCCACACATAGAGGTGACTCAACAGAGAGATTTTCTTTTATTTCAACAACACACCACAAGGGCTTACAGCCTAAATACTATCGTACCGTGGGTGTCGACAAGGAGGAAAGGGGCAACTTGTTAATTCTGGACTTGAAGGTTTGGAGGTTCGGGGGAGAAGGAAAAACATGTACCGGCAAGGAATTCCATAACTTGGAAGTCCTCGGGACAAAAGAGCGGGCATAACAAGATGTTTTATGTCTGGTGACCTGGACAGTAAAAGGGTGCATTCGCTCTGTTCCCCTGGTAGATCTGTTGGGGGCAGCAGGTGGAGGAACTATGGAAGAAAGCTCCTCTGAGCAGTGCCCGTGCAGATATCTATAAAAGAGAGAGAGGTCACCAACGGCACGTCGGTGGGCAAGGGATGGCAGCCTTTGGGTGAGGGTAGGGTCACTGATGTGACGTATAGCTCTCTTCTGAATGGAGTCGAGGATAGCGAGTGTAGAAGCGCCAGCAGCACCCCTGATGTGGGAGCAGTATTCGAGGTTTGGTCTTATTTGTGAAGTGTATAAAGTATAGAGATTAGCTGGTGAAAAGTATTTGCGAGCCCGGAAGAGGAAACCTAATTTCTTAGCAGCCGCTTCTGCAATTGATGTGACATGTTGGTGCCAATTGAGATTTCGATCCAGAGAGATGCCAACAAGTGAAAAGGACTCATTACTTTGAATAACTTGATTGTTTATTGTGATGGGTCTAGGGCTGGTGTATCTCTTATGAGAAAGAAAGCAAGACTGTGTGGTTGAATTGTACAAGATTTCTATTTCCCCAGTCTAATATTTTTTGGAGATCCACGGAGATAGAATCCTGCATGAGTCTGCGATCCTCATCTAGTTGGGCTAAAGAGACAGGCTTAGAATATTGTATATTTGAGTGGAGGGTGCTGTCGTCCGCGTAACTGTGAACTGGGTTGAATGTGCTAGAGAGGAGGTCATTGATGTGGAGAAGAAACAAAGTAGGGGCTGAAGCTGAACCTTGAGGAACTCCTGCAGTAATTGGATATAGTTTAGAGGAATAGCCATCCACGACAACAGAAATGCCCCGGTTGGAGAGGAAATTTGCTGTCTACGTACAGAGGCTTGGTGGTAGGCCATAGGCCGGTAGTTTATTAAGCAGCGCTGCGTGCCAGACCTGGTCGAATGCTTTGAATATGTCTAGAGCAACAATCTGGGATTCGCCGTGTAGTTCCATAGACTTGTTCCAAGAATGGGTGACAAAGGAAAGGAGGTCGGCAGTTGATCTGCGCTGACGGAATCCATACTGCCTGTCGTGGATTAGACTGTGTTTTTCAAGAAATTTTAGTAATTCGGTGTTTATATACTTTTCCATCACTTTAGAGATGACTGAAAGGAGAGAAATAGGCCTGTAGTTGCTAGGAAGCGCTTTCGATTCTTCCTTGGGGACGGGTTGTACTCGAGCAGTTTTCCAGTTACTAGGGAATATGCCTCTATTCTAAGATGACTGAAACAGACGAGTCAGGACAGGAGCAAGTTCTGGTGCGCATTTTTTGAGAACAATTGCTGGGATCTCGTCAAGGCCAGAGGTTTTCCTGGTATTAAGAGAAGAGAGCATCTTTCGTACCTTTTTAGTTTTGAAAATGATATCCGTCATTTTATGCGCGACATGGGGGACTGTTGGTGGTCGAACATTTGGAGATGGGTTGAGAGTAGAATTGCCGGCGAACAACGATGCAAAAAGTTCAGCCTTGCCCAGGACGGTAGAAACAATTTCATCCCCTGAGACAAGAGGTGAGAACATGCTCTTGCAGAAATTATTCCCCATAGATTTAGCAAGAGTCCAGAAGAGTTTGCTGCCGTTGGTGCTTGAGAGGACTTTGTTTTTGATGTGGTTCATAAACGAGTTTTTTGCCTCAGAAAGAATGCGGACATAGCGGTTTCTTGCGTCGTTAAATGCTTGACGGTTTTCTTGACTGGGATTGTGTAGAAGCTTTTTGTGAGCTTTGACCTTTTCAAGTCTGGCCTTGTCACAGGATTTAGACAACCAGGGCTTTTGAGTGGCTGCAGAGGTTTTCTGTGTAGGTGGAATAAATAATTCCATGCCAGCTTGGATAATTTCTGTGACGTTTTGTGAGATATCTGAGGGGTCAGGATGAGAGAAGCAGACAGACGCCCATAGAAATGAGGAAAAGTAATCCCACATTTCGTCCCAGTTCCCGCATTTCGTCCCAGTAGCGGATCAGTATCGTGTCATACTTAGGAATAACCTTATTCCACAAACGAAACTAAATACCATCAAACAGGAAGTTGAATGTGAAGTTACCAACATAGCGGTTACGGAAAATAACGAGATGCTGCTTGATGGTAGTAATCTGCAACCTGTACATACTGACCAAGAAGAAAACATCGAGGGTACGCAAGAAAATGAGGAACTCATCGACACATTGTCCACAGAAATGATACGTGCAGTCGCGGAGTTTGAAGGAACAAAGCCTCTTAGTATACCACAGTTAACCTAGGCTAAGATTATCTAGAAAGCTGGCGCTTACATTGGAACTTTTGAACAGAAGAATTTTACCATCTCACCTAGAGATCAACACATTGGAGCACATGCATACATGCAGCAATTAAAACTTTCGGCATTAAGATTTCTGATCGAAGATTCAATCACAGAGATTCGCGTCAAAAAGTGTCCACGTGGGTAAAAGGCTTGATAGGTAGAGTGGAAACACTCCGAAAAGAAATCGCACAACTGACTGAATACATTTGGGAAGTACAGACAAGAAAATTGAAGAAAAAAGTAGAGGAAATAATAGGCCAAGTTCTACAACACTCAGCACAAGATATGGTCAACCACACTGCACAAGAATGTTTGGACACCTTAAATCAGAAGCTTTTTGTGTACTATGTAGAACGCTTGGGGAGATATAAAGCGAGCAACAATAAGAAGTGCCACAATACAATATGTAAACGCACTGAAAGGACTCTCTACCGCCAGCTTCATTCAGCTAAGAATGCAGCCACCGATACTTTCCAAAAAAGTAACAAATTGAGTTCTGGAAAAGTCAACTAGCCACACCAGCCTCCTGCAATATTGGCGCCAGCTGGGTAAACGATGAACACCGAGCTTGTCAGAGTTATAAACAGATGCACCAAGAGCCGTTTACCACAGATAAAGTCTCCCAGGTTATTGAAGAGC
Organism: Tillus elongatus; assembly: GCA_964006375.1. Lineage (NCBI taxonomy): Eukaryota > Metazoa > Arthropoda > Insecta > Coleoptera > Cleridae > Tillus > Tillus elongatus. Next base: position 135,580,810 of record OZ023266.1, on the reverse strand, counting down.
TTCATAATTGGACGGCACCCTGGCCTGATGGCGTCCAAAACTTTTGGCTAAAGAAATTTTGGTGTACACATAATCTATTAGCGGTGTTAATAAATGATGTTATACTTGACCCCAAGAAGATGACGTTGTTTTTTACACAAGGAGATACGTATCTTCTGCCAAAGGACTAGCAGCGTTCTGCAGACTTCGGCAGATACCGACCGGTAACTTGTCTTCCTATCCTATATAAGTTGATCACATCCTGCCTTGAGAAACGTATTGATGCGCACTGCGAATGAAACAACATAATTGCGAGCCAACAAAGAGGGTGTGCCAAAGGATCTATGGGATGCAAAGAACAGCTAATAATTGATTTGGTTGTGTGAAATCAAGCTTACAATAGACAAACAAATCTATTTGCTGCTTACGTGGATTACAAAATGGCATTTGATTCACTTACACACGTATGACTTATAAGTGTGCTGAAGGTCTATAAGATCGATACTTATATACCGAGGTTCCTTTAACACACAATGTGTACCCGGAGAACAAAAATTCAGTTACGCGTACAAACGGGTGATAAAATCGTAACCAGCACGATACCAATTAGAAGAGGTATATCTCAAGGCAACTCGCTAAGCCCATTGTGGTTCTGCCGCGCATTGAATCCACTATCAAACTGCCTGAACTCCACCAGATACGGCTTCGGTATAAAAAGCAATGACAGGGAGCAAATGGGGCTAAATCATCTGCTGCATATGGATGATCTTATGCTAATGGCTTCCACAACGAACCGGCTGGAACAATTCCTTAAAATGGTAGGTTTTGTCAGAGATATTGGCAGTTTGGACGTGATAAACGTCGCACTATTTGTAGTCAGAGAAAAGATACAACCAGGTGTATATAAAATGCAGAACGGCCAGCAAATTGCCTCGATGGATGTTGCCGTTTAACGGTATAAAACAACTGGCTGAGGTGCAGTTTTAGAAGAATCTTGCCCAACTAACCTTCCTGAACTGCGCTGACAACACTTTTCCTAATTAAAAGCTAACGTTAAAATCGGCCCAAATATAACGTCAAAATTAGGCCAAGAATTAACGATGACTCGCAAAATAGATGTCTCCTGCAAATTTCCTTGCCATTTTCGTGATCGGCGCACTGAATTACGCAACTATACAAACTTTCAGAATAATCGAGCATATTGAAAGAAAGTAAACTTTTACCAAATTTCCAGTCCAGTATCACAAGCAAACACCCATTTAACAGATCAGTATCAGTTGAACCAGATACTAACTGATCAGAGTATTTGGCATACCGTAGATCATTAAATGAACAATAGAGTCTAACCATTAATCTGCATATGTTCTACACGGTCTTAAATGTATCATGCAATATCTTTCTGCCGGGTTTGGTTATCCAGCCTTTGGTGGATTTTTAAAACCATTTTAACCCATTTGTTATTTTAATTCCCCAGGCAAAATATTCTATAGGTTGGGGGCCAAATATTGCGGAGACCTCCGAGCAAATGCTCTTTAACTTAGGTGGAACCATGCAGCTTTTTTCTCGGTATCGGGTATGATGTAGATGCCTACTAGATTCCAATTTTATTTTTCCATCGAAATATTCATAAGCAAATAAAGGCTGTAAAGCTCTCGGAGATTCATTATCTGCCTCGCAATAGAGCAGTTCTGTGGAATACATGATATTTTTTCGTATATAACTTTGATGATCCATTTCTGCACTACCTCTATTCTTTTCAAATAACTGTCTGCCACACCTCCCCATCCCAAAATATCACAAGCAAGCTGTGACTGTCAAATGCGTAATACAATATTTTTAGTTGTTTTTGGTTACCTAATTCTAAATCGGGATATAAGTTCTGACGGCGCCCACCCTCTTTTATGCCAATGACTTTCAACTTAAACGCAACGTCACAACAGTCGTTGGTATAAGCATACCAGGAAAGCATCTGGCCTTGACGCGATCCCAGCAATTGTTCTCAAAAAATGCGCACCAGAACTTGCTCCTGTCCTGACTCGGCTGTTTCAGACATCTTACAATAGAGGCATATTCCCTAGTAACTGGAAAACTGCTCGAGTACAACCCGTCCCCAAGAAAGGATCCAAAGCGCTTCCTAGCAACTACAGGCCTATTTATCTCCTTTCAGTCGTCTCTAAAGTGATGGAAAAGTATATAAATACCGAATTACAACAATTTCTTGAAAAAACAGTCTAATCCACGACAGGCAGCATGGGTTCCGTCAGCGCAGATCAACTGCCGACCTCCTTTCCTTTGTCACCCATTCTTGGAACAAGTCTATGGAACTACACGGTGAATCCCAGATTGTCGCTCTAGACATATCCAAAGCATTCGACCAGCTTTGGCACGCAGCGCTGCTTAATAAACTACCGGCCTATGGCCTACCACCAAAACTCTGTACGTGGACAGCAAATTTCCTCTCCAACCGGAGCATTTCTGTTGTCGTGGATGGCCATTCTTCTAAACTGTATCCAATTAATGCAGGAGTCCCTCAAGGTTCAGCTTTAGCCCCTACTTTGTTTCTTCTCCACATCAATGACCTCCTCTCTAGCACATCCAACACAGTTCACAGTTACGCGGACGACAGCATCCTCCACTCAAATATACAATATTCTAAGCCTGTCTCTTTAGCCCAATTAGATGAGGATCGCAGACTCATGAAGGGTTCTGTCGCCGTGGATCTCCAAAAAATATTAGACTGGGGAAGTAGTAATATTGTACAATTCAACCCCAACTAATCAAAGTCTTGCTTTCTTTCTCATAAGAGATACACCAGCCCTAGACCCATCACAACAAACAACCAAGTTATTCAAAGTAATAAGTCCTTTTCACTTGTTGGCATTTCTGTGGATCTGAATTTCAATTGGCACCAACATGTCACATCAATTGCAGAAGCGGGTGCTAAGGAATTAGGTTTCCTCTTCCGGGCTCGCAAATACTTTTCACCGGCTAATATATATATATATATATATATATATATATATATATATATATATATATATATATATATATATATATATATATATATATATATATATATATATATATATATATATATAGCTTATATAGTTCACAAATAAGACCAAACCTCGAATACTGCTCCCACATCTGCTACACTCGCTATTCTGGACTCCATTCAGAAGAGAGCTATACGTCTCATCGGTGACCCTACCCTCACCTAAAGACTGCCATCCCTTGCCCACCGACGTGCCGTTGGTGACCTCTCTCTCTCTCTCTCTTTTATAGATATCTGCGCGGGCACTGCTCAGAGGAGCTTTCTTCCATAGTTCCTCCACCTGCTGCCTCCAACAGATCTACCAGGGGAACAGAGCGAATGCACCATTTTACTGTCCAGGTCACTAGACAAAGAACATCTTGTTATGCCCGCTATTTTGTCCCGAGGGCTTCCAAGTTTTGGAATTCCTTTCCGGCACATGTGTTTCCTTCTCCCCCGAACCTCCAAACTTTCAAGTCCAGAATTAACAAGTTGCCTCTTTCCTCCTTGTCGACACCCACGGTACGATAGTATTTAGGCTGTAAGCCCTGGTGGTGTGTTGTTGAAATTAAAAAAAAAAAGAAACTACCCTCAAATAAATCAATCTGACTAATTACCACAAGCTAAAATATATCGGTTTATTAATTATTGGACTCAAAAATCTACGCAGGATACTAAATAAAATGTTGGTGTATTAATATAAATTATCACCAAAACAGACACCATAATTTAAAATATACATTCAGTAGAACATGTTCTGACCTGAAAAGCATATACATCTAAGCATCTCATAAATCTGGCTCTTTAAAGTTTCAAACAGTTATTACTACTCCTGTAGTAGCTCAATACCATACGATCTCATTAATTAAATTCAACAATTAAGTTTTACCAGACCTTCGCACGCTTAGCTCACATATATAATATAAACATATACAGAGTTAGGAAATGACAGCTTAAAATATTATCAAAGTTCTATCCTGAGTTAGTAAAATAGCTCTAAAGTTCCGCTTTATAGTGATAATTGTTCCTAAACGGCAAAATGTTTGAGGTTGACATCTTTGGGTGAGTTGAATAAAAAGGCCTTTGCTTTCTAAACAAATGTTTTATTCCTTGTCGGTTAACCTACAAGCCTTGAACCATATATCCAAGGGCACATATTCACCTAACCTTTGTATTGAGCTCTGTTCAGGCGTGAGAAGTATAAAAAACTGATCCGTCGTCAGCGAAACGCATAATATACACTTACATGTATCGTGAACAACAGTGGACCAAGCACAGAACCCTGAGGAACACCTTAGTTAATAGAGAGAAGTCTACTATTGATATCTTCCATCACCATCACCTGCTGGCGCTCTGTCAAATAACTCTCCAACTTACGAGCTTTTTCTCTCAAGTCGCAAGCTTCAAATTCCTTGAATAAAATGTCGTGGCTCACAGTGTCAAAAGCTTTTGCTAGATCAACAAAAATGCACAAAGCGGGAATACTGTTATCAAATGCATCGTAGATATGTGATGTTAAATCATCAATGGCATCTTTCAAGGATTTATTGACAATATTGACGCTGTGATAAAACACAATGTTTAACAAGAAAAGTTACCAATATCGTCATAATTAACTTTTAAAATATTTTACTAATATTAATTGGTCAGTGATTTGGAAGTTTATTCTTAGGTCCTCTTTGATGTAGAAGTTTGACAATCCCCATTTTTAGCAGATTTGGGAACGCTTCAGTACCGAAGAATTTATTTATTATATACACCAGGACTGGTCAGATTTCACTGATCCTATTCAAATTTCACCTGTCGAATGCATATCTGTAGTTGTCCTAGAGCCACTAGATATTGTTGTAAGAATTACGTTCTGGAACTAAAAAATATTACACACCTGATCTGTTCTCATGAAGTATTATAATATGACCACACATAAGAATATGTGACTTTCGTATACCGTCAACTGGCAGCCAATCACGAGGTCAATAGTATAGAGCGTCATTCTGAACCATGGGACCAAATTGTTAGGGGCTATTCGGTGCCATGAGAAAAGACATTGTAAATGAATCTATGAATCTATGTCCGAGAATGTCTTCCTAAGGCGTTACTGCCCTATGACGCTTTAAGGCTGTTTTAATGACAAATATGCCAATTACTGAAATTTTGTGTATACTATTTTTAGTTTTTGAAAATAATATTACTACACATACAATTTGTTCAGAATGTCGTCCTTTAACTTCATTACACGTTTAAACGAGGCACCTGGTTTCTGCTTGCTCGACTAAAATTTTGATTCTTGTTTTAAACCACCTGCAGCAGCATATATTCGTCCAATTAAGTCTTGATCTGTTTCCACCGGTGTTTTGTAAACCAGAATTTTACATCCCCCCCCCCCCCCCCATACAGGAAAACATCCAGAGGCGTTAAATCGTATAACCTACGAGGCCAATAAATTTGGATACCTCTGCCAAGCCAATGTCTAACCTACTCATTCAAATACTTCCGAACTTGGAGAGTTAAATGTGCAGGCATACCATCGTGTTGTAGCCTCATTTACCGTATAAAGTTTAATTGCGATATTTTCATAAGCTTCTGGGATAAATTCATCCAAAAAATGTCTGTAGATAGGTCCACTCAAACGATTTGCAGGAAGTACGTCCCCATCAAATAATGATTAACAATACAAACGTTGAGAAATCAACGTTGATGATGATCTTTAGTAAATATCGCATATGAATTCTCTTCCGCCCAAACATGGGTATTCGTACTAATGAATAGGCTATCTCATGATGGACAGATACGCCTCACCCATCTATAAAACGAAACGCAAATTAGGTACCTCGATAATTTGATAAAGCACCACTGATAAAATTGAACTCTAGGCTATGGATAAAATTGGTGCTTACGTAACACCCGGAAAACAGCGAGAGTCGCATTTATAGCCTCTGCAATTTCATGAGTGCTAATCGAAGGTTCGTTCGCAACATGGTACAGGACCTCTTTTTCAAATTCGATCGGTGTTGCTTTTTTTGCTACACCAGTATCGTGCGTGTTAGCTTTAAACGCGCCGGTCTCGGTAAGTCGCTGATACACAGCAATCAACGTTTTGGATCCAGGATGATGCCCCTTGGGGGATAGCGTTCATAATACAATTGTGCGGCAGCTCTTGCATTGCAAGATACACCAGATACATATCCGCCAGTTTTAGATTGGTGTAGTTTTCGATAAGGACCGATTATTTTGCGAAATTTACAAATGTACAGAATTAATAGAAAAATGCAACAAACGAACAAACAAGAACTTTGTTTTCTGTAGTGGTTAAAGTAAGCGCTGGTAAAATATGCGTAGAATAAGATGGGATACGAAATAAGGCATTAAAAGAAACTCTGTAGCTATACGGAGAAACATGGAACTGGCAGCTCAGGACTGAATATTGTACTACCACCAACGAAAACTTGAATTGTCGAGTAAGAAACGCGTATTAACTAAAATTAAGGACAGAATACTGCGCTACGAGTACCGTAAGATGTTGAGCACGTTAAATATTCATACCCTCCTTACAGATAGGTAGGGGTTTGGCAAATTTTCCAGTATGGTGAGGTGAGACTGCTCCCTGGCGTCGTTGTTTGGCCATAGTCGCGGAAATTGACCGACTTTAAAAAATATATACCAGGCGGTGAGACTGATTATTTTTAAAACAAACGGAAGGCACAGTATGTTGATCCTGGTGTTGAATCAGTACCAGGCTTGGACAATTGAGAGTCCGCGGGTAATTTTATTGTGGGGAATCTCTGTTATAAAAATCAATTTTGTGCGACGTATATTCCGGCAACAAACCACTATATAAGACATTTTTAGCGGATTCATTTTCTACCGGCCCTTTTTCTTTTTATGTAGTTATCATTTTTCAAACTGCATCTTTTTCTTGATATGCTGCTATTTCTTCTTAATAAAAAGTTGTCTGCAGATGCATGAGATCTGCAGGTCAGGTCATTTTCTTTGCCAAATATTTATCTTTTTTCTACACCATTCTTAATAAAAAAATCTGAGGCGCATCGCTTTCCTCCATTTTCTGCTGAATAAAAACAACACTTAATTTGTAATTTTTAGTAACGGATAGAGTTAACATTTTATACCACATTGTGTCATTAAGTGTATAAAAACCCAGCTATTAAGGGATCCTACTGCTTGAAATGGCCGAGTTCACCTTGGCGCCAGCAACTGAGTTTAAGCGCTTATCTGCTGACTAACTATAAATTTCAGCGGTTAGAGACTGATGAACGCACTGTTTGCTTCAACCAATATTTTGTGACGTTTATTCCGCTTAAACAAATTGGCAACAGTTGAGTTCCAGCAAAAACTCAGCAGGACTGTCGAACGCTAACGTTAGGACACAACGACTCCACTGTTGGAGCCTGGTGAACTCTGCCATTGTTTTCATACCTTTTCACAAAAACAGAAAGTGATAACTTAACGAAACCCAAGGTGCCTAAATCAACTTTATAGGTAACAAGTGCTTGTTGTTTTGAAATACGTTTTATTATAATCTCCACTAAAAAAATTACGAACCTATGTAGCAGGTATTACGGTGCGATATTTTATTTTATGTATTGTTTTGTAGCATATACAAAGAGAAAACTTACGATATAGTTTCTATTCATGGTTTTTAAATTACTAGAAACCATATTATATGATTTTGATACGACAAAGTAAGCAGACCGCTGAGTGTCCTTTTCGCATTTAGGTGCAACTGGTAAAGAGTTGTCAAATATTCGTGACTTGTGATTATGAGACTCTCTCTCTTAAAATGAGTATACTTAATTACAGATACCATATATAATCCCAATACATTCAGTATCTTTGTGTTTTCGTTATACAGGAAATTTATGTGATAATCAAGTCTTTTGCTAAATGTTGCCCTGAAAAATAAATTTTACGTCACCTGCAGTAAAGCAAAAGCGGCCTGATAAGCTGATCCCCAGCGTAATATGCCTTATCGTAAAATGGATGAAACGAGGGCATCATAAACAATCCTCAGTGTTTTGATAATTAAAACACACCTTAGCATGTACATCAGATATATCAGCTTACGCAGTCTTATGTTAAGGTAGTCTACATGTTCATGCCATTGTAGATAATGATCTAGCATACTATCCAAATATTTTATCTCTGTTGATCGTTTTATACACAGGAATTATATTCATCAATTTTTATATCATGCAGCTGCTGTCTGACACCAGCTTTAATGGGTGAGAACATATAATATTTTGTTTTCAATGTTGATAAGCGACCTATTAACCTTGAAGGAGAAATAGCTTGTTTTGTTTCCCCAATGTTTTGTAGGTTGATTGATCCCACCCTCGCTAACTAGTCGGTTTTGCTCATTAGCGTTGGAAGAAGAATATGTTGAAGATGTGGACTGCATGTGAACTGTATTTATAACTCTAGGTGCACTGGATTCCAGAAGATTTCAATAATACACTTTTTATATTTATATATATATTGTATTGTTACTATGTACACTTTGAACTTAACACTTATTTACAATTTGCGGTTTTACACTCGATTTAATGGGTTACTCAGGAGATTTCACAACCTTATTAGCTACCTGTTATTACATTTATTTAACTGCACGTATACTTTCGAAGTTAGAAGAAAACATTGACTTTTCACTGTATCACGGTACGAACGGAATTTCTGTAGGAAGATTGGAACATGAACTGAACTGGCTTAACCACACGACCGGTGTTTAAGTAGAAGATTAGGAACTCGGAGTCCCAAGGAGCTAAGGAGATGAGATCGGTAGTAGAACTGCACTGTAGAACTGAACTGGCTTAAACACACGAGCGGTGTTTAAGTAGAAGATTAGAAACTCGGGGTCATAAGAAGCGAAAAAGATGAGATTTATCGTATAACTGGCTTGTGTTTTGCGGAGGTCTTGCTTTTATCGCGCTTTCGCGTAATGCTGCTGACGTAGTTGACATAATGTCAGTAATGCAGGATGACCAACTAGCTAGAAGCATTATTCCTAGTGAAGAAATACACTGGGTAAATTGTAAGAACACGTCAAAGATAGCTAAAGCTATTTACAGGAAGGGACCTAACGGTATATAAGTATTCTTTGTATGGCATTACTCACGCGTAAACGGAATGCGATACAGACGGCTGGAGGTTAAAGCTTACCAGCAAATTGAAAGGATTGTGAAATCCAGAGTTAACTAATTCCAGGTATAAACTTAAAGGATAGTGCAACCGAATGAAATTAAAAGAGACAGGGGCGTACCAATTCTGTTTATCCAACAAACCTGACTAAGGATATCAACTGTTTTATGGTTGGTTGTTTGCTAGTCATCAACATAACATTGCAGGACAGTATCATCTGCATATGACAGAATGGTACATTAACTCTTAGTGCATAATAGTACGTCATTTATGTATATAAAAAGAAGACCAGCCCAAAAATACTTCCCTGCGCCACCCCGCTTGTAATTATTAGCAGCTTGATAAAACCTTGATCTCCTGCTCTCGATCTGTTATATAGCTTCCAAACAGCTCTAATGCAATCACTCGAACACCGACACATACAAAATCGTATGAGTAACCGTGCACAAAGCCTTTTCTCAATCCAAAAACACACATATTGTTTAATCATGTTCAAAGTTACTTAAGTTTACTGAAGTAAGTCTAGAAAGTGCTGACCTAGTGGAGATATTTGGTCTGAAACCATATTGATCACGGAGGATTACATTAAAGGCGTCCAAGAGGTTCACTAGTCTTTTTGAAATGTATTTTTCAAAAAGTTTTTTCCAGCAATTTGAAGGCTTATAGGTCTGTAATGATTTTAAGGTCACCTGCTGTAAAAACAGGTATCACCAACTGTTTTTTAAAGGTCTTTTTTTTCAATTTATCTTGGGACCACAGGGGGCTTTGAATTTGAAATAAGAAACTTATTTTCGTCCTTAAGTAGACCAAGATTGTAAAATTAATTTGGTTATAATGGGATAAAAAAATGTATGAGTTTTATATACCAACTGGGATATACTGTATGTAGAGACAGCATTGATATTAAACAAATTTGTGGTTTCAGTCGGACGGCAATTCGATGTGACGCATGTCTCCTTTGTATTACGTGGCTTCGTTAAAACTTTACTTGATCCACTGACAAAGTCAACCTCAAAACCGAAACTTGATTGGGTTTCTCAAACGTCTCCTTCTCAAGTGCTCGTCACGGATTGTAAGCTTCGCATATTAAAATAATGACATACTTACGTTCACTGCACACACAGACTTGACTGGCCTTCTGGTCACATTTTGCTGTTTCTGGAGAAGGGGAGGTTGCTGTCGAAATTATAGAGTCTGCAAGGGTCTGAGTTATCTCTATGCATAGATCGTTTTCCATAATCTTCTTACACGTGTGTCTATTTACTGCATCTATAGCTTTCTTCGTGTTCATGTGTTCAAACTATGAAATAGGCAAAAAATGTAAGTTATAATTATCCTGAATTAGTAGACGTTTGTTTTAATAAAACTATGAAAGTGAGATAAAATATAACTTGATCAAGCCTGGCTAGGAATCTTAAGAAAGCTGTCTTCGCTGCTACCTTTACAATATTATAAACATGTGCAGTAGGGTGGATCGAAAATATCAACTTTTAAAGATTTAAGCTCCTGTATGCGGAAAAAGTGGCGCAGTAACGGGTTAATAACCCCTTTAAAATTTGAAGGTGATCGCTTGTTGTTTACCGTGCCCCCACCACTTTAAAGTCGGCGTTCTCGGGCGCACTCATGAAAGGATCGTCTTGGCATTATTTGGTCAGTTTTACGACAGGTTTTAGCTTGTAGGTGTGTGTTTTGTTAGTTTAATTACTATTAGTTGTTTAGAATTATATTTGACGATATCAAAAATACTATTTTTTACGTTGTGGAAGTGGTAATAACATGCCAAAAACGAGGAAAAAAGTTAAGTGTCCTGTGTTTGGAGCTTCGTCAAAATTTAAAAACAATGTGCTACCGACATACGCGGACGTTATAAAAAACTATCTATTTATACGGCAGTCCTTATTGGATGCTTTGCAAAATACAGCAGTGCCTACATTGACACATATATCAACAACTTTAGTTGCTAAAATTAAAGTAATATGGGCGAAATCCTGCATACCAATTATTTCGGATCAACAAATCATACATTTAATCAGAAGGTATCATGAGAAAGTCCGAAAGATAAAAAAACCTATAAAGTCAAGAAATAGTAAAGCGCTCTTAACCAAAATAGCAGAGTTTAGACAAACTGCATAAAGAAGGCTTTTTGACATTTCAACTTGTAAATGTGTTGATTTTTTGTTATGCAAGTGCAAAATAAAAGTACCCTTCAGGGAAAGAGAGTTTTAGCAGATCAAAGAACCGGCAGAAAAATGGTTATTGGTTCGGTTGATGTTATTACAACAAAAAATTGAACGAAGCCTGGTATTATAACAAACTGGGATTTCTGGACCAAATACTTTTTTAATACCCGAAGATGAAGAAGATCACAACCTAGATGATCTAAATAAAACCAAAAATGGCCCAGATTTTGTTAATAAAGTTGATAATGTCAGAACCTCTCAGGCAATTCCAGGCACTTCGCAGATGAGATTAACTCTACCGAGCGTAGCCCAAGCCTGTGATCGTACGGGGGTTTCAGACAGGTCAGCTGCGATAATAGCTAACGCCGTCCTAAAATATGTTGGAATAATTTCAAAAGAAGAAAAAAGTAAAATAATCGATCGAAGCAAAATTAGACGAGAACGAAAACGAGAATGAAAAACAATAAAGGAACAACATAATGTTGATAATAACCCTTTTAATGCTATTTATTTCGACGGCAGGAAGGACAAGACTCTAATTCAAACAAAAGAAGGAGACACTTTTCATCGAAAAACGATTGTCGAAGAGCACATTGCACTTATGTCAAAACCAGGTTCAAAATATTTTGGCCATTTTGAAGTTTCCTCAGGTACAGCTTAAAACATTACAACAAAAATGCTTCAATTTCTCCAAAAGCAAATGGATTTGTCTGACCAGGTCGCAATAGGATGTGATGGAACAGCTGTCAATACGGGAATTCACAACGGCATTCTTCGTAATCTAGAAGTGGAAACTGGAAAATCCTTACAGTGGGTAATTTTCCTGCTGCACAGTAATGAATTACCACTTCTCCACCTAGTTAAACACCTGGATGGAAAAACAACTGGATATATTGGAGTAATTGGCAAGGAGTTGCAATCTTGCGAAGGACTACCAATTGTTTATTTTAAAAAGATTAACGTAGTAGCTCCAGAAGTACACCCAAACATTTTAAGCCCTGACAAGAAGTATCTTTTAGAGATAAGTGTTGCAATATCAAATGGCGTTGTTTCAGAAGGTTTAGCTCAGAAGCAACCTGGAAAGTTGGCACATTCAAGATCCTTACAACTGCCAACAGGATTCTGCGCTTATACATTGGAACTATAAATCCATCTGAAGAATTGAAAATTTTAACAACCTATATATTAAAAGTGTATGCCACAATCTGGTTTTCTATTAAGCTAAAACCAGATATGAAGTACGGTTCGCTGCATTTATTTAATTTAATTCACAGATGTCGATACCTACCCCCCAATTTAAGGCAGATCGTTGACAAAATTATTCATGTCAACAGCTATTTCGTACACCCAGAAAACATCCTTTTATGCATGCTTAAAGACGAACGTTTGCAATTTAGGGAACTCGGCTTGCGACGTATTTTAAAATGTAGAACAAACCACCCTCCAGCTAATGTAAGCAAATTTAAAATACCTAATATTAATGTCGAAGCTACAGATTACACTAAACTAATACATTGGCAAGCAGTAGCTGCAACAGAGCCTCCAATTATACTAAAAGTCCCCGAGGAAATCGATATTTTTAAACTACCAAGTCACACCCAAGCTGTTGAACCTTGTGTAAAACTTGTAGCGGAAGCGTCGTTAGTAGCTTGTGGTTCTGTTGCACGAGATGGTTTTATTAGAAATCGTATTTATGGGCGTCAAATATTACCTAAATTTGAGAGTAAGAGCGATTATTTCAAGGCCGACCTATGAATTTGTAACTTGAGGAAGTGGGTGGGCGGTTGGAGCTCGACTTGCAGCCACCTCCTCGTAGTGAGCTCTGGGTTGTTTTACCAAAAAACAAGCGAAGAGCTGCAAGTTTATAAGTTTATGGAATTACGTTAATATCTGAAACTGTGAGTGTCTAGGGGCACCCAAAAATATGTTCCTAGAAACTTCAGCTTTTGAAAGGTAAATATGCAGTACAGTATGCCACTTTTCCCGATATAGGGGTCACCAATTAAAAAACTGCCCATCTTTTACTCCACCCTAATGTACAGGGCTGTAAAGATTCTCTGTAACTGCTACACCTAATATCAAAAAGGAGACTTTTTGGCGCATATTTCACTAGCTTTCTAAGCATCTGGGTCCTAGATAATTATAGACAATTGGTTGTTTTTGACCTATGAGAGATAACCAGATTTATAGAGCTCTGGCTAATAATCCTAAGACAGGTTATCCAGCATGTAGGGGAATTGATTTTAAATAGCTGGAATACCAAGAAAGTGTTGGAAGCATATTTTAGCAGAGTCGCTGAAAATGCACTGTGAAGAGTGATATCATCGGATTATTGGATTGTTGGTTGTTAGCAGGTAATTTATATGCAAAAGAGGGGTAAAATCAAACTCTATGGAACACCCGCAATAATATCTGATATTCGATGAAACACTATCAACAAGATGCAAAAATAGCTCCTTAAAAAGTAGATATCGATTAAAAGAATTGGGAAGGCAATCCATGTGACAGAAGCTTATTGAGGACTGTTGCATGCCAAAACAGATTGAATGCCATAGACACGTGCAACGAAACTACATAACCTTTTCCAAAGTTTTAAAGAGCTGAACTGCAGAAATAAGGGACAAGAATCTCGTTGGTGGATCGGTTTTGACTAAGGCTTACTTCAGAATGACTGAACCTTTGGGATAATTCATAAGCTACATACCGGTAATTCAATAAATAGCTTAAAAGCAATATGTTAGAATGGATATGGGACGATCGTTATCCACATCGGACGTGTCTCCCTTTTTAGGAACTGGGCTGAACTCGGTTATATAACATAAAATGTAAGTCAGTTCTGCAGCACACATTCTAAGTACTATTGCTGGAATTTCGTCGGGTTCCGGTACCTCTCTGATGTCTAGATTCTCGAATATGCTCTTAGCAGTACGAAGTCTGATCAATATTCCATAAATTTTTGCAGTAGTTGGCGTAATCTTTCCTCCAGATTGAGCGTAGAATTATAAAGAAATACACAGCAAATAAATCAGCTTTTGTTGACGATGTTACAATTATTCTTTCATTCCAAACTAGAAGAGGAAAAGAGCTGGTGGTGAAATTCCTGCACGTACTTTTTGACATATACGAGTAAACATCCTTATTGCTATTTACATTTGAAAATTTATTAACTATGGTCACCAAGCGGTTCTGATTATAACAGAATTTTCTAAATTTAAGAATATTAAAAACAAATAAACAAACAAAATGTTTTGTACCTGGTTTCTGTCGCATTTTTCATTTGGCACAGTACCTAGTTCTTTACTAAGTGCTCTGTCTATGAGGTTGACAATATAACTTTTGGATCTGTGCAGTTCAAGTGCACAATGGTCGTCCAGAGACGTAGAAGCGCCTTTTTGAATACAATTAGGATTTTTGGACTGTACACTCTCGACCTGCAGTCTTCTCATTGGACTTACACCCGCACCAGCCATTCTTTCTGACAATTCCAAGTTCTGGAGAGAGCCTTCACACTGAGAATGAAGCATGTGACCAGTTATGTCCTGATAATTATAGCTGGGGCTTGACTTGGCCTGAAAATGAAAATGACGGTAGAGTAAAATGCTTCGCTTTATTTAGTCAAGAATGATGCAGAACGCCTAAAATCACAAAATAACATACAATGTCATTACAAAACCAAAAGCACATAAAGATAGTGCTGCAAATTGAATTATAACATCCACAAATAAAGTAAAAAATAGTGCCTGAAATTGGATCATAACTTCTACATAGTTGTGATTATCTACTCTCCTCAGAAAGACATTCCCATTAAGTGAATTTAGGGTCCATGAAATGACCACAAAGAAAATAATCGTATTCCCGTACCCATAAACTCCTGAAACCTTATATTACCCGAGTTTTAACGAAAAAATGTAAATTTTCACTCAACCACCCCTCATTTGTCCCCTGCTCTTGGAGCGATCCTACCCAAAAACAATTCCAAGCGTTCGCTTGTCGGGCGATAACTGGATATCAAATTTGAAGATGAGATCTCAATTCTTTCAAAAGCTATTGCGTCTACAGACGTACCAGCCGACAGACCGACCGACAGGCAGAGTGACAGATTAAAAAAAATCGTTATAGAATCAAGTTTTCTATATATTGTTGTTGTTATTATTTTTGTTTGGCTTCGGACTGTTAGGTCCATTAGCCACAGACTTTTATGACTTTTATTATTTCTAGTGGTATGTATATGGGCACTATATACACGAAATATAAATATATCGTGGTTGTACCGATAGTCAATTTTATTATCTTTCACTATTTTTAATATCCAATTTACTAATTTATAATGTTGCCTTTCTATGTAAATTTCGTTAGTATATAATTATTGTTTTTTCATTTTTTAATCTTTTTTTGTACATGTGCATATCTTTTTTATTTCACTTTTTTCCTCTTTTCTTTCCTCTCTTTCTTTTCTCAAGTTTTCTATATGTTTTGAGACTTTTTAAGCAAAAACAATTGAAATCTCTGTCACAGATATTCCACTCCCACACATTCAACCATCAATTTAATTTCATCACAGAATACCAGTGTTTGAGAATATTCAAAGTTTTCTGATAAGCAAACCCTAAACGTCACATTACTCGAGCTTTAATGAAAAAATGTCAATATTCACCAAATCATCCCTCATTTATCCCTTACCCCCAGGAGCGATTTTACCCAAGAACAATCCGAACCGTTCGTTTGTCGGGTGCTAAGTATAGACCAAATTTAAAGGCGATATCTTAATTTGTTCTAAACTTATCGTGGCTACAAACAGTCAGACATACAGATCGACAGACACGCAAAATTTTGTTCCAAAATCATGTGTTCTATATCTTTTGGCACTTTTTACATCGTTTAAGCGGAAAAACGTTTTTGAAATTTTTGTCGCCGATGCCATATTTCCACACGTATTGGCCGATTTGACAGTAATAATATAATGAAAAGTGGATCAAAACAGTTCATATATAAATTATAAACTATATCGCCAAAGAAAAATTCTGGGCAAAGTGAGTTTTGGAAAAATACTGCGTAAGGCAGTCATGACCTTAGCCGTCACTAAGCGGCTATATGCAAAAACGTGGGGACTAAGATCTAGTATGGCCCACTGGCTGTACACAAGGGTTTCCAGACCATCGCATTGGTCTGGTGGCCTAAGGTCACACAATCCAGTGCCAAACAAAAACTAGATAAGATCCAAAGGATGGCTTGCCTAGGCATCACAGGGGACATATCTTCAACCCCAACAGCCGCCATGGAGGTGTTGCTGGATCTGCCCCCTTACACTTTGTAATTATGGGGGAGGCCAAGGTAGGACTATACAGACTAGCCTGCAATGGTAGACTCAAGATCAACCCAGGCTTCAGGGGCCACTGAAAAATTCAGGAGATCGTGAAGGAGCCCATGCTTGAAATGAGGTCAGACTGCGCGAGCCCGCGAATCTGCAGGGAAAACAACTTTACAGTGGAAATCCCCGACCGCGAGGCATGGCGTGAAGAGACGCCGGGCATACCACGGGACAGGCTCGTGTGGTTCACGGACGGATCCGGCGGGGAGCGTGGGACGGGGGCAGGTGTTTACTCGGAAGGACCGAGGGTAAGTCATAGCATTTCCCTCGGAGCCCATGCAACGGTGTTTCAGGCAGAGATGTACGATATCCTGCACTGTGTGCGGGAGAACAAGAGGAGGGGCTACACCAACAAGCGGATCCTCATAGACGCAGACCGCCAGGCAGCCCTTAAGGCACTAAGTAGTCCACGGGCAAATTCCGGGCTGGTGAGTGAGTGCCGAGACGAGACGAGCGACCTGGCTGGGCAGAATGAGGTGACCCTCATCTGGGTGCCGGGTCACTCGGGGGTCAAAGGCAATGAAGAAGCTGACAGTCTTGCAAAGAGAGGGTCAGCAGAACCATCTATGGGACCAGAACCGGCTCTGGGCGTGACAAAGAGCACTGCCAGGGGAACCATTAAGTCCTGGGTCAGAAACCAACACAAGGTGTACTGGGCAGACTGTCCAGGGCTCAGACATGGGAAGTCAATAATTGACGAACCCAGTTCAAAGAGAGCTGTGGATCTGCTAAATCTTAGCCGAGGACAGCTCAGAGACAAAACAGGTCTCTTGATGGGACACATGGCCGTCAAGAAACACCTGCATAAAATAGGGCGGTTCGAAGGAGACCTCACATGCAGACTCTGCGGCGAGGGGGAGGAATCAGCCTAGCACATTTTGTACGAGTGTAAAGCTCTGGACCGCAGAAGACAACTGATCTACGGTCAGTCTAGACCGGAGACAGAGTAATATAAAACTTCACCCTACCAATCGCTGTGCAGACTAGTTTAAGGCACAGTGATTTTGGAATGGGTGAAGCAAGACTAAGGGTATGCACAATCAACCAATGTTGCAGTGCCATCGGAGCGGCAAGGCCGCGGACGAGCCCTGAGGGAAAAAAGTGAGTTTTGGTAGCGAACTTACATAAACATATTTCAAATGATGAAAAATAACAAAATAATTAAGTTCAGAAATATTAATTTCTTAAACAAAAAAATATTTTGGGAAAGCTGGTTTAATTAGGTTAACTAACTCAACGAAGCGATTAACGAAGGCCAGATTATAAATCAGGCAAGTACCTGCCATTTTGTAAATAACTTAGAGTTCCTTGGCTAGCTCGTTCAAGTTTTTCTGGGGAAATTTTTGTATCTTTAAAAATAACATAGTTTATTTGGTAAAATGATAAACACAAATGCCTTTATAGAGACCAGTACATACCAAATTTTAAGTTGTTAGCTTTCGAGCACATCCCGAAAATTTGCGAAAAATCGTTAGAAACATTTGTTTATGAAAAAGCCAAAACTTTTTTGACGAAAGTTCGATAAAATTATTTTCACAAAACTCATTAACAAATTGTAACGAAAATTCGCCTAAAAATGTTTTCTACGAGAATTCACTAACAAAAATTATCTACGAATATCAGACCCATACAAGATAAAAAATCGGTTACCCATCTAGGAACTGACCATGTGAGAGGTTGCTTAACTCCATTTAAGCAACGGCGACAGGTATGTGAACTGCACCGCCGAACATCCTAACATATTTGCATTTCTCAAGTTGTCAGTAGCGTATGTCAACTAAAATTGTGGACTCTACGCCACTGGAGAACGTCTTTCGCCAATGATATATTGTGCTACCATACATATTTAATTATAGTAGCCGCTAATATGCATGAAGAACAGAAGATGGTGTTACATTTACTTTTAAATCCGAAATTTAATGTAAATAAAATTCTGGACGCAGCAAGTGCGTTATGGTACCGAATTTTTAGACACATTCAACACACAGAAATAGAGGCGCCGTATAGGCGGGCATCTATAGAAAACTGGTGGTTACTTGGAGCAAATTCAGATGAGCTATTAACAGCTTCGAGACATTCAAATCTCCGAGATTTGATGGAATAATGCCCATCATGCTCCAACAGGGTATACACATACTGGCTCCGGCGCTTACTCTCATTATGAGGGCCTGCCTGGCTCTGGGGTACATTCCGTAGGCATGGAGACTGACCAGGGTTGTATTCATTCCTAAACCTGGGCGTCCAACACACCAGGCAAAGTCGCTAAGGCCAATAAGTCTCATGTCCTTCTTGCTAAAACAATGAAAAAACTGCTCGACCGGCACATTAGGTGCGGTGTGCTGGAAGCATATCCACTACACTGCGGACAATATGCATACATAGCAGGAGTCTCAACAGAAACAGCACTGCATCAACTGGTGCTGAAACTGAAGAATACTCTGGAGACCAGGACGGTGGTGCTGGGGGTCTTTCTAGACATAAAGTGGGCATTTAGCGACACCTCATTCAGATCGGTACTGGCGGCTGTCAGGGAGCGTTTCAGGTCTTACCTGAGTAAAATGAAAATAGCCGACAAAGAGGACTGTACGTATTGTGGGGATAGAGATACGCCAGAACACACGGTTTTTGAATGCGCAAGATGGTCGCAAATAAGAGAACAAATATATAAAGAGATTGGCAGAGGTTTAACAGCAGATAATGTGGTGGAGCATATGCTGGGAAGTGAGAGGGTGTGGAATACTGTGAAGAGGGGAATCGTAGAAATAATCAAGTCAAAGGAGGAGGAAGACAGGATGTAGATGTTTTGAAAACAACAAGAGTTAGGGACGTGGTGAAGCAATGCCAGCGAGTGGTTTCCGCCACGTGTCTAGGTTTCAAGGGGGTGTTTAGTGGGTAGTCCCGACCTGTAGGGAAGGGAAGTCACCATAGTGCCGGTTGGTGTCAGATCGCGCAAACGCCAGCCACCGGTCTGCGTAAAAAGCATTTACCTCCGCCATGAGAAAAAAAATAGAGAAGACCTGCTGCAGGGGGATTGATCCATGCTCAGGGACAGGGCGGTGTTCACCTCAATCGCGGGAGGGACCCTGCTGGCGGGGCCTCGGCGGGGTGTCCGTAAGGGAGCGTTCTGCCTCCCCTGCTCTGGTGCCTAGTCGTGGACGACCTGCTAGGGAGGCTCTCGGGAGGGGGGTACGAGGTACAGGGCTGTGCGGACGACATTGTCATCATAGTTCGAGAAAAGGTTACATAATCAGTGTGGGAGCGCATGCGGACAGTACTGAAAGTGGTGGAGAGGTGGACGGTTAGCCAAGGGCTCAGGGTGAGCCCCGTGAAAGTAACCGTCATACCATTTACGAGAAGGAGGAAGTGGGAGAGCCACATAACTCTCACTCTATCCGGTAGAAACAGCCAAATGGCCAGGGAGGTAAAATATCTTGAGGTTGTGTGGGATACTAAGCTAACCTGGAATGGTCTCGTTGAAGAAATACTGCGTAACGCATTTATGACCCTAGCAGTCACTAGGCGGCTATATGGAAAAACGTGGGGTCTAAGACCTAGTATGGCCCACTAGCTGTACAAAAGAGTGGTCAGACCATTGTTAACATACACGGTACTGGTCTGGTGGCCTAAGGTGACACAATCCAGTGCCAAAGAAAAACAAGACAAGATTCAAAGGATGGCTTGCCTACGCATCACATGGCTCATGGCTGCAATCCCAACAGCCACCATGAAGGTGTTGCTGGGTCTGTCCCCCCTACACTTAGTTATCATGGGGGAGGCCAGACTAGGACTATACAGACTAACCTGCAATGATAGACTGAAGATCAACCTAGGTTGTAGGGGCCACTGCAAAATTGAGGAGATCGTGAAGGAGCCCCTGCTTGAAATTATGTCAAGACTTCGCGAGCCCGCGAATCTGCAGGGAAAGCAATTTTACAGTGGAAATCCCAGACCTCAAGCCATGTCGTGGGCAGACGCCAGGCCTACCACGGGACGCTATCGTCTGGTGCACGGACGAATCAGGCGGGGCACGTGGGACGGGGGCAGGCGTTTATTAGGAAAGATCGAGGGTAAGTCACGGTATTTTGCTCGGACTTCATGCAACGGTCTTTTATGCCAAAATCTACGTCATCCTGCACTGCGTGCGAGTGAACAAGCGGAGGGGTTACACCAGCAAGCGGATCCTCATAGCCAGAGACAGCCAGGCAGCTCTTGATGCCGTAAGTACAACACGGGTAAATTCCAGGCTGGTAAGTGAATGCCGAGACGAGGCGAGCCACCTGGCTGGGCAGAATGAGGTCACTCTCTTCTGTGTGCCGGGTCACTCAGGCGTCAAAGGAAATGACAGTCTCGCTAAGAGAGGGCCAACAGAACCATTTATGGGACCAGAAAAGGTCCTGGGCGTGACGAAGAGCACTGCCAGGGGATCCATTAAGTCCTGGGTCAGAAACGAACAGAAGGTGTACTGGCCAAACTATCCAGGACTCAGACATGGGAAGTCAGCAATTGAGAAACCCAGTTCAAAGAGAGCTGTGGAGCTGCTAAATCTAGCAGAGGACAGCTCAGGAACATAGCAGGACTCTTGACGGGACACATGGCCGTTAAAGAACACCTGCATAGAATGGGGCGTTTTGAGGTGGACCTAGCATGCAGACTCTGCGGCGAGGGGGAAGAATCAGCTCAACACATCTTGTGCGAGTGTAAAGCTCTGGACCGCAAAAGACAACTTATCTACGGACAGTGTAGACCGGAGACAGAGCAATATAAAACTTCAACCTACCAATCGCTATGTAGGCTAGTTCAAAGCACAGTGATTTTGGAATGGGTCGAGTAGAAAATACAAAAGGCATGCACAACAAGCCAAAGGCTGCGGTGCTATCGGGACGGCCAGGACGCGGACGAGCCCTAAGGAAAAGAAAAAGTTATTTGAAAATGTTAAATATACATGTCGTAAAATGATGCGGAATTATTTTCATCGAAATTTAAATTTAAATTATGGTACTGATACTTTTTATTACTTGCCCATCATTTTTTAACATCTCCTTTTCTGGCTGTTTGAAAACCAGTAATTATGTGACTTGGCGATTCGAGTTTGGTGCTTGTTTTCACCGGCCAAGTATGCCTTGTTGTTTGAGGCAAAGCTGGAAATTCTATTAGTTCTCAACTTGTAAAAGCGAGGGGAATTTTAATGTGTTTTTGAATTGGCTTAGAAAGGTGCAGCTGTTGAGAAATGGAAGGTGCAACATGGGGAACATTCCAGAATATTTTATCAAGCTGAATTTTTGACTTATGTGCAACTAGAGCGACATTGGCAAGATCTTCAATGTAGATAACAACGTCTAGGTCCTCAGTACTTTTAATGAGAGCGAATTCTTGTTTCATATTTATAATAATCTTGCGATAATCTTAAAAAAATCCCATTAAATGTGGACGAGGAATACAAACGTTGAAATGTCTATTGTTATCAATTTTTCGACGTTTAGCTACTCTTCCTTTACTTTTATGGAACCATCCGGCATTTTGCAACCTGACACCATCATCAGAATTTACTGATACGTACCCGTTCATAGTTGAAGTGAGCCCTACATTTCGCACAGAATCTACCACAACATCGTTTCACGGCGAATGTCTCTGAACAGGTGTGCCATGGCATTGTTGACAAAAAATAATGTGTTTCTTACAGTTCCATTATCTGTCGTTAATTTTTCTTCTATGTATAGATAACTGTCAGAAGGAAGAGTATATGCATCTAATTCTTGTATCGATAGTCGCATTTTATCGTTCTGCTCAAATTTTGAAGAGAAAAATGATTGATGGGTGTGTAGTTAATAATCTACCACAGAACCATCAACAACCACCTTTTGCACGACGTCTAGATGATTCATTGCGGCTGAAAACCTACCGATTTTAGGAAACGACGATTACTACTTACCATATTTTCCTGTCTGGTTTGGTCTTCATCATCTTCATAGTTGTCTTGATCGTCTTCGCCACCCTGCTGTTCACTACTTTTTTCTGTATTACATGACATTCTACTGATTTGATCTTTAATATTCTCTCTGCTGCTGCTTGTTCCGGCCACTTCGCATTTCTTCAGCTGGTTGAGAAGACGTTCTAACGAGTCCGCAGTAATTTCTTCAACTTGAAGTGTCGTAGTTCCTGCGTTTGTATCATGATGGTTATCTTGCAATTCGCTGCTCATCTCGCAAGCTTTAAGTTTTACAGGCCGGTCTTGTTTCTGCTTCTGCTGTTGCGGCTGTTGCTGCGTTTTAGTTTTCAGCGATGGTGGTATCTGTGGGTGCAAATGATCAATGTGAAATAAAATTGGGCTTTTTAAAATCTTCTGCGGATTATGAAAGAGTTAGCTGTATTACGTTCGATACTTATTTTTTAGTATAACTGCATAACTGTAAGCTTTAAGTTTGACAGGCCATTCTTGTTTTTAGTTCTGTTGTTACGGTTCCATCAGCGTTTAAGTTTTTAACGGCGTTAGCAACTGCGCAGATGTGTAATGTGAAAAAAAAAACTAAGGTTTACAAACCGACTGACAACTATTTTTGGCCGAAAAATTGACTATGTTAAGTCAAAGGCTTAAGTATGAGTAAAAGTAGCAACATATAGAACTGTTAACATAATAAGATTGTAGTTATTAACAATGTTAAAAATATATGTGATTTAATAAAGAAAATAATCGTCAGAAAACTAAAATGTATGTTGCTCTACAGTAAAATTTGAAGATTTGGTCATTTTCCTAAACAGTAAACTGGTTTGCTGTAGAAAATAAATTCAAGCTGTAGTAGTATCTGTAAATAGGCGGACGTTATTGTACAAATATACAGGTTTTCCACGATAGCCGTGCATTAGAAGTTTATGAAGTTCCCTGATATCCTAAATTTTGGAATTTTGGCAGCGGTCACAATTCGTAATTGTCTTTTATTCTAAAATATTTTCAAGGTCACATCACTTCTGGTTAGACCGGAAGTAGTCATCAACTTTGCTAATTTAAATAGAATGCTCTATTTTTTATTGCATACTCGAATTCTCCATAATATTTTGTGAAGATTCATATTTGGCTTTCCTATCCCTATCTTCAACTATTTCATAGATATTGTGATTTTTTTTACATTTTGCGGAACTTCTATCCTCATTTATAACACTTTGTATTTCACATGTTTTTAAAGATAAAATGCTGGAATTTAGAATACTATAACTTCTAGGATGAAGCCTTCATATTATCTACCTAAAGTTTACCTGTATCATACAGAGTGTTTTAAATTTAAAGAGCAACTTACACATATTCAATGTTGCAAAAGTCATTTTTTTGAAATAGTGCACCCTGTATATTATTAAAAACTCGAGTTATAAATTTAATTCTACACTGGTTTCATATAAGTTTTCCTATACCTATCTCTCACGAGTAACTTGCTACTAGAGTTTTTAGGTAACAAGCTCATTTTCTAGACAGTATACATTACGCTGCACAATAAAGGCAGCTGTGGCTGTCAGAAAACAGAATTTTGACAACACATGAATTCTAAAGCGTCATTTATATTTTAAAGTTAATCTGAGTGTGTTTGTATTACCCACGTTATATAAATAATAAGCCAATAAAAATGCAGAATAGTGAAGAGTACTCTAATATGGATATTTTAAATTTATTTTATATTCATGGGGAGTGCAATCGGAAGGTAAGCAGAATGTGCAGGATGTTTAATGAGAGGTATCCGACTCTATCGGCAATGACTAGAGGATATTTTGCAAGGATAGGGGAACGATTTAAATTGACTGGAAGTGTCAAAACTACACGACGTGATCCAAAGCCAGTAACTGAAAATGAAGATAATGAGATAAACGTTTTGGCTTATTTTAATGTTTACCCGCGTAGCTCTATTCTTGCAGCTACTCGAGCTTTGGGAATATCAAGTTAATCTGTGCATAGAATATTTAAATCTCATAAAATGCACCCATATTCAGAAATAGCCCTACAAGGACTTCGACCTGGTGAACATTAAAAAAGAGTGGAATTCTGCGAACAAATGTTTCTGAATATTCAACAAGATGAGAATTTTCTCTCTAAAATTATCTGGACCGACGAATCGAAATTTAGAAGGGAAGGAATTGTGAATAGGATAAATAGTCATTTTTGGGCAAGTGAAAACCCTAATATAAGCAGAGAAGCACGTTTTCAACCAAATTTTAGTTTCAATGTGTTTTCCATTATTATGGACAATAAGGTCTCTTATGAAATTTACGAAGAAAATTTAAACGGTAAAAAGTATTTGGAACTATTAAGGGGATCTGTCCGTAAGTTTCTGGCAAGGCTACCACTAGATATAAGGTAAAGCAGCTGGTATCAGCTAGACGGCGCGCCTGTCCACTACACTGGTGAAGTTTACTGGCACTTAACGCAATTATTTGAAGACATGGATTGGGCACAATGGTTCTTGGAGATGACCTCCCAGCTCTCCTGATTTAACGCCTGCCGATTTTTATCTCTGGGGGCGTATAAAAAGTCAAGTCTATGACACAATAGTGCAAAGTAGAGAGAATCTTTTAAATCGTGTAATTAGAGCTTTTAGAGACTTGCTTCCAAATGAAATCAAAAAAGCTACTACGAATGAGATGAACCGTAGAATTTTGCAGTGCCTTGACCAAGATGGTGGTCACATAGTACATTTATAGTGATCGTAGCATTTAAAGTTGAATTAACTTTTTTTTATTTGACTGTGTTCAGTTTTTTGTTTATTGTTAATATTTGTTTTTAGTTTTTTTTAAATAATTACATTAAATATTTTTATGAAATCACATCACTTTTGTTATGTGATACAATCACAGCTGCATTTGTTGTGTAGTCTAACGTATACTCTTTAGAAGAGGAGGTTGTTACCTAAAAATGCTAATAACAAGCAACATGTTGAAGACAGGTATAGAAAAACTTATATCAAAACGGTGTAGAATTAAATGTAGAACTCGAATTTTCAATAATATACAGGGTATTTATTAAAAAAATATATACTTTTGCCACGTTGAATATGTCTAAATTAGTAACTAAATTTAGAACACTCTGTATGACACAGGTAAACTTAAAGCATATGATTTGAAAGCTCCCTCCCACAAGTTACGAAATTCTAAATTTGAGAGTTTTATCTTTAAGAACATGTTAAATACAAACTATTATAAATAAGGTTGCAAAATCATCGAAATACAGAGAAATCACAATATCTATGAAATAGTTGAAGATAGGGATAGGAAAGCCTAATATAAACCTTCACAAAATTTTATGGAGAATTCGAATATGCAATAAAAAATAGGGCATTCTATTTAAATTAGCAAAGTTGCTGACTACTTCCGGTCTAACCGGAAGTTATGTGACCTTGAAAATAAGACAATTACGAATTGTGACCGCTGCCAAAATTTGAAAATTTAGGATATCAGGGAACTTCATAAACTTCTAATGCACGGCTATCGTGAAAAACCCTATATAAACTGCAGAAAAAACGAGTCACATTTGAATTACCTTGTTTTGTTTTTGTGAATAATAAACAAGTTTACCTAAAAAATAGGATCCTTTTAAATATACAAAGTATGCCGTAGTAAATATTGGTTGACATTAGATTATTAATGTTTGACCATTTATTTTAAATTGTGAATTCATAATTGCTTTTTACTATAAGGTATGAATTTTAAGTCATAATTGACACAAGCTTGCTCTTTGTAACGTCATTTAGTTAATGCCCAGTTTCACAAAGCTCGATTAAATATTTAACGGATAGACGACCAATCACAGACTATGATTCAGGTTTTTGCCATGACAACCAAATATTTTGAAGCTGTGATTGGTTGTACCAAGCCTTGATTGATCAACGGGCCGTTAAATATTTAATCGAGCTTTGGTAAGTAAGAGTTTTAAATTTATACTGCATCCTTTCGACATGATTTAATAATTTAGTAATTGTATGGCCATAGCTGAGCGAAATGTTGACTCAGCTGGAGCATTTGTGGCCGATAGTTTGCGGGTTTTTTTCATTTTACATTAGGAAGTGTCTATACAGGATGCTTCACAATGCAATGAACACAGAATGTGTGCGTGTAGAGGACCTCAAAACATGCCGATTTTTTATATAAAATTTTTCACTGACGCCCATGGTTGTTGAGATATTGACCTCGCAAGATTCTTTAATAATTGCAAGAAACAGCTCTATTGCATCAATGCCCTAACAAAAAACAACCCAATTTGGTAGAAGGGTCGCTTTTATCAACGTCCTTATTTGACAAAAATTTGAAGATATATATATATATATATATATATATATATATATATATATATATATATATATATATATATATATATATATATATATACATATATAAACTGAAAAAGAGCTGAATTAGGGGTTTAATGATTTTACATTTTTAAACCCTAATCTCATAAAATATAAATTAAAAAAAATAATCTCGGAACGCAGCAAGTGCGTTATGGTAGTGAATTTTTATTAAATGCTTCAAATTTGAATAACTCAATTTTCTATTAACTTAGAGAGTTTAGTTTTGGTGTGTGTATTAAAATAACAGTAATTTTCGGAGAAAAAAAAATTTTCGAAAGAAAATTTAAAATTTAAATAACTCAATTTTATATAAACTTAAAAAGTTGAATTTCAGCACTTAGTAAGATCTATTCCAAGGTAATATATATATAGTAAATTTCATTGAAACAGCTGTGTTACTTTCGGAGAAAAAAAATTTTTTCGAAAGAAAACTCAAAATTTTCTCGAAAAACCTTGTCCAATTTTTCTGGCTAACAAACTCATCCAAGCCATTAATAAAAGAAAGCCACTTGCCAAGTTTCATCAAAATCGGTTGACAGTGATTTTTGTTACGCAAGACGTATTATACTTCTACCATGGTTTTAGGTGCGGAAAATTGCGCAAAAGCTGTTGCTCTTGTTGAATATGTACGTAATTATGAATATGTTGCAAGAATCCTTCATGTTCATCGCTCTACCATCAAAAGAGTAGTCGAACGTTTTAGACAAACTGGCAGAAATAAACGTAGAGCAGGTGGTGGCAGAAAACGAAAAACTACTGCTGTAGATGACAGATTTCTTCACGTTAACACTCAGAGGGATCGTCATTTAACATCAGTGCAGACAAGAAATCAACTTCAAGAGGTCCGAGGTAATAATGTTAGTGTGTGGACAGTTCGCCGAAGATTGAAGGAGTTTGGTTTGAAAGCTTGCAGACCAGCAACTGGACCCAAATTGCTTCCTCATCACCGAATAGTTAGATTGCAATTTGCCACTGAACATTTACATTGGAACTTAGGGCAATGGAACAATCTTCTTTTCACTGACGAATCCAGATTCTGCTTACATTCTCCAGATGGACGGAAAAGAGTATGTAGAAGGCCCATAGAAAGATTTGCGCAGTGCACGTTCAGTCCCTGTCTAAGCTATGGAGGAGGTTCAGTAATGGTGTGGGCAGGAATAACCCGGGAGGCCAGCACTGAGTTGGTGGTCATCGATGGATCCTTGACGGCCTACCGATATATTGCGGAGGTATTAAGCAATTACGTTGTACCTTTTAGTGGATTTATTGGAGATGGCTTTATCCTAATGCAGGATAATGCGCGACCACATTCAGCAATGTGTGTTACACAATACCTCGCGGAAGTTGGCATTAACAAAATGAACTGGCCAGCATGTTCGCCTCATCTTAATCCCATAGAGCATGTGTGGGACATGCTTGGTAGGCGGATCAGAGATCGCGAAGTAGCCCCAGCTACGGTAAATGAGCTTCGTTTAGCCCTTCAGAAGGAATGGCCAAATATTCCTCAAGATACTATTCGTAACCTTATTGACAGTATGAACCGACGTATGCAGGCAGTTATAAGGGCTAGAGGTGGTAATACAAAGTATTAAGCTAAATTTGTTGCGAAAAGTACGTTTCTTTCGGTTAGTTAAGTTTCAGTTGAATTGTTTTGATTTTGAAGTTAAATTGTTTGCATAAATACATTTTCCTGTTTTTATTTATTTTTATGTAAGTTGTAATAAATGCTTATTAAAACTAAACAATATATTGTTGCCTTTTCATTGGTAGACTAATAAACTAAGCTGTCAAACTGACATTAGAGCAACAACGAGCATAGCCGCCTCGCCAAAAAATAACATTTCTCAAAGTAAATTGTTGGTGACAAGTTCATTTCGCTCCTAAAAATAAACCAGTTCACCTAAAGACATGAACCAAAAAACAAAATGTAGGTAAGGAATACTTCTTAACAAAAATTGGTATTTGGAAAAATTTGGCTAGGAAATTATTCCACAGGGTGTTTTAAAATTAGGGTTATACAACGAACTTTTAGTTAAGCCTAAATAATGACTAGTACGCCAGCAGTTAACAAAAGACTGGATACGCAAGTTGAATTTAGTCATTTCAACTAAAGGGTGCTAAAAATTTATGAAAATTGGACTAAAAATAAAAAAGTTATGAGACCTCAAATCTTACCAAATATTAACGTGTTGCGTTTTTTTGCATGTGAGTGTATATATATATATATATATATATATATATATATATATATATATATATATATATATATATATATATATATATATATATATATATATATACATATATTAAATCTGACCCTTGATATGAGTTCTAGGGCGCCTACTTCGTGCTCATTTGAAGAAATTTTTTCAAAATTCATAAGTCGGGATCTCCTCATTAGGTAATTTTTTTTAAGAAAATTTACTAAAACAGACACTAAACGTTCAACTTGTCGGAACTTTTATGTTTTAGACTTTTTGAACAGGTATCTGCTGTTAAGTTCGAAAGCTAAGGTAAATACTACCTATCATAGTTACTGAATACTATAGGCACCTTACTGTATTCTGCTACTAATGTTATTTAAGAATGTAAATGTAATTTTCAGCCACATATAGACAGAGCAAATTAAGTGGGACACACACGGAGACACATGTCATATTTTGATCGTTCGTTCATCTCATTTAACATGTTTAATACCTAATCTAAACTTTGGAGAACCAAATTAATTACAATAGAGTTTTCAGACCTGACGATCGTTTCGAAAACTGTATTCTGATAAATTGGATTCTCCAGAAACTATCTACGAGTGCCCATCACAGGTTAAGATCTTTACTTACTAATATAAACTTTTTTATCAAAATATAAGTTTTCTCAGATATGTCCTTTTCAAAAATTCAACTCTTGAATGTCACACTTTCGTGGCTTATTTCTAAAACATCTCAGTTATCACAGCAAGTAAATTTAGTTTCCTTTGCGTTCTAGGCTGACTGGACATCAATATGTTATCGCACATTGATTTCACGCACGCTTCAATCATTGAACATAAATTACTTAATAGTTGATAGGTATTCAAAATTAAAGCTGTAGTAACAAACCTTGGGCTTAAAAAATTTGGCCATTTTGGCAATATCACTCCTGCTGCTGGTATATCTTGTGCTTCCACTAGGAGCTGGGCTTTTGGTTCTCTCTGTCTTGTCCATCATTGCTTCCTCTAGGTAATTAAGGCGTTGGTCTTCTACATCACCCTCAGAATCCATCTTATGCACATTTACACTTCGGATAGTCGCCCCACTCCTGGTCTTGCCAAGTTCCGCGCTTGCTGATGAATATACCTAAGAAAAGAAAATATTAGCAAATACACACATTTATTTGTTTGCTAAAGCGACTAAAAAATAGTTTGTGGAAAATTAGGTTCATGCGGCCTATAATTACAAAGGGCATTGGAAATTACCTAGCCTGCAAGAGAAAGCGCAATTTTTTTAAAACAACATTTTATTTATGTAACATAGTCTCACCCAAGACTACCCCATTTAGCAAAATGTCTATAAATCAGTTTTAAACCCTTAAAAAATCTTTATCTTGGTTTTCAAAGCACTTCTCAATAATACACGTGACTGCGTTATTTTTCAAAATTCTTTTTAAGCGTTATCGAGCTTTGGATATAAGTAAATCTGATGATATAAAATACGGAAGAGAGGGCGCGTGATCAACTAATTTGAAACCAGTTGTATCATCTATTTGCAGTGCAATCAGTTACTTTTGACCAAGTGCGTTGTCCTGCAAAAAATTACACTTTTGGACAGATTTTTACGGCGTTTTTCCACAAAATTTTCAGTTAGTAAAATTATAAATTTACTTTAGTATGCTGCTGTGAGCGTTCTACCTTGTTAAAAAAAAACGCTGAATTATTCCATATTTGTCTCAGGAAACTGAAGCAAGAATCGTGCCATTCGATTTGTGAACACGTAAATTCCTGAGGCGTGGAAAACCGGAATGCGTCCACTGTTTTAAATGCTCCTTAGTTTCTGGATCATTTTGATGGTCCCATGTTTCATCCGTACTAACAAGACGACTCAAAAAAAGTTGGTGAATATTCTTCAAAACGGTGACAGATTTCCTTGGACATTGTCGACGAGCGCATTTCAGATAGAGTTGGCAACTCACCATAGTATGCTTACGTGACACGTCTACCTTGTAGCAGAAAATGTAACAGAATTATTCTACCTTTCTCCCATAAAACTGAAGCCAGAATCTTGCCAGTCGATTTTTGAACACGTAATTTCCTGAGGCGTGAGAACCGGAATGCTTCCACTGTTTTGAATGCTATTTAGTTTTTGGATCATTGTGATGTACCCATGTTTCGTCCGTAGTAACAAGACGACACAAAAACAGTTGCTGAATAGTCTTCAAAACGGTGGCACATTTCCTTGGACATAATCAACGAGCGCAATTCAGATAGCGTTGGCAACCCACCAAAGTATGCTTACGTAACTCTTCTACCTTGTAACAGAAAATTTAGTAGAATTATTCCATCTTTGTCCCAGAAAACTGAAGTAAAAACCTTGCCTCTGGATTTTTGAATACGTAATTTTTTGTCGTTGAGGAAGAGAATGCTTCCACTCTTTTGACTGCTTCTTAGTCTCTAGACCATAGTGAGTGACCCATGTGGAGTTTGAGTGTGGACTTCGTAAAAATTTCTTGGATTATTATCTGCCCAATAACGACAATTATGACGATTGACTGTAGAGTTTAATAAAAACGCACACTCGTCTGAAAAACAGATACTGAACAGTAAGTTCCCGTTATCAGCTATTCGCGCAGTCATAACTTCACAAAACTCCAGCCGCCGATCAAAATAATCTTCATTCAGTTGTACAAGATGAATTTTATATGGATGAAATTTATGATCCTTCAGTATTCGCTGAATAGTTCTTCTTTTGATGTTTGAAACAGTGACCAATTTTCTCGTGTTCAAAGTTGGGTCTGCAGCAATTTGTCCTAAAACTCCAATCTCAGTAGTCTCACTTCTAACCGGAAATTCACGTTCAGGATCCCGTTTTTTGTTGGCTACTGAACCACTCTGTCGAAACTTTGCAACTAACTCCAAAATGTATATTCTGTTAACATGTCTGTTCGGATGTCGTTCATTAAGCAGATTTGCGGTACGGTTGGCACAGTCATCATTTTTGAAAAAAAGAGTAATTATTTCAACTCTTTCTTCTACAGAATACAAGATTGGAAAATTAATTTTCGGTAGTACTATCAAGTATCAAACCGACCGATAAACTGAAATAATAAACCGCATTTCTCTCATTCCGACAAGAAATGTTCTGATAGTCAATTGTTTGTTTACAAACCAACAAAACATTAACTATCAGCACAATTCTTATCGGAATGAGTGAAATGCGTTTTTGCATCTTCAACTGTGAATAATTTTTAAACGAGTTGATAGACCTTCCTGCTGAATTCAGAAAAGAAAGAGCTTTGAAATGATGTAACACTCGACCTCTGTTTCCTATTTAAAATATCAGGGTTGTTATCACCACCCTTAAGGGGTCGATGAGAGAAAGTTGAGTTTTATGTCAAAACATGTCCCCCTCAATATTAAAATTAACGTATGTCAGCGTTTCTTAAAAAAATTCTCTGGACGCAAATCGGTCTGTTTCAATGCGCCACCCTATATATATATATATATATATATATATATATATATATATATATATATATATATATATATATATATATATATATATATATATATATATATATATCATTATCCTAATATTAAGTGAGTTATAATTTATAGAAGACACTGTTCGTAAAAACTTTACAAGTATACCGAACAATTTTGATAATAAAAATAAAAACAATAATATAATAGCAGATATAATCGTTGTATCGTTGTTTTATGTGGATCTGCTTAAAATTTCAAATGGAATCCCACCAAGCAAAATTTTTAACAGTTAGAACTGTCATGCCTGTTATGAATTATTTCTGAAACGCGTGGTATGTATACACAATTAATATTTCATTTGAGTACATCTGTTATTTGTTATTTCAAACTCATAATCACTGTAATTGTCTGATTTTTCATAAGGCCATAACGTAATGCTCCTCCGCGATATTTAAAATTTGGCAGTTAATATGAACGCAAATAACAAAGTCCAATTTCAATGGGATCTCATCACCTTTACGATATCAGCACAAAGCCATTTCATTAATGTTATAGGTTTAAGCTGCAGCTTCTATAGTTGATCTGCCAGATTTTGAATCTGTCATCGCAATTTAATATAATTATTTGAAGATGGACTTTTGAATGGATTTTGTGCCTTCTCTTGTAACTTTAAGGTATTCGGTAACATTAAAGAAAACGCCATATAATGGCCATACCTTTAACGTGGAAACAATCGATATGTTTGGGCCATTACCCAAGCATACCTTAGAATTTTCTCAAAGTGCACCACAGGGTTCATATAAAGGAGACATGTCTATTTTAAGCAGCGGGGTAATATTTAGGAATATATTAATAATTGCTTTTACTCTGTAAAACCGGTCTATATTCAATACATATGTGTATATTTATTCTTGGGCTTCACACATTCATGTTTTGTTTATCTCAATTAGTACAGGCAATAGAGGAGCCTGTTACTCTTGTCCATAATGCACTAAACTACAGGAGTTATTTTCTTTGATAGATAGGTTCAGAATTACGTACTGAATGTGAAAACACAAAATCCTTACAAATTAGGAGGGCGGAAGTGCCGCCGTTTTGAGAAAAACGTTTCGGCCTATATCTCCATAACCCTGCGCTTTAGGCCAAAAATGGTAATTACCTTTATTGTAGATAATTTTTGTTTGTTTCTTTTTTGTTAAACAATTTTTTTTTTGTATCACTCACCGTTTACAACTTATACGACTATTAGCATTCATTTATTGACTTTTTTACCTATATCTTTGTTAATAATTGTTTAAAAAATAAAATGCTTATGACTTAGCTTTTCAACAGACAAATTTACTACAATTTTTACTTAAAACTTTTTTTTATAAAATCAATATTTTCAAAGTTATAACGCGTTAAATGTTACACTTTTCAATCGACAAATTTTTCTGGAAATATTTTAGTAAAATGAAGGACAATGACGGTTGAAGCTAAGACTTCAGGCTTTGTAAAACATTCTTCTTGAGACATTTTCTTTCCATAGTTTATATAATTTTCTGGTTCTTTGCGTAAATGTTGCCAATTTTGACGTTTTAATTCGCGACTTTGACGTTTTGAGGAAAACCCCAATTTATTTTTCTTTAAATGCCTATACCCTTTTGTCTTTGAACCTACAGACCTAAGTCTTCGTAGGTAATTTACCTATAATGACATAAAACCGTGTACCAAATTTAGTTGCCCTTACTTTGTTATTTCCGGAAAGATAATTTTTTTTCGAAAGAAAACACAAAATTTTCCAGGAAAACCTGGGCCGATTTTCTTGGCTAACAAACTTATCCAAGCCACTTACAAGAGTAAGGTATTAACCAAATTTAATTAAAATCGGCCCATTAGTTTTTGAGTTATCGGTGTGATATATATATATATATATATATATATATATATATATATATATATATATATATATATATATATATATATATATATATATATATATATATATACATATAAAAATTTAAACTGACCCCGGATATGTGTTCTAGGGGGCATAATTAGCGCCTATTTAAATTTCTTTTCAAAATTCAAAAGTCGGGGTCTCCTCATTAGTGAATTTTTTTAAAGAAAATGCACTAATACTAATTTTAGAAAAAATCGTTTTAAGTAAAAGTTCTAGAAAATTTGTCGATTGAAAAGTCAAGTTATAAGCATTTTATTTTTTAAACAATTATTAACAAAGATATAGATAAAAAAGGCAATAAATGAATGCTAATAATCGTATAAGTTGTAAACGGTGAGTGATACAAAAAAATTATTCAACAAAAAAGATGAAAAATGTAATTATCTACAATAAAGGTCATTACCATTTTTGGTCTAAAGTGCAGGGTTATCGAGATATAGGTCGAAACGGTTTTTCTCAAAATGGCGGCACTTCCGCTCTCCTAATTTGTAAGGATTTTGTGTTTTTACATTCAGTACGTAATTCTGAACCTATCTATCAAAAAAATAACTCCTGTAGTTTAATGCAGAAAAAAATTCTCTATTGCCTGTACTAAATAGGTTCCGGTTTTTTGCTACATCGTCAGGCGGGACATTTTTTTCTCCTGCCTGATGATGTCGCAAAAGGCGAAACTGATTGCAGAGAAAAAATCAAGCCTTTGTGAAAAAAAAAATTCTACATCTGTATCGATTACATTTAGAAAACCAAATTGAACAGACATAAAAATATCCAAATTAATATATAACAATTGATCTCACTCATCTTTAAAATAGATAACTTTTACAACAGTATTAAACCGCACCGTGAATATTACTTCTTTGAGCATTAACGTTGTAATGTCTATCTGACGCTTCACTTTTACGTAACAAGTGTTTGGTGATCTATCGAAGATTAGAGAGCCAATGCATCCACTGACGGCAAACACTTGGATTCAAAGCAGTTTGGGATATATAATTCTAGTAATGGCCAAAACACACCAGAGTTCCAAAAATAACAGATCTTCCCTTCGTCTGAGCATCCTTTGTAATTCTTATGCCATTTCTCCTATCAGCGCTATCCATTGTTGTCGGGAGAGTCGGCTCGAATGTTTGGCGGCGCCCGCTGCGGCGGGGGAAGAATTTGGTGTGTTGCAACAGACGGTGCAATACACCATTGCTTGTGGCGGTGTTGTTTGTGTTTGTTGTTTTTCTCGAGGGTATTTTATCTCCTGACTGTCAATTACTCTGGGTTTTACTTCCTTGACAGTCATAAGTCTGTTGTGTGTTGTGTTTTGTATGGTGTGGGCATATGGGGTTAGTTTTGCTGTTTTTGACTTTTATTAATTGTAGAACGCTGCCAAATATTGTTCACTTTATGATACTCTACACTAATATTATGATAGTTTTTGTGTTGTATTTTTTAGTTTGTTTATCATATCGCATAGACATTTTAGCTAACAAGCAAGTTTGCTTCTGCGAAGATGTCTAAGTCTTATAACTATTAGGATAACTGA
Source organism: Tillus elongatus (assembly GCA_964006375.1). Taxonomy (NCBI): domain Eukaryota; kingdom Metazoa; phylum Arthropoda; class Insecta; order Coleoptera; family Cleridae; genus Tillus; species Tillus elongatus. Next base: position 135,544,627 of record OZ023266.1, on the reverse strand, counting down.
TTACTTTAGAATGTACGACATGCGCGTTTATTGATTTGTTAATTACTTCTTTGTATTGAAGGTTTATTCTATATATTTTTTATTGTGTATATGTATTTGGTAACCTTTTTTATCTAATTGCAAATGTTTGTTACAACTTATCAATAAACCTTATTATTATAATAATAATAATATTTATTATTATTCTATACATTGGAAAGGGATATTACAACTTTCAACAGACAAATCTAAAATCTGCGAAAGTGGACTCTAGATCTTGCATTTAAATATTGTGCTGCAGGAAAAAAAATGTTGTTAACTTTTTATTAAATAAGTAGGCTATATTTATTTTACAGATAGTTTTTCGCTAGAATATTACCGTGCAATTGTGGACCATTTTGACTAAAAATGTGGTTAGATCTCTTAAACCCACAGAGAAGAGAAAACTGCCGAATGAGTAGGATTTTAGAAATCCAATATAGATAAAGAGATACGTTACAAAATTAATTGATGTCAGTTGCTTGGCTTTGAAAATGCCTGAGAAAATTAAAAAGTATATTTTCTTTCTAACATCTAGCAATTTCTCCAAACTTTTAAGTAATATGTTTATGTCTGGTAGTTGAGGTATCGCAGATTGGCTCTGACATGAATATGTTATTGATTACCTGGCTGTCTTGCTGGTAATGTTGCGGCTCAACTGTGGCAGCCGCAGACAATCTTCTCATCTTCCTGCTGTAAACTGCCGGATCAGGCTGACTTGCTACTGGAAGACAAAGCGCCGAAGGACGCTTATAAAGAGTTGAAGATGCAGTACGACGATAATATCTGAAAATAAAGTGAGTATTGGTTTTTGTGATAATTTGTTTATTTTATAATAAATATTCAAAATAGACTGAAATGTTAATATTTATTGTTTATCTAAATCTAATAACTTAAAAGTGTCCCGGGTACTTTACGTATAATAATGTGATGTGAACACGGAGAACAGCATAGATCCAGAGTACAGAAGCAACTAAAACATGTGTGAGGTTATCAAGAACTAAGACGCACCTAGTAAAGAAACAAGTTTTAAAACATCTCCTGTAGTTCACACTCATGACGGGTTCGTCAATTTTGCTTGAGACTAGATAATCTTACTAATTAGGTACACCTACATTGTATAATATATAATTTAAAATTTTTATTATGTTCAATAGTACCTAAGTCATGCAATATAAACGACCACAGTTTGATGTGGATGGACTGGAAAAGTGCAAGAATAATTGTCTTAAGCCAACATCTCAGGCTTTTTACTCCTGTGGAAGAAGTTAATGCTGTAAGAAGTATCACTATACAGTGCAGAAAATGTGGACCTGGACATATGGTAGGAAGATGAATGTACAATAAAACTTGCAATTTATCAGATACGGAATCACTTTGCCAAAGTAAGCCTCTACAGCAAGAATATCCATATGCTGTTGGTGACAAACATTGGGCATTGAGATATTGAAATAGCTTTAGAAGTCAAAATCAAGCCTAGTTTTGTGTAAGGGCAAGTTAGTGTGAGTTAGTGTGATTTTGTGGCATGTTCTGTCCAATTTAGTCGTATTCTATAAAGGTGTAAGTACTATTGTGCAATGCAATTCCTTTAATGCCACACTGAAAGCCTGTAGGATCAATAGTCTAGCCAAATTTTAAGTTACTTCAGTAGGGGTAACAGTGATTATTCATCTCGGAAACTTTTTATTTGGCTATTACACTTTTGGCAACTCCAAGAACTGTATCTTTGTTTATTTGATTTTTATGTTATTGAAATTTTAATTGTTTTATTAATATTTTATTCAGACATTTCATTGTATTCGTTATAAGTACATACTTAATCTGAATAAACATGCAATAATCGAATTGTTGACTTATTACGTATCTGATTTTGAGTTTACATGTGTGTGTAGCCACTGGAACAATATGGTAACCTAAACAAGGGTGAGTGATTGAAGTTCAAATTCTAGCCTCTCGGGCTTGCTTATACGAAAATATATAAAAGGCCGTTAAATGGTGGAAAATCGGTAAATTTTGAAGAGAAATCCAATATTTCATATCTTTGCATTTTCTTAATTTCTGTATCATTCAAAAAAATGTATACAGGGTGTTTCGCATAAGAACCGACACAGGGCAGGGGCATGTAGGTAAACGTAAAATATGGTGATTTAACGCAACTTACCTCTATATTAAGTTGCACCCCTGAGAAGTTATAAGCCTTCAGGGGAGTTCCAAATTTCGAAAAAATCAATATCTCTGTAATACTTTAACTTAGAAAAACCAAGTTTAGTACCCGTTTTGAGTGTACCATGAGCATTAATCAACGGTAAGTAAAGTTCTATTAAGGCATTTGAAAGGGTTTATTAGGGGTGAATCACTCTTAAAATGTCACAATTTGTTAACAGATTGGTGGATTTAAGAACATATTTCATTTTATGTGGAATTTTACTCTAAAACTTTGTTACTCCTGTTATTTTCAAAAACCTTTGGTGTTTTCAAGAAAAACACGAATAAGTAAAGAAACATAGTTTATCAATCTTACTAAAAATCATCGAAAATTAAATATTTGCCAATAAACTTATATATAGGTAAAATTTGACAACCAGGAAAAAAGTGTGAATAAGTATAATTTATTAGAAACATACAACTCAAACAACAGAAATAAAAAAATTGCTATCGATAAGTTATAGAAATTTTTCAACATGATAATTTTACGGGCATCTATTGAATTTTTTATGATTTTAAGTAACATTAATAATATATGTGTCTTTAATTATTCGGGTTTTTCTTGAAAAATAACATGAGTAAAAAGTTTTATAATTTACTTCCCCATAAAATAATATAATAATTTTTCTCTCTATCACATTTTATGGGTGCATCACCACTATTCAACCCTTTGAAATGCTTCGATTGAAGTCTACACACCAACGGATAATGCTCTTGGTACACCCAAAACGTGTACCCAATGTGGTTTTTCTAAGTTGAAGTATTACTGAGATATTGATTTTTTTTCGAAATTTAAAACCCCACTTTGAAAGCCTATCACTTCTTGGGGATGCACCTTAGTATAGGAGTAAGTTGCGTTAAATCACCATATTTCAGGTTCCCCTACATGCCCCTGCTCTGTGTCGTTTCTTATGCGAAACACCCTGTATATCTTCTTTAAAAACACAATGTTCCCATGAGTATATGTATGAATATTTTGAGAAGATTCATTGAATGTTTGTGAAACATTTTCAGAAGATACTGGGAGCTCTTAAGAATATTATAAATAACATTCTAAGAACCTTATTAGTATGACAGAATCTGTCCAATTCTCATGTTCATAGAATGTTCTATGAATATATATGAGGGGTATAGATGCAAAACGCGACATATCCGAGTAAACAAGTTTTGAGAAAATCGCAAAAAATTGCTATATGTTTATGTTTGGAGATATTTACTTCATTCAACTTTCGTTTATTTGCATACTTTAGTCTAAATTAGGAAAATTATAAAGTTGGAATCGAACTGACCACACAAAACTAAAATTTAAAGGAAATGAGTGGATATGTCGTGTTTTGCATCTAAACATAGGATTTGTCGCTTTTTGCATCTGAATAAGGGATCACTACTACTACTACTACTACTACTACTACTACTACTAGGTAGGTATGAAAATATCATTTTATTTAGTATAACATTAATTTGTTACAATAATGAAATTGCATTTTAGGCACCTAATCTTAAATAATATAAACTTCCTCTTCATCTTCTATTTCTAATGACTCTTCGTTTCTATCAGCAACAATATCAGTATTTCGATCAAAAAGTTGAAGAAAGTATTTTAAATTCAGGATTTCTTTATATTCTTCTCCATAATGATTACTTAATAAACTTTCTACGCTTTTGATTTTATCTGGTTTAAGTGGTACTCCTATATTTAGTTTTTGTGGTTTCATCCGCTCAATATTCATTCCTCTTTTAGAAATCCCTTTAGCCTGTCCCAGGTCACTCCTATACAAAGCCTCTCCTCTAATTAAAATATTATTATTATACCCACTTTTTGTAAAAATAAACCTCTTGCACGGCTTGAATTGAAAATGCCAACTAGATGTATTTTTTAGAAATTTCTTAGCCTCTGATTTCCAGTCAAGAACATTGAAGTCCTTTCCTGCTTTTAAGACTTTGGCTCGAGACTTAATTATATTTATGTAATCTTCGGGTGACAAAATTTCAGTCTTTTTTCGTATCTCTTTTTCTATGTTACCAAAAACTCGATCAGGTGGTATGTATGAGTGACCTACAATAGGGAAAACTACCTCACATTCCTTAATTTGAGATGAAGCCAAAGATTTCATCCAATAAGAAAGCATCGCTATTAAAGTTGAATTCCTATTTTGTCCCCCGCACCCATCACAGAAGAGACGTACTGATGTTACTTCTTCGGAAAATTCAAAATGTGTTAAAGTGTGATAAACTGCAGATGCGATTTCGTTTGAGCTTTTAGGTCTCTCAGCTTCAGTCCAAACAAAACAGGACACATTTTTGTTTGAAAGATTTTCTTTAGAATTTCCAGCAACTACACAAAAGTTATAAAAATTAACCTGCATTGAAAAGTATGCTTGTTGGTCCGGTAACTTAGGCAAAGGCATGTTTTTCTCACAATCAAAAGAGAAAATAGCAGTTTGAGGGTCATCTCTTTGTAACATGTCATAAAAACTTTTAGCTTGCAATTTATGTACTCTATGGTGTGTTATTAAGTCTTGTTTTTCTTTTGGTTCAATACAGTTTTTTATCTTTTCTTTAAATTTTAAACAGGTAGAACATAAATCCGCTTGAGGAGTTCCAAAACCCACATTATATTGCCTATTAAAATAGTTTCTGCAGTAACACTGACGTACCTTCAAATTGTCTTGGGCTTGGTCGTTGTACATGATCCAGAGTGTCTTAATGTTAAGCTCGCACGGCAAATAAACCCTATGTGGTGAATTGCTGCGACAGTAGTGGCTTTCACTGCATTTCAGTGATTCAATAAAAGATTTGATACCTTCTTTTTTCGCGTCGTTATTACCTTTTATTCGATCTCCACCCCGACATTCCTTCGGCTGATCACCAGTTTTTTTTAAATTTCTTTACTATCCGTAAAACTCGATCTTTTTTCAAATTTAGCACTCCTAGGAATGCTTCTCTGCAAACTGGGATTTTAATTCCATCTACAGTCGGAATCGAATAGGTAACACTAATAGCGTGCGGTTTGCTATTTATTTCATTATTTTCTGAAAGCCTCCTTCTCTTAGGAGCTGTCCCAGAGCAAAATTGAAGAATGAATGCATCTTGAGAAGTTTTATTTCTATTGGCATAAAATAATTTGTGAAAATGTTTAACGTCATTTATACTTAAATGTGATGTACACTGATAAGGCTGATATGGCTTTCCATTGTGCCTACACTGAGGAAATACTGGCAAACTTTTAGGCAAGTACCTAAAAATAAATAGTTCTGTTAATAAAATTATTAATAACATAAAAATGAACTTTTCAGTGTACCTTGCTTGTTTTGCTTTAGCTCTTTTCCATTCTTCGGGTTGATGACGCCTTTTCCGCGACCGATTTTTAGTGTCTTCAACAATTTTTTTACATGGTGTTTCGAGTTCCATGTTTGTTTTTTATTTAATTCTCTTAAAACACTATAAAACTTTGTTTAACTTAACAGAAATGCCTATTTCTCTTGTAAAATTAGACAACAATCCGCCATGATGTAAAGAAAACCACGTGACATCCATTCTGCTTTCCTATTGGTTAATACGGATATTGTCGGATATGTCGCTGTTTGCATTTGAATGCTAGCAACACATGTCGCACTTTGCATCTTACCATGGTTTTAAAACAGGAATTTATAAGAGATATGTCAGCTTTTGAATTTAAACGAGTGTTGAAAAGATGACAGACTACTAGACAAATCCATTGGTGTGAATATCTAATTTTTGTATTTATTGTGATATGTCGCGTTTTGCATCTATACCCCTCATATTGTACCTTGTGAGAATGTTCTGGGGATGTTTAAGTATTCTTTCCAAACATTCCTGGTATATTCTCAGAATGTGTCTGTGCTGTCTGGGTTGTTAGGAAAGGAAATTAATGAGCACTTATATTTCAATAGAATAAACCAAGATGGATATATTAAATAATTTAATTAGTTAGTGTTTCTTATCAATAGAATGAGACATGCGTGATATATTAATTTCAAAGACAAAAATGAGAGGCTTTGAAGTGCGTTGTTTAAAAAATAAAAACTAGCTACTTAATTTAACATGTGTATTTATATGCAAAAATAGGGATAAGATTGGAGGGTTATCTATAATCCACAGACTAAATTTAACATAATTTCGTTTAATCAGGCACAATCATATGCTTAGAAGGTAAGTTAGGTTATGTATTATAAACCATAAAGATTCTCTACCATAACCATAAGCAAATTGCCGCCTCTTGACTTTTAATAAGTTACCTGGTTTTGTAGGTACGATAATTTTAGAGCATAGAATAAAGAATTTTGTTAATTTACTCTTTAATTACAGTCTGTTTTTTAAACAAAACTCGCCTGGCTTTGAGCTCTTTATTTAATTATCTGCCTAGAAATTAGTGATTCTTGGCAATTTTATTTGGCGCAAATGACACATCAGAAAGCAGTTTGTACACGCAACAAAACAATATTTCATTCTATTTCAAGACCTCTAATTACACTAAACATTGTCCTAAATTTAAAAAGTCATATTTCATTAGGCAAAACAAATTATAAGGGTAGGTAGGGTGCATTAAAGCATTTTGCCAGACATATTATTTATTACTTGAAACATGTGTGAAAATTCTTCAAGGTTTGCTTATTTATTCGAATTTAATGATGTATCCTTTTTTCAATTTCCCACAGTCAGTAATTCAAAACATATTAGTAAATTATCATTACTACCCAGGCACTGTCGTTATTTCTCTTTCATTGATAATTGCATTGCATTGCATTTTCTAACATCGGTCTATCTCCGCGACTATGGCGAGTAAACGACGCCAGCGAGCTCTTTCACCTCACTATGCAGGAAATTTGGTCGAATCCCTTTATGCCTGTAAGGAGAGTTAGGATATTTAACGTACCCAACGTTACATGCTACACGGGACCAACGGCTGGGCGCTCCCTCCGAGGGAAAGAACATGTAGACATTCACCTTGCTCCAACAAAATGCCACAACTGCGATTGACCTTAATCTACAGTATGTGTTGGAAAATAATTTGACACTTCTACTGAAATTCGAAGTCAAGTCATTTGCCATAATAACTGTTATAAGTTACTTTTGAAAATAATCAATCCTTTTTTTGTTATCACATTATCACTTCTTCATTAAGTCGATATGTCTGAAAGTGGTCTTCCGGATGGTGTAAAAGTAGAGTTTCCAATCACAAAAATGTTTTTAATAGCAAATATGCCTTTAATACAAGCAGGCATCAATTTCATTACCGGTATAACCTATATAGTAGAAACAATGTACAACATTTTTCATAATAACTCATTGGTTGAAAATGTACAACAATTTCCCGAAACTAAACTTAACATGTTTCCAAGAAAACGGTTTCCTAGCCCACGACCCCTAGGTTAATAGCAAATTAAGTTATTGACATTTGAAGCATTTAACGAAAATTCGCTACCAAAACGTACTTACTGCGTCTCGACTTTTTCTTACAAACATGCATCATATTTCAATGAAAAATGCAAAAATGCAATAATATAAGGGATGTTCTAAAAAAAATTTTAGGTATTACCAGCAACTTATGGGCCACCTGTGATTGTTAAAATAATTTTATAAGATGAAGCTCAAGACACCCTATAATTAATGTATACAATTATTTCTCGTATCTTGTATAATAACAATTATATTGAGCTTTAGCGTAGAAATGCGTCATCCTATATATATGTAAACAGATAAAAAGCGAAACTAAAAACGGATGTGGATTCTACGGGCCTAGTTTTTACGTCTCAGTGTCCTCATTAACGAATTGTTCTATAAAAATAAGGTAAAAATTATAGACCTTTAAACTTTAAGCTTACTAAAACTACTGCCAAAGCATCAGAGAAAGGGTCTATTTGAAAAGAGTTTTCTGGAAATTTTAGTAAAGTGAAGGACAACCGTCATTGACGGTTGAAGCTGAAACACTCTTTTTGCGACATTTGGTTTACACAATACGTATTCGCTTCTGGTTCTTTGCCTAAATGTGACGTTTTAAATCGCGCCTTTGACGTTTTGAAGAAAACCCAAATTTTTTTCTAAAAAAAATCTAAATTTTGGTAAATGGTTTAGTTTTTATAGTACAAACACGCGTACCAAATTTGGTTGCCATTACTTTGTTATTTCCGGAGATATAAAAATGTTCCGAGAGAAAACACTAAACTTTCTGGAAAAACTAGAGCGGATTTTCTTGACTAACGAACTTTTCCAAGGTAGTTGCAAGAAGAATGTACTTACCAAATTTGAGTAAAATCCGCTCATTATTTTTTGCTTAACTCTGCGCCAAAATTTAGGTATCTAAGTTGAAAGGAAAAAAAGTTATAGGCACGTAATAAAGAAAAATTTTACTGCCACTAAAAGTCAGAGAAGACGCAGTACCAAAATATTGTATGTACTAAACAAAATATATTAAATATTATATATAGCGTGTAACTTTTCATGGCGCAAAAAGTTCAACAAGTACCAGACAGATTACTTTGAAGATTTTATAATTTTTCCCCTGTAAATGTCAAACTGGCGATTTGAAACGTGACAATTAGTATAAGTATTATGGTCTATAAATGGTAAGTATTGTATAAAATGTATATCAGAATGTTCTAGAATTATGCTACACTTCTCATTTGTTAATATAGTTGCAAAATCTGCCTCTAAAGACCTTACACATTACAAAGAAATAACTTAAGGCCATTATCGATTATCTACCTTTCATTGCAGAGCGTGATACAAGGGACGCCGGTTCAAATCTCACGCTGACTGAATTTCTCTTTCAACTTTTTTTTCGTCTTTGATTCAATTTTAAGGTTATCTGATCAGGTTGCGTAATTCCAATATTTTTAGCGACCTTAGCTGGTAAAACCGTTCCAGAGTTAACATAGACGTAAAGATTTGTAACATCAGAAGAGGTTGTTTTCTTCTCTACAACTGGATTAAATTTTTACAGCATCCACATGCAAAAAAAATTTCACTGTGAGGCCACAAAAGAATATCTAATTCCGTATTTAGATCAGATTTTGAATATTTTAAAATTTATTTAATTTATTTCTATTATATATATATATATATATATATATATATATATATATATATATATATATATATATATATATATATATATATATATATATATATATTTATTTATTCACACCATACATTCACAAGCTTATACATATCAAGTCTATTTACATATCAGCTAAGACATCTAAGTCTATTGACTTGTGTATGCCTTTTACACTTTTACAAGTTACACAATTTATAACGCTCAGAGCCATGCCTCTCTATTGCCGATGAGCAACTTGAAAACAATCACAGCCTCCACACCAATACTTAAACAAAACTAAGATCACACAAAACAGACTACCTTTATTTCTTAAAGCTCAACACTTCTACGACTATAAGCATCAGGTGAAATTCCAAGAAGAACAATACAAAAGTAAGCAGTTTCACGAAGCAAAATACACAGCACATCGATCGCGTGGCCGTATGATACAGACATGGAACATTACATCCCCACTTCCCCTCTGTGCCAAAGCATCTTCTGAAGTTATCGCAAAAATATTTACCACAGCACATTTATCACAGCACCGTTAGGTTTCCCCTCTACACCTCATCCTCAACCATTCACTCACAGAAACAAAAAGAAAAAAGAACAAGAAAACAAACAACGAACCATTCACTCTTACTCGCGTCCATATACCACCCCACATCCATGTCCTTGTATACCATACCATCACTCCCCAGGCACACTCTCACACTCATATACAGCCACATACAGATCTTTACACACAAGCACTTAGCCATTCACTTACTCGCCTGCTCACTCACACATGCCCAATCATCCATTAACAATCGCCAGGAATGAATCTTTTCTCTGTATTAGGAAATCTTTAGCCTTTTTCTTGAACTTGTAATGTATCAGTCCCTTTAATTCTCCAGGTATTAAGTTATAAAACTTTGGGCCGTAGTACCACAAGGATCGCTGAGAAGCATTTTTGACTCGTAGTGGAACTGACAAGACATCATTTACACGAGTCCTCGTTGTATAACCATGTGTCACTCTTGCCTGTTTTGCACTGTGTACATGCATATATTTTAGTGCTTTTAGCACAAATAAGCTTCCCAGGTCCAATATTTTGTTGTCACAGTTGTACAGCAATTTAGTCGGGTATTGGACATCTTTCTTATATATGACCCTCAGTATGAAATTTTGTGTGATCTGCAGGGAGGAAAGAGCACTCTCATAACATACACCCCAGGACAATATGCCATACAAAAATATCGACTCAACCAATGCTCTATATAACACAAGTTGATTTTTTATCGTAAGTACACTCCTCAGTGAGTAGAATTTGCTGATTAAGTTTCTCATCCTTTTGTTAATGTAATCAATATGTTCATGCCACTTGAGGTGCTGGTCAACAACAACACCAAGATACCTAATACTTTGTATTCTTTCAATGGGGTTAACACTCCCCACCACACTTAAATCTCCTAAGTCTGCAGGTAATGCCGCGTTGGTAGGAGAAAATGTCATATATTTCGTCTTACTTACATTTAAAGAAAGCAAGTTATCATCCAGAAGTAATTTCATAGTATTTATTCCTCTCTCAGCTTTCTCGATAACTTCAGTCCAACTTTCCCCTTCAAACAGCAATACAGTATCGTCAGCATATGCTATAGTCGAGCACTCTAGGTTTTTGTTCTCTAGTAGGCCATTAATATAGATGGAGAACAGAACTGGCCCCAACACAGAACCCTGTGGCACACCAGCCTCAACAGTCATTGGTTTTCCGACTGTTTTCCCCACTTTCACTGCTTGTGTACGTGTATGCAAGTAGCTCCGGAAGATCTCCAAAACCGTACCTCTCACTCCAATGTCTTCCAGTTTGTTTAACAATTTTGTATGTGATACGGTATCAAATGCCTTACGTATATCGAGGAATACTGCAACAGTCTTCCTACCCAAGTTAAACCTTTCCAACACTCCTGAAGTCAAAGCCAGCAAGGCATCTTCCGCTGACATGTTTTCCCTAAAACCATATTGATATCTAGAGATTAGGTTATGTTTATTTAAGTAAGATGCCAGTCTATTTTTCAAAAATTTTTCGAACACCTTGGCAACACTGCTGACCAGACTAATTGGTCTATAGTTACCAAAATCCCGGGGGTTCCCTGACTTGTGGATGGGAATGACTATACTATCCTTAAATTGGGAAGGTACAATGCCCGTTTCAAAAATGCAGTTAATTAAATGCGCCAGGGGCTTAGATATGTATTTATGGCAGGTTTTTAATATTTCAGCTGTTATACCATCCCTACCTGGAGCGCTATGTAATCTCAACTTACCTATATTTTCAATAATTTCGTTTTCCCCAACGGGCTGTAAGAACAAGCTATCGCGAAATCTGTCCTCCGCATCGCTTCTAATGGCTACCCTATTTCCCACATTACCAGAGACATATTTCCCAATTGCAATAAAATGTCTGTTAAACGTGTCAGCTATCCCTACCTCATTCTTTATCTCCGAACCATCATCCGATATGAAGAACTCAGTCTCAATCCCTTTTTTAACCTTTCTTTTATTTATCGCTTCGTTGATGGAATTCCAAATTTTTCTGTAGTCACTACCTGCATCCTGAATCCTCTTTTGGTAGTAGTTATTTCGTACATTACGAATGAGATGCGTTAAATGATTCCTGTAGTTTGCATACACAGTTCTGTCAAGACTACTCCCTGTCCTTATCCACCTTCTCTTCAACTTGTCCCTCTGCTTCATAGATGCTATGAGTCCATTTGTTATCCAAGCCTTTCTTTTGGTGACCTCTTTACAAATGGTCTGTCTACAATGTTGCACGTGATCTTCCAACTTCTCGGCAAATGCATCCATCATACTCTGTGGGTCCTGAGCACCATAAACCGCCGACCATACTTCACCACTCACCCTCTCCGTCAGCCGCTCGAAGTTAATTATTTCAGTCATTCTATTTTTCGGACGCTTACAAAGTTTATGCCGCCCAAACTGTATGTTTAGCAAGATCGGATGGTGATCAGTAATACCACACGAATAATTTATTGACCTCATCTCAACACTTTCATCCCCACCCCTTACAAATATATGATCGATGCAACTGGATGTAGTGTCGGTAACTCTAGTTGGGGAGGTAATACACGGGGCGAAACCATAGGATTGAAGTATGTTTATATAGGTTGTAGAAATGTCCCCATATACACTGGGAACACTCTCACCTATGTCGATGTTAAAGTCTCCCAAGATCAAGTCTATATCACCTTTTCGATTATTCTTTAAATGTGTATCCAGTTCTCGCAAAAACAGTTGGCAATCACTAGAAGGGGGTCTGTAAAAGCCATACAAATTTATGGTTTTATCCTTGACTTTCATGGTTGTCTTTACAAATGTAATTTCTGTTAGCTTAACCTTAGCCACTTCCACCGTCTTCACCTGATCGTTCAAATAGACAACCACCCCATCATTCTGATTAAACCCACCTTCGCTGTAATGCGCCTGAAACCCCTCTATTTCATACTGAGATATGTCACTCACATTCCACGTTTCAGTCAATACTATAGCCACAATGTTTGCTCCTGCAATACTATGCAAGAACAAGACTAACTCATCAAAATTTTTTCTCAAGCTTCTTATATTCAAGTGCATAAAGGTTACACCATAACTATCTGCCCCCAGGATATATATATATATATATATATATATATATATATATATATATATATATATATATATATATAAAATTATATTTATTAGTATATAATGTTACAATGTGTTTCACAAATAAGCCTAATGCTTGTGCTCGCAATAAACACAATTTTAATTTCTGACTTGCCTAAAGGGAACTGTCAAATCCTTACCTCACATTTTTGACTTTGTTAAATATCAAATAATTTTGAACTTCCTTTCCTCCACTAACTGTTGCACTACCACTCTAAATGTTCAGCTCTCATTTCACAATAACTTCTCCTATTAAACCAGAAAATTCTTCCAAAATACTGATATCAATTACAAATATATATATATATATATACATATACATATACATATACACACACAGACATATATATATATATATATATATATATATATATATATATATATATATATATATATATACATTTCAAAATTTAAGTCGCGATGTCGTCATTAGTGTTTTTAAAGAAAATCACTAAAACATAGTTTTATGTTTTCCTCAAGTCATTGGTTGACATTTCGCAACGTTTCCGATCTTACCGCTTTCGAAGCAATGACCTTCGAGACTTTACATGTCAAACTCGTAGTGGATAAATGCGCTAGCTTAAAGGTACAAGTTAAGCTAATATACCTGCGAGTTTTCTAAAATGCAAACTTCGATTATCTCTTCATGTTCTCATTGAAAAATTTCGTTTTTGGTTACATCTTCATTCCAAACGATAGTGAAATCTCCATAGCTAATCGTATTGGAGAACTCATAGTTAAGAAATACTACTTATATTTTGCAACAGTCGATTGAAAAGTACCCATTTCATTTGCCCATAAGAAAAGCATAGTGCGTGATTTAGAGTTTCCTGCATTATAAATCCAGTTGAAATGCCCGGTACGAAAAAATCGTTACACTGATGCAATCCATTCTGCTCACAGTTGTTGACTCTTGAATATTATTTTCGGCATAGCGTGCACTAAAAACATCAGCAACTTGTCGATCCGTTTTCTCCGCAAAGAAGTACAATTTATTTTCCTGCATAATCACCACTTTTTCACTACTAGTTGATAAACGTTTGTGTCTCACAGCTTTAGAGGAACTGTCGACTATGTTGTTTTTTTGAATAAGTACTGGGTGTCCCAGTTTTCCTGTTCCAAGCGGGTATCTCAACTGGCTTGATGGTTGTAAATTCGAAACTTTGGCTATCGCATGTATGTTTAGAGATAGTAAAAAACCGAAAAACAAAATGGCGGAAGATGCGGTTTAACCGGAAGTGACATTTACTTTGTTTTTTAATGACACCCTGTATATTTTTTCTAAAATTTGGAATTAATGCCAAGTTTCCTTCACAATCATGTATCATCTTATATGTTAATTTTATAATGGCTTAAGAATAGACTTTGAAAATGATATCATATGGATTCATCATTTTATTTAAAAGTATTAAGCCATTGAGGGTTACATATTCTTCTATTTTTTCATTGAACATTCACTTTTATACCATCCTAATGTTATGTTACTTTTTTGGCTTACATGATAAGAGTTTGAAACATGATTTTCCAAGTGTGCCATGACGTCTACTATCCATTTTGAGAGACGTTTCCTATAAAATTGAAACATCAGTCGCTTCAAGTAATCGGTCTGTTCAAAAGCATTGTTAAGCCAAATCAAACTTTTGATATAGAATATATTGATTTCACTAACGAATAAAATTAGTTATGGTTTTGATTTATGAGGAATGTCAGCGGAATGGTATAACAACAGTGCTTCTCACTGTTGTTATATCATAAGCGATACCCGAATAGGTGCAGGCCAAGTGTAATGTTATTTAATTAGCCTCTAATTTAGCTTCGATTGGGTCGTTTAAGTAGACCAATTTTAAACTAAGAACAGCAACGGATGAAGAACATACTGTCGTCGTTTTGGGAAGTTGAAGCAGAACCACACACACACACAAATATATATATATATATATATATATATATATATATATATATATATATATATATATATATATATATATATATATATATATATATATATATATATATATATATATATATATATATATATATATATATTGAAATGGTTATTCCGGGTTACCTAATTCTATAGTATGTTTATATATGTTTATACAAGTTTTATATATTTATGTTGTATATTTTGTTATTTTTAGATTGTATATAGTTAGTTTTAGTGATGTATATAATGTGTATATTAGATCACCCTGTATATATAAATATTAGATTACGATTTTATGTGAATATCTTGATTTTGATTTCTAGTTTATTTTATATGTTTATAGTATTTTAATTTGTTTTTGAGAATAATACGTACAGGTTACACTTATTAGATGTATACTTCATGCACATTTTTGTTAATTTTGTATTATAGCGATCAATAAATAAATAGATAATGATTCAAGGGTTTTTCTGTTCGTTTGAAATCTGATATATGTTGTGTAATTTGTAAAGTTGGTGGCCTACCCTTTTGCCCCTGTTAAATCAGTAATAAATACAGAAATAAATATAAATATTATACTTAACCTTTAATTAATCTCCTTGGCCGCTCAGCATTGTTGACTCTATATCTCAGTTAGTCGGTTCCAATTGATACAGGGTGCCCTATGCCATTAGTTTTTATATATTTTATAAATATTACCCCCAAATAAAATACGTCAAAGAACTTTTAAATGTAAAAAATATTTTTATTTTCAAATATGATTGGAAATTCTAGAATTTTTTCTTATTGGATCCTCTAGTTTAAAATTAATAATAAAGTTTTATTTATTTTTAGCGACAGGATTTGTTTGATTGTTTTAGTTTTATAACAAAAATGGCCAAAACTTGTTCTTCAGTTTTAAGTTTGACACACTATGCGCCCACTATGAGATTGTTTGTAAAACACTATTTGAAGTGGGTTTAAATTTTTGCCCTATGATGAAATCTGCTTTTATGATCCAAACATTTATTTCCCAATAATAGATGGATCGTTTATTTATATCAATGCATATAGGAAACTTGCTTTTACTGTCATTTATATAAATTATGTGAATTGGTTGGTGCCTTTGGCGTCTGTTGAGTTCATACAGGTAATATGTTGCTGTTTATTACCTGCATATCCCGTCGTGATTGTGTTGTCTGCAAGATCTACTGGCTTGTTGTTTTACTTGTTGGACACTTTAAACATTCTTTAGGCACAAATTCACTTAAAATTACACGATACATCTGGACAATATAATAGGACGCCCTCCCCTCGGAGTTTATCAAACAACATCTACTTCTCAAACAGAAAACGGATATGCGAAAATATCTCGAAGCTCATCTCCGGTTCCTGTTTAAAGTCATAGCCAGCTGTCTGGAAATTATTTTCAACATTTCGTTCTTCTCGTCTTTTGTCCTAAGCTACATACCCATCAATATCCAGTATTGTACGGAAAATTACCGTTGCTTTGGCTCTTGACAGGTAAGTCTAATTAAGGTACCCGCCAAATTCAAATTCTTCACTCAAATGTCATTTACAAACAGAAAATTACTAAATGTTAAACATGACATTTGGATAACCTAACTAATTACATATGTAAATACTGACTTTTAACGCAACTAAAACACTTTAAAATGTTCATTCTTCCTTTGGAAGTCTTTTTAATATAAACACCACTGCCGTCTTTCACGGGTGTTCATTTCACTACTTAATACTATACAGAGTGTTTTTAATACATTTTTGTTTTTAAGTTATGTGAGGAAATTATTTTGCGAATCTTTTATTTGCTTCGGAAATTAACATGGTTTTAAACTTCACGCTATTCATACACCTTTAGGTATGTAGCTTATTACTCTCTATTAATATTGTTCCACATTATATTTAGGTTCTATATTAATTTTCAACAATAATTTAAATGCAATATTTCCTTTTAGCTTATTCATATCACATGCATCCAGTACTAACTAACAGCAGCAAAGAGTATGTCTGGTGACAATGTGTTGTTATTCGTGGTTTTTACGTGTCTAGTGTGGTGTAATATGGATGATTTGTATCGGAATGGCTTTGGATATTCAGTGACAGGAAATACAATTTACAAAAAGAGTACTTTCACATTTCGTGCAAACTGTAAGTATTGTTTGAGACTTTTTATCATTTCAATATATATATATATATATATATATATATATATATATATATATATATATATATATATATATATATATATATATATATATATATATATATATATATATATATATATATATATATATATATATATACACTTTATTTGTTTGCTGTACGTTTGTGATTTCTTATTGGTTTGCGTGGACTGCAGTTTCCCGGTTCATCATCAGCACGCTACTGGCTGCTATCGCTCCTGTCTGGTCTACGTCGGAGATTGTAGGTGGCGCATGCGCCGTGAGCTTCTAGTGGTCGGTTTCCGGTTCTCTGATTGGTTGTGCTTTCGGACTGTGTCGTGTGTATCGGTCTCCTGTCTTGATCACTGTGGTTTAATAATTTGTCTATTTGTATGGCCTTTATTAAGTTTTGTTTAAATGTTTGTACTTGGATTTGTTCTGGCATTAATTGTTTTCTATTGTTTGTTTGTTGAATGTAGTATTGTTCCCAGATTTCCATTTTTTTGTGGTCTTTAACATGTTTTATCAGTTTTAATTGGGTGATGTCTGGTTTTTGGTGTTTTGTGTCGTGAATGTGTGTAGCTACGTTTGATTTGTAGCTAGGTATGTGGATTTTATCCAATGCTGTTATATGTTCTTTGAATCTTGTTTCTATTGATTTCTTTGTCATTCCTATATATTTTTTATTGCATGTGTTACATTCTATTTGATATATTCCGTTTAATTCATGTGGGTTGTGTTCTTGTTTTTTATTTATTTTGTTTATTATTTTGTTATTGGTTTTGTAGCTCATTTTTAAGTCATATTGTTTGAGTGTTTGTGTTATTTTTTTGATGTGGTGGTTATAAGTGAATGTTGTGTATTTTGTGTTTGTTTCCGGTGTTTTGTTTTCGGTTTTGTTGATTTGTTTGTTTTTGATTTGTTTTACAAGCTTTTCTATTGTTTTTTTGTTGTATCCATTTCTTTCTGCTATTTGTATTATGATGTTGTACTCCTTTTCTCGTTCGTCGTTATGAAGTGGTATATTTAGCATTCTGTTTATTAAGTATCTGTATGCGGCCATTTTGTGTGTATGTGGGTGTAGTGAGTGTTTAGGTATAGTGATGTCTGTTTGTGTGGGTTTTCTGTATATTTTGTATTCAATCTGGTTTTCTTTTCTGATTAGTGTTAAGTCTAGGAAGTTTATGGTGTTGTTTGATTCTTTTTCTATTGTAAATTTTATGTTTCTGTTAATTTGGTTTATTTTTTCGAGGATATTGTCTATGTTGGTTTTTTGATTGTCGTATATTATTAATATATCATCGACGTATCTTATCCATTTGATGTTTGGGTCTGTCTCTTTTATGATGGTGTTGATTTTATCTTCTAACTGTTGTATGTATATTTCTGCCATAATGCTTGATAGTGGAGATCCCATTGGTAGTCCATCTTCTTGGATGTAATATTCTCCGTTGAACTCAAAGTAATTTTGTTTTAATATGATGTTTAATATTTCGCTAATTTGTTGTTTTTTGTTGTTATTTTGCATTTTATTTTCGATTATATCTGTAGTTTCGTTAATTGGTATATTGGTGTACATATTTGTTATGTCAAATGAGGCAAGTCGTGTGTTTTTGTTTATGTTTATATTTTCTAGTTTATCCACTAGTTCTATGGAGTTTTTTATGTTAAATTTGTTTTCTAGTTGTATTTCTTGTTTTAGTACTTGGTCCATTTCCTTTGCTATTTTGTATGAAGGTGCAGCTTTGAAGTTGATGAGTGGTCTTATTGGGTATCCCGTTTTGTGTATTTTTATTATTCCTGTCATTGGTGGTGCTTTAGGGTTGTTGTTATAATAATGTGTTGTTTTTTGGTTGAATATTGTCTTGTGTTTTTTTATGATGTTTAATATTTGATTTTGGAATTTTTTCGTTGGGTTTTCGTTCAGTTTTTTGCATTTGTTTGTTGAGATGAAAGTGTTTGTTTTTTCTATATAGTCCTGTGTTTTTATTGCTATTAGTGCGTCGCTTTTATCTGTTTTTGCTATTGTTATGTTGTTATATGTGACTTTGTTTCTTATTTGTTTGATCATTTTTTCATGTGTATGGTTTTTTGATTTAGTCTTGTCAATAATTCTGTTTATTTCTGTTGCTAGTTGGTTTTTCAGTGGTTCTAAGTTTGGGCTATTTATTGAGTTTATCGCGTGTTGTGTGTCCACTATTATGTTCTCTATTGTAGATTTTTTTGTATCTAAAAAGTTGGTTTTTATGTTGTTTTCTATGAATTCTTTTTATTCTTTTGTGAATTTTGTGTCTGTTATGTTTATAAATCTATCCTGAAATATGTGGTGTGTTGTGGTTGTTATGTTTACATTATCTAGTTTGTTCTTTTTAAGGTTGTGTAGTTTTTTGTTTATTTTCTCTAATTTGTGTTTATAATCGGTTTTTATGTTGTGCATTATATTGTTATATGTCAACAAACAAACAATAGAAAACAATTAATGCCAGAACAAATCCAAGTACAAACATTTAAACAAAACTTAATAAAGGCCATACAAATAGACAAATTATTAAACCACAGTGATCAAGACAGGAGACCGATACACACGACACAGTCCGAAAGCACAACCAATCAGAGAACCGGAAACCGACCACTAGAAGCTCACGGCGCATGCGCCACCTACAATCTCCGACGTAGACCAGACAAGAGCGATAGCAGCCAGTAGCGTGCTGATGATGAACCGGGACGGTTCGAAACTGCAGTCCACGCAAACCAATAAGAAATCACAAACGTACAGCAAACAAATAAAGTGTATATTTAAAAGTGATTACAGTGTAGTGCAATATTCCTAAAGATATATATATATATATATATATATATATATATATATATATATATATATATATATATATATATATATAATCAGTACATTATGATAGATTTGCATTTCTTGCATGGCTAACTGTTGCACAAGAAGAAACAATTCTGAGTCACATCTTATGGTCCGATGATGTTCGTTTTCAGAACGTCTGGGGGATGAATGTCTGGTGTGCCGTTACTGAGGGATACATTGTTAGACCAAAGTTTTTTGAAGAGAATCTTAATTTGGAAATGTTCTTGGGATTCCTCACCAATCAGCCTCCAATATTGTTGGAAAACATTCCCTTGAATATGTTTCTCCAGCTAGACGGTGCACCTGCCCAAAACGCTCGAGTTTTGACAGAATACCGTTATAAAATTTTTCCCGAAAGGTGGATAGGTACTAACAGCGCTGTAAGGTGGCGCCCTAGATCTTTTGATCTGGCGCTGCTTGATTACTTTCTGTGGGGATATTTAAAGGATAAAGTCTATCGAACACATTTAAATAACATTTATGACCTCCAAAAACAGAATGAGGGTGGAATGTCAATCGTGGTGGTTTGATCTCATCCTTCTCGTCAGCGTGCTGAGTCCTGCTTGGAAAATCATGAGCGTCATTATGAACACCTCGTTTGACAAATTTTGCATGCTATCCTCCTTTTGCCTATGCATTTGTTTAATACTGATTCAAGAAATTATCCGCTTAATTATTTATATGTAATGTAATTTTTAATAACTTCTCTTTAACTTACTTCGTTCAAGCCACTTTAGAGAAAAATTGAACTTATAATATAACATTGTAAAGGGAATTCGGCACAAAAGCCAAATTTTGAGAAATATAGAGAGTGTCATCAAAAAGCGGAAGTTGTTGTCACTTCCGATTAAACAGGAAGTTCCACCATTTTGTTTTCCAGTTGATTTCGAAGATCTCTAAGCATATATGCGATATCCAAAATTTTAAATCTACAACCATCAAGCCAGCAGATATATCCGACTGGAACAGGAGAACTGCGACACCCAGTATATGTATAAATACAGTATATGTATAAATACATCAGTTTTCATAAGTTTTAAGGAGAACCGTTTACTTTGCTTAATAAATATACATTTTAGTAAACCCCATGACTATTGTTAAATAATTTAAAAGGTATCTCTTTGCTAAAACTTATTTTATCAATGTTTGTTATTTGGCATTCCATTTCTACTGACTGGTTCCCAAATTATTTTCCTACCAGACTTTGATTTCTGACTAATATTTAAACTCTATTCAGTGTAAATTTACTAGTTACGTATTTTAAAAAAGCTCATTACTATAATGTTGTGGTAAAATACATAATATAGATGCGATTAATCTTGCGGCTGAGTGTAGATTACGGAGCATCTAACCTTGGCCCCCTACACAGTTATCTTCACTAGAATAATGGGCGCCCTAAATTGTCTCACATGTCCTTAATTTAATTGAAGTGGCTTGTGGGAATATTTATAGGTCTCATATTATGGTTTTCAATTAAGTGTCTTAAATTTTCCCATAATGTGACAGCCCCTTTTGTTTACGTAATATTGTAATATAAGTAAAAACTTCAGTGGTGCCGAAACAGTGCCTGGCTTTTGTCGTAAACAGAGTGGAGACATTTTTAATGTACATTTCTCTATGTTTATATTAATTTTATCTCTGCTAATTTCTGCGAGTATGAGTAAATCATCGACTACAACGGTGTTACCTACACAATCAAAAATATCTTCCAAACTCCTAATTATTATAAAAACTGTGTGAAAGGTTTATAAGGCTTTAGGCAGCCTTTGAAGGGCAGAGCGTACAGATATTTACTTTTCATAAACCGATTGCTGCGATCATAGTATAGTACAGGCAATAGATAATTTTTTTCTGCATTAAACTACAGGAGTTATTTTTTTTTGATAGATAGGTTCAGAATTACGTACTGAATCTAAAAACACAAAATCCTTACAAATTAGGAGGGCGGAAGTGCCGCCATTTTGAGAAAAACCGTTTCGACCTATATCTCCGTAAATGTGCACTTTAGACCAAAAATGGTAATGACCTTTATTGTAGATAATAACGTTACATCTTTTTTGTTAAATTTTTTTTTGTATCACATACCGTTTACAACTTATACGACTATTAGCATTCATTTATTGACTTTTTACCTATATCTTTGTTAATAATTGTTTAAAAAATAAAATGCTTATAACTTAACTTTTCAATCGACAAATTGTCTAGAAATTTTAGTGCATTTTCTTTAAAAAAATTCACTAATGAGGAGACCCCGACTTTTGAATTTTGAAAAAAAAAATTTGAAATAGGCGCTAATTATGCCCCCTAGAACACACATCCGGGGTCATTTCCAATTTTTATATGTATATATATATATATATATATATATATATATATATATATATATATATATATATATATATATATATATATATATATATATATATATATATATATATATATATATATATATATATATATATATATATATATATATATATATATATATATATATATATATATATATATATATATATATATATATATATATATATATATATATATATCACACCGATAACCCAAAAACTAATGAGCCGATTTAAATTAAATTTGGTGAATGCCTTCCTCTTGTAAGTGGCTTGGATAAGTTCGTTAGCCAAAAAAATGGGCCCAGGTTTTCATGAAAAATTTTGTGTTTTCTTTCGAAAAAAATCATATCTCCGGAAATAACAAAGTAACGACAACTAAATTTGCTACGCCGTTTTATGTCATTATATGTAAATTACCTACCAAAATCTAGGTCTGTAGGTTAAAAGACAAAAAAGTTATGGGCATTTAAAGAAAAATAAATTGGGGTTTTCCTCAAAACGTCTAAACCGCGAATTAAAACGTCAAAATTGGCAACATTTACGCAAAGAACCTAAAACTAATATAAGCTATGGAAAGAAAATGTCTCAAGAAGGATGTTTTACAAAGCCTGAAGTCTTAGCTTCAACCGTCATTGTCTGTCCTTCAGTTTACTTAAATATTTCCAGAAAAATTTGTCGATTGAAAAGTGCAACATTTAACGCGTTATAACTTTAAAAATATTGATTTCCGAAAAAAAAAATCTTGTAAAAGTTGTAGGAAATTTGTCGATTGAAAAGTTAAGTTATAAGGATTTTATTTTTTAAACAATTATTAACATAGATATAGGTAAAAAAGTCAATAAATGAATGCTTATAGTCGTATAAGTTGTAAACGGTGAGTGATACAAAAAAAAAATGTAACAAAAATATGATAAATATAATTATCTACAATAAAGGTCATTACAATTTTTGGCCTAAAGCGCACGGTTACGGAGATATAGGTCGAAACAGTTTTTCTCAAAATGGCGGCACTTCTGCTCTCCTAATGTGTAAGGATTTTGTGTTTTTACATTCAGTACGTAATTCTGAACCTATCTATCAAAAAAAAATAACTCCTGTAGTTTAGTGCATTATGGACAAGAGTAACGGGCTCCTCTATTGCCTGTACTAGTAGTTGTATTTTATTATTTACAAACAAGCAACAACCAATGAATTACGTCAAAAATAACAAAGATGAAAAAGTACATAAAAGTAACAGGAATAGGAAATGCCAAAACAAATAAACCTGCAGATAAGTATTGACAGAATGAAATCAAATCACAGTCAAAAAGAAATATGTGAAAGCAAAACAATGGAAAATGGAAGAAAACGAAGCCCCTAAAGAGTGAGGGTAACGTAAGGTTTGTTAGCAAGTTAGATGTCTACAATATACAGGCTGGTCCAAAAGAAATGATACACAGAGATGTAGTGGATTCTGGACATCAGCAATTTCTGAATTAGCTAAGCCGGTCTCAGTACAAAAGTTTCAATTAACAGAGATACATTCTGCTGCACTGGGAAATCGAATTTAGACTTCCTCGATATCTGGAAAACTATTCGACATATTATCTTGGAATTTAACATAAATTAGGTCTTTATATTAGCGGCAAAAAATAATTCATTTAAAATTTGGCTATAGCGGATAGAGGACGATGCTGCCGTACCCTGTAAATTTAAAAATGTTAACACTAGTTTGCTAATGTAGATAGCAAGCATTTGATTAAAAAATGGTGTTCTCTTATAATTTATAAATGAAAATGTATTCTTGTTAAATGACTATAAAACCAAGTGTTTTTGAAATATTTTCAATTCTAGAGTGAGATTTAGTTTACAGAAGAAAGGTATGTCAAAAATAATGGATTTGATGTGTGTGTAACGTTAAGGGCATGAACCAGAATCGATGCGCTGCCCTGAATTGAGAAAAATAATTCTGACCATAAACGAGAAGGACACCGATAGGTATAACACAACTACAAGAAAAAGGAAATGGAGGGACCTTGACAGAAACTAAAAATTAATATACGCTCAAAAGGCGGCTTAACACGGCCCCTAGTATTGCAGTCCAGGCCGCGTCAACTCGCAGTATCGCAGTATGAGAGTCTGGCACTGTCAAATCTGGCTTGCTGTTCATTTTACTCAATTTTCGTAGAAAAAATTCACTAATGGGGAGATCCCGACTTTTGAATTTTGAACATTTTTTTTGCAAATGAGAGCGAACTAGGACCCCTAGAACCCATATCCGGGGTCAGTTTCAATTTTATATGTTTATATATATATATATATATATATATATATATATATATATATATATATATATATATATATATATATATATATATATATATATGTGTGTGTGTGTGTGTGTGTGTGTGTGTGTGTGTGTGTGTGTGTGTGTGTGTGTGTGTGTGTGTGTGTGTGTGTGTGTGTGTGTGTGTGTGTGTGTGTGTGTGTGTGTGTGTGTGTGTGTGTGTGTGTGTGTGTGTGTGTGTGTGTGTGTGTGTGTGTGTGTGTGTGTGTGTGTGTATCACACCGATAACTCAAAAAATAATGCGCTGATTTTAATAAAATTTGGCATGTACCTTTCTTTTGTAAATGGCTTGGACAAGTTAGTTAGTCAGGAAAATCAGACGAGGTTTTCCAGAAAAATTTTGAGTTTTCATTCGAAAAAAATTCATATCTCAAAAAGTAATAATCCGATTTTAATAAAATTTGGCACGTACCTTCCTTTTGCAAATGGCTTTGACAAGTTTGTTAGTCAAGAAAATCGGACGATGTTTTCCGGGAAAATTTTGAGTTTTCATTCGAACAAATTGTTTATCTTAAAAAATAAAAAATCTATGATAACCAAATTTGGTAGGTAGGTTAACGATATAAAAAGTAAACTATAAACCAAAATTTAGATTTCTATGTTACAAGAAAAAAAAGTTATAATAAAATATTTTGTGCCAGATCATTTCTATGAAAATTCACTACCATAACGCACTTGCTGCGTCCAGAACTTTTTATTTTGTCGATCGTGCTCTCCTACCTATGTAAATATGCAGCGGATCAACGACACTATTTTTTAATTTGTAAGCTTATAGAATAACAAGGAAATTTTTTTATGCAGTTGGGTTGAATCACAGTAAATTTTTGTAACACAGTCGTGAAAACATTTGGTCTCTAATTTAAAGAAAAGCCTGATAAACTAGTAGATTGTTAACTGATTTTATTGTCATAAATAAAATATTAAGTCAGCAGTAGGTATAAAACATCAGACTGATTAATAGTAGAGAGCTGCCTCTGACAGATATATCTACGACTATTATCCATTATAGGGCAAAGTTCATACACTAAAGGTCTTGATTTGAATTTAAACCTGCATGCTATGGAAATTACTACACACAATATGTTACTACAAAGGTCAAACCTAATTATCCACTAAAATCGTCCCTTGTTTTATTTACATAGGTACCAAACATAATAATCCTCCTTAACTTTGATTTGTTAACAGTTAGAAGTACCCTAATACATATTTTGGCCAAACTGGGCAGTTAAAAGGTTATCTAACAGGCAACCATTGTGATAAATCGTGCGCAGGAACTTTGTAAATTGTAAGAAAATAAAAGAATTGCATAGTACGTTGTACAGGGCTGCGTAAACAGTATTGCACCCAATGAGATTTTGCAGAAATAGTTTGACAATTCAACTTGCCATTTTGCGGGGTTAAATTATACAAAAATATCCATACTTTCATATAGAGTTTATTTGTTTTGTGCTACTAGTGTTTGTTAAAGGTCGCTATCTTGGATTTCTTTAAATATAAACCTAGGTTTACTTTGCTGTCATTTGGAAGGTAAATGATTTAAAAATGCAATACAGTATGTTAAACCTTTTTAAAAGAGAACAACAGTTTTGCGGTGACCTTCGTACGTGTTAGTAGTGTGGTGACGGGTGTCGTGCTAGGTGCGTAGTTTAAAGCTAGAATATTATAAGATGTCACAAAAAGACGATAGCTAACCACCGGATGGGGGCAAGTCACAACACATTTGGACGGATGACCTAGATCAGACGCCAGGCAATAAAATGGACGTGGAATTTGAGAAACATGGAATTAATGTAGAAAAGGATAAAGGAAGGTATTTATTAACAGATAAAACAAGAAAAAAAAGTACAAACAAGCAACACAAATTAGGACAGAGGTAAGTAATATTAGATATGGAAAATACAGATGGAATTAAAGAAAATAGGTACGTAAATTCAAATATATCAATACAGACCAATAAAAAAGTAGACGATAATTCGCCAGTAAGCAAACCAGATAAAAATAATCAATCACATCCCGTTATAAATTACTGTTTAAATGATTCAGGTCCATATTTTGTTTATGTTAAAAATAATGAGGAAAACATAGGAAAGGCGCATAGAATATCAACAGCAAGAATGACAAATAGGTTAGTACCTGATATACAGGATCATATATTAAATATAACAAGCACGGGTGTAAACACAATCAAAATACAATTACGTTCGGCGAAAAGTGCAAATGAAATCGCTAATAATTATTAATAATTAATAACTAAATGCTTCAACAGCATTAAAAGCAAATAATTATATCGTATATATACCGCAGTATTTAGCATATAGACGGGGAGTGATCAGAAATGTAGACTTAGATATA
Organism: Tillus elongatus; assembly: GCA_964006375.1. Classification (NCBI taxonomy): domain Eukaryota; kingdom Metazoa; phylum Arthropoda; class Insecta; order Coleoptera; family Cleridae; genus Tillus; species Tillus elongatus. Next base: position 135,517,652 of record OZ023266.1, on the reverse strand, counting down.
ACGGATGAAGAATTGTTACAAATTATAAAACCGTTTAATAGATCAGATATCAAAATAGGTCGCGTTAAAAGATTTAACAGAAGGGTAGTCGAAAATGATAACGTAAAATACGTACCTACACAATCTGTGCTATTGTCTTTTAGTGGCAAAGAATTACCGCAGAGAGTTCAGATAGAAAACATAGTTTTTTCCGTAGAGCCTTTTATTCAAAAAGTAGTACAGTTCCTCAAGTGTTTGCGATATGGCCATGTAAGCACGCAATGTAAGGGTAGAGAGAGATGTAAATATTGGGGGGGGGGGGGGGAATCATAATAACAATTCCTGTCAGACTATCCAAACGCCTTTTTGTATCCTTTGCGAGGGCATTCACGAGGCCACCGATAGAAAAAAAAAAGTCCTGAATTTGGCAAACAAAAAATCACCAAAATAATAATGGGGAAAGAAAACGTCCCTACAAGGAAGCTAAAGACAAATTTAAGACTAGTTATGCTTACCAAGTAAATAAACAAAATGAAATCGAAACAAATGAAAGAGGTGTAGTTCCAACTCAAAAACGGAAACGTACGCAGGTATATAATCCCAATAATCCCTTACTACAAGCACACAAATAAATCTTAAGCCAGCCGTTTGTTTTGCTTAACCCTATAGTAAACAAAAATAATAACCCCCTAAATTTTAATCAAAAAATAAACTCAAATACATTCGATATAAGCTATAAAAACGACCAAGCTTGTAAATCATTAGCTACACTGTTGACAAATTATCTAAAATAACCGGAAAGAACAATATATCAGAAGGAAATTTGACAGAGTTCTTAAAATCTAAGATTAACCAGATTATACTTTTAGATTAAAAATTCAACGTACTACAATATAACTGTAAATCTTTAATACCTAAAAAGGCCATCTAGAAAAATTCCTTTATGATCATAAAACATATGTTGCCATGTTAAGCGGAACATGGCTCAAAGAAAACTCTAACATTAATTTCACGGGATATAACATGGTTAGGAAAGACCGAAGCAATGACTACGGCGGAGTGGCTATATTAATAAAAAATAATTTAGTTTATGTTCCTATAGTGGATTTTCATCAGGTATCTGAGATTGCCACGGTTGCAATATCAGTCTCTCTTAATAATAAAATAACAATAAACTTCTATACCGTTAACATTAAGCCTGGACAGGAAATATCGTACATACCATGGAAAATTTTTTGCGTCAGCCTCAGAAAACTCTTTATTTTGGGGGGAGACCTATATATGGATCATATGGCGTGGGGCTGTACTGCCAACGAATCCCAAGGAGATATTTTCCTATCTGTGATAGAAGACATCGGGTTAGTCTATTTATACGACGGTGACCCTACATTGTTGCATCACCCGGGCAGTGCCGTTAGGTCTGCCGTTGACTTGAATATTGCTTCTCCAGATATCGCGCATCACTTCAAATGGCAAGTTGCAAGTGAAACACTTGGCTCTGATCATTATGTGATCAAATTTTGTTGACACTTTAGTAATCAATAGCAAACATGTAAATAGCTGTAATTGTACTCACCAACCTAGTCGAAAGTGGAATTTAGAAAAAGCAAACTGGGGCATCTTCTCAGAGGATATGGAAAATCAGTTCAGAGAACAAACCATAAATGTAGAAGAAACTAGTTATGAAGACTTTGTAAATAAATTAAATCGCGTTTCTTCAGATTCTATACCTCGAGTGAGAAGATGCTCCAGCGAGAAGTTTAGCAAGTCATGATGGAACGAGAAATGTTCTTCGGCCATTAGGCAACAACAGCGGGCTCATCAAGCTTACAAAATATTGTCTAACACAGAAAATTTTGTTAAATTAAAAAAAAAAAAACTATGGTAGTAACTAAAAGAACTATTTTGGAAAGCAAAAGAAGTTGCTGGAAGGAATACTGCAATACAATTAATAAAAATACTCCAATATATGATATGTGGTCTACAGTTAGAAGAATTAAAAATGCTACAGTCAATTTAAGGACCCCTTAAATAAGTATAGAAACTGCAGAGCAACTTCTTGCTAAAATGGCTGCCTGCACGGCACCAAAAAAATCCCCAAAACCTTATACAGACAAGAAAATACCCTGTTGTCAGAATTTGAAATGAACGAACTAGAAATCAGCCTTAAGCAAAGCAACAATACAGCTTCTGGAAAAGATCAGGTGCACTACTCTAGGCTTTCAAACTTAGGTAGAACATCAAGCGAGTTTTGCTACAACTAATAAATTATATATGGACGTCTGATAACATCCCGGCAGATTGGAAAACATACTTACTGATAATGGTGTTGAAACCAGATAAAGATCCCACTTAACTTCAATCAAATCGTGCCCTAAGCTCGGCCTCTTGCGCATTCAAAACCTTCGAACGAATGCTAAAAAGAAGACTGGAACACTGGCTTGAAAGAAAGAAAAAATGGCCTACCACACAATTTGGATTTAGAAAAGGCTTTTCATCAGTCGAAAATGTGAGTCATTTAGTGTGCGATATCAGCATCTCATTTGCCAATAAAAAGTCAGCAGTTGCAACCGTTCTGGATATTTGAAATGCATATGATCCTGTTAACTTAAAAATTGTACACAAAAAATTATAAAGGTTGGCTTGCCAGACACTTAAATTATATCGTTTTACGAAGATAGGAAACTATACGTACAGACAGGTCAAACCATTGTGGGCCCTAGAACCACCAATGTAGCTATCCCACAAGGGAGTATTTTATCTCCACTCTTGTACTTAATATATACTGAAGATATACAGAAGTGGGTTGATGACGTGGAGATACTACAGTTTGCGAATGACATTTGCGTTCATACATATAACTGTGAGATAGAAGACGGCATAGACAAGCTAAAAGCTAAATAGATCAATAAATAACCTAGTAAATTGGACAAATAATAACGGATTGGACCTATCAATAGTGTGTATCTTCACCAGAAAGAGAAGACCATTACCTAAGACCATAACTCTCGCTGATATGAAACTCGAAGTAGTACATGCAATACATTAGTTAGGGATGCTGATGGGCACCAAACTTCTATGGAAAGAACACATTGAAAAACTTGATGTAAAACAGAAAAAGCAATGAATATCTTGAGATCCGTTTGCCATAGCAAATGGGGCGCAGACCCAGAAACGTCTCTTTTACTGTGCAGATCATATATAAGGTCAATTACAGGCTATGGGTGTAGCCTATATAACCAAGAAAGTCAAGTGCATTTAAATAAGCTTAACGTTTTACAGAATAAAGCGCTCAAAATTAGTCTTGGAATATAAAGAAGCACACCTACAAACAACTTACTGGCGGAAGCATGCGAACCACCTCTGCAAAGAAGAAGAGAATATTTAACATCAAAATTTGTAACGAAACTTTTATCAAAAGACAGCCCTATCGTAACAAAACTCCATCAGCTATCCTTAATGGCGTTGACCCACACCTTCTGGAAAAAAAAACCCACTAATGGTAGACAGCTATGAACATCTGATCCCTTTCAGAAACGATATATGGTAAAATAAAGTAGACCCATATTACCAGATAGAACCTTCCATCATCGGGGTACAGGTTGCTTATACTGAAGATTATATAAACTTTCCCGCACTGATAAAAAACACCATGTTCAAATACGATTTAAATCAGATACTGAATAAGTAGTATCACATATATACTGACGCGTCGAAAAGCGAAGAGGGAGTTGGATGTTCTTTTTATGATCCACAGAACTTAATCCATATTTACCTCAAAAATTATAACAATTCATAAAGCAGTCCAGTATGCTGATACAATAGAAAACAGTGAGATACTAATAATTTCTGGCAGCAAAAGTGTTCTTCAAGCCATTGATAGCAGTTCCCACAAAAAAAGAAAAAACAATTATCTCATAACTGTAACAATAAATTCATTGATTGTTGTTGCCCTTACTTGGTGAAACTTGTCCATACTACATACAGACTTGGAGACTACTTCTCTGGCTTCACTGTTGGTTTTCGTTGGTAAAGGATGTAGCCAGCGCGTAAGCTAACTGGAGCAAGTGGCCCTTACGAATTCTGGATGTTCTAGGATGTTCTTCAACGTTTATGTGACTATAGTTTCGCTGCTTGACAGCATTCTCAGACAGATTGAAATTGAATTAGTACGAAATCATGATAAGTGAAATAATTGAAAATAAAAATGAAACACAGATGACAGATGAGGCTTTCAAAATGTCTACGTGAGGTAAGTCAATATTTAACATAAAAATAGAACTAGACTATAATAACTATGATAACAGTTACAACAATAAAATAACTAAACAATAACAGTATAAAAGCAGTCTCTATGCAACGAAAATATCGACATACATCATTATAAAGAAGAATATCCAAGAAAGGGGAATTCATTAAAACAGTTTGCTCGTTTAAAACAAGGTAGCTATGGAGTTTGTGTGCTTTCTAATTAAATAAGTCAAAGAAAATAAATTTAACTATTCTTTAAAAAAAAGTTGTAATAAGATAATGAGTTGAAGCATGTGGATATTTTCGTTGTATAGACACTGCTTATACTGTTATTGTTTAGTTATTTTATTGTTGTAACTGTTATCATAGTTATTATAGGCTAGTTCTAGTTTTATGTTAAATATTGACATACATCACGTAGACATTTTGAAAGCCTCATCTGTCATCTGTGTTTCATTTTTATTTTCAATTTGATTAAAAAAATTTCTGATCAAAACATCATATCATAACATAGCAACAGATCTTTATTTGTAGTTGTCATGATTTCGTACTAATTCAATTTTAATGTGTCTGAGAATGCTGTCAAGTAGAGAAACTATAGTACCAGAAACGTTGAAGAACATCCTAGAACATCCAGAATTCGTAAGGGCCACTTGCTCCAGTTAGCTTACGCGGTGGATACGTCCTTCACCAACGAAAACCAACCAAGCCAGAGAAGTAGTCTCCAAGTCTGTATGTAACAATAAATGCCATAAAACATTCAAGAGCACAGGGTAAAAATATTGTACTTGTGTGGACAAAAGCACATTCTGGCATACAGGGAAGCGAAATAGTGGATAATCTGGCCAAGCAAGCGACAACCGACGGAATTACCGAAACATACAAAATCCCAGTGCAAGATTTCTGGGTGTATCTCAGCAAATAATCACATCAAAAATGGGAAAAGGAATACAAACAAAATACAAAATGATTATGTTATAAGCAAATACAACCAACACTACCGGTGAAGCCATGGTTTGCTAAATTAAATTATAAAAAAAGGGAAATTTCCATTATTTGCAGATTACGCTCTGATCATATAATGGTACCTGTTTATATGCATAAAATAGCCTTAATAAACGACCCACTTTGTCAGTGTGGAGAGCTGGGGAGCACTCAGCACATGCTACAGTGTGCAGTCTAAAAAACCGTGAAATAAATAAATTCTGTAATCAAGTGCATGTTTGGGCGGGTGTTGATTGCCCCTTTAGCTTGCCACAGTTGCTACAAACAAAGCAGAAAAACATATACGATTGGTTGTTAAAACACATAAAAAATAAAGCTAGAACCATACCGTGATAAAAATACGCGTCATTTGTAAAGATAGGCATAAAGATAGTAGTCGTATATGTTTGTGTAATAATGTATTTGAGTATGTGGGTCGGCTATAGATGTATATATGTATATATAGGTGTGTATGTGGGTATGTATATATGTGTGGGTATATATAGTTGAGAGGCAATAAATACTATATAAATTAGCAATAATTTGGTTTACGACGTGAACAGTATATGTGTACTAAACATTCGTTAGCCGTTTAAGTAAATATTGTAAAGAAACATTTGCAAAGCTCAGTTTTAAGATCCTTTGTATCTCCCATTTGTTTATACCTTTATTCAAACCGTGGCTCAGTCTGTGTGTGTTTTGTGAGCCTTGAAGGGTCCCTAGGCGATACGTGTCCCCGTGAATTCCTGACTGATTGAAAAAAAATTAACAAAAAAATTAACAAAAAAAAACTGAAAATAAACAAAAAAACCTTGAAGTAAAAAAAACGTAAAAAAGGAAAAAAGACCAATTAGGAAAAAAAGAAAAAAAACAGCAAAACGAATGAATATGTTAAATGGTAAGAATATTGTTGTACTTGGCCTATTTAATTATATTAAAAAATAATTATAAAAACGACATAATGGTTGGAGCCACGATGAAATATTGTATAGAAAAATACCAAGGTGCATGACTTAACGCTCGACCGGAAAATTAACTCGGACAATGGGCTAATGGATAATAATCCTCAGCGAAAAAAATCGCGAACAACAACAACAAAAGATAACATTTTCTGGATGAAGGTAAATAAATAAAACTTGTTCAAAATTTAATTAAAAAAGGACATTTGTGTGTTATTTACTTGTTATCCATTTTTGAAATCTCTTAAGATGGTCTTTATCGCTTTTCCAATTCGAACTGATAACAAGGACAAAAAAATCAAATCTTCCTTATCTGTCTTAACCTAGCTCTTACTAAAACAATTTGAATGAGCGGTTTTCTCATGTACAATCGCATGTATAATATGACCTGCTTTCTGCGGAAACAAATGTACTTATACTGCTTGTCAAAGATTATATTACAGCCGTTTGTCATAATTTAAGATAGGTAAACACAAACCCTCGGGGGAACCTGTAACCCCTAGAGGGCGCGTCCTCAGGTGACGGATCAGGGAATGCCTCTCAGATATGAGTGGTAGGAGGGAAATGATATACCTTCCGCGGTCCAACAGGTACAGTAGCGTCTGACCCAGAGTGGGCGGCTACGAACAGCGTCTGACCCAGAGTGGGCGGCTACGAACAGCGCCTGACCCAGAATGGGCGGCTGAAGTTACAAACTCACCAAGACGTCTAGTCAACGTGGTGTTTTATGGCTAAATAGCCCCTTTGATCATGCCAGATGTAAAAACTGAACTACCCCAGGCGAGTAGAAAAGTATTTTCAAAATCTCGCACTGACAACCAGTCAGTCTGCCCCATGTGGGGTGGGGCCGGGGTGTGTGTGTGTGTTGTGGGTGGTGGTCTAACATATGGCAACGAGTACCAAACGTACCAACCAACAACAAAATACTGCATATTGCAACATACAATACCCGATCACTGTCAAGAAATGAAGGATTAATGGAACTAAAAGGCGAGTTAGAACGTATAAAATGGAACGTTGTCGGACTAAGTGAAGTAAAAAGACGAGGCGAACAGCTCATAGACCCTTAATCTGGGCACATGCTCTATAACGTGGGTGAAGAAGAGAGCTCCTGGGGAGGAACAAGATTTCTCATACACAAGCAGCACAAATCAAGCATCGTGTCACTAAATAAAATATCAACACGAGTTATCTCTTTGATTCTAAAACTCAATACCAGATACAATATTAACCTCATACAAGTATACGCGCCTACAACGGATCATGACGATGAGGAGATAGACCTGTTCTATGAGGACATTAACACTGCTCTAAACGAACACCTAGAGAAAATGATAAAACTTAAAAATGCACAAGGGCACACATCGACGAACAGGAAAGATATTCTAAATATAGTGGAAGAGTTTTATGGAATGCTATATAAAAGCCAAAGTGATATAAATCTACATCCAGAATCTGACATACTAACCCGTAAAAAAGGCGTGGTTAACCAAGGCTCGGAAATACTGATGGAAATATCACTAGATGAGATTAAACTAGCCCTAAAAAAAGATGAAAAATCAAAAATTGCCCGGAGAAGACTGCGTGGTTTCCGATGCGATAAATATTGGTGGTCGTTGCTTGCTCTAAAAAATCAAATATCTTTTCAACCTTTGTCCGGATCGGCTTTTGGCTCAGAAGTCAAGAGGTGGACCTAGAGGATGTTGTCAGGATGCTTGCGCTCCAGAACCTCTCGCTCAATGTTGGGCAGTGGCGGCACTTGGAGACGGCAGGAGGACCTGGGGCATGGCGTCTGGTCTTTTCGGTGGGGCCTGAGGTAGCTCGCGAGCTGGACGGGCAAGGCTGGCGACTGTACTTCGAGTTGGTGACTCTGAGTGTAACCAGAGTTCCGACATGGAGTGCGGTCGCCTCCGCCCGGCCTGCGGCGGGCGAACGGACGGGCTCCGACCAGGGGAGGCCTCCGCCCGAGCGGCGTCGCGATTAAATTCGCGGGGCAACTGCGGGTGGGCCAGATCAACCTTCAGCATAGCCGGGATGCCACTGGGGAGCTAGCAAAGCTCCTCGCAGGCGGTCCAGGCGGCGTAGTGTTGATTCAAGAGCCTTATGTGTTTAGGAAGCAAGTTAGAGGGCTTGGATGAATTGGCTTCAACATCCTCATCGGTGGTGAAGCACAGGAAGAACAACCAAGGACATGCATACTGGCGTCGAGGGATCTGGACGTGATGTTGCTGCCGCAGCTCGGGTCCAGGGACGTCACAGCAGCTGTCCTGGAGTATAAGGTGAGTAATATTAGGCTTAAGGTTCTGATGTGCAGCCTTTATGTTCCCTACGATCGGCGGGGGCTGCCTCCGTCGGAGGAATTGGTGCGTATCGTCGATTACGCGAGGGAGCATGGGCTACAACTGATAATAGGCTGCGATGCCAATTCTCACCACAGATTGTGGGGCAGCACGGATACCAACCCACGCGGTGAGGCTCTATTAGAGTACTTGGCTACAACGAACCTAGAGGTATTAAATAGAGGTACAGCTCCAACGTTTGTCAATCGTATCCGACAGGAGGTGATCGACATTACGTTAGCGAGCAGAGGAATAACGGAGGATATATCTAACTGGAGGGTGACGGAACACATATCAATGTCTGATCATCGTATGATCAGCTTTGAATTGGATGTGGACCGTGAGAGTTCTCCCCCCAGGAGAAATCCAAGGAAGACCGACTGGGATGCCTATCTAATAGGCCTCGGTGGGTCGCCAAGGAGCCCAGAGGGGAGTAGACTCTCTATAGAGGCATTAGATAGCGAGGTCGAGGCCCTAGAAGGGAAAATAATGGCAGCCTACGAGGCCGCGTCACCACTTAGGGGGGAACCGTCCATCAAAGTTAGATGGTGGAACAAGGATCTCGCCGTACTACGCGGGCGGACTCGGAGGGCCTTAAACCGAGCCGTCCGAGAATCGGGTGAAGCGGCCTGGGACGAGTTTAGGACTGCCAGAAGGGAGTTTAAGAAGGAATTACGCCGGAGTAAGCGAGCTGGTTGGCGCGCGTACTGCGGGGAAGTCAATTCCCTGCCTGACGCAGCCAGGCTGATGAGAGTACTCAAACAAGAGTTAGGTAGTAATGTAGGATCTTTAAGGAAACAGGACGGGAGCTGGACAAGCACCGGTGAGGAGACCCTGCGTCATCTCGCCGAAGTTCACCTTGAGGGCGGTGGAGCCGTCACGGAGGCTGCCGAACCGGGCCGGTGGACAGTCCCGAATGCGGACTGGCAGCTGGCGGAGGAGGTGGTCACAGATGGCTCTATAACCTGGGCGGTGAGCGAGTTCGCTCCATTCAAATCCGCAGGCTGCGATGGGATTTTTCCAGCCCTGCTCCAGAGGGGCCTGGATATACTGCTTCCCAACATAAGGGAGGTTTTTCGGGCCAGCCTGGCGTGGGGCTACGTCCCAAAGGCCTGGCGCCGGGTTAGGGGGGTCTTCATTCCCAAACCGGGAAGGGAGGACTACACGCTGGCCAAGGCGTACAGGCTAATCAGCCTAACATCCTTCCTACTTAAGGCATTGGAAAAGTTAGTAGATAGGTTTATGTTGGGAGGGATCCTCAAGGATCATCCCTTCCACAAAGGTCAGCACGCGTACCAGCGGGGGAAATCGACGGAGACGGCGCTCCACGCTGTGACGCGGAAGGTGGAAAGGGCTCTACACTACGGGGAGAGCACATTAGCTGTGTTCTTCGATGTGGAGGGGGCCTTTGATAAGGCAAGGACGGATACGGTCTGTAACGCCCTACAGGAGAGGGGAACGCCGAGGTCCCTAATAAGCTGGGTGGCGAGCATGCTGGGGGACAGGAGAGTGTCGCTGACCTTGAGGGGCCGAGGGCTGGACGTTGGGGTGACGGGCGGCTGTCCCCAGGGGAGCTGCCTTTCGCCTCATCTATGGTGTCTGGTCATGGACGGCCTCTTGGAGCGGCTCTCTGAGAATGGCTTCTACGCACAGGCGTACGCTGATGATGGGCTGGTCTTAGTCACCGGCAAATTCCTCGGCGTCGTCTGTGAGTGCATGCAAGCTGCCTGTAGCATAATCGAAAGGTGGTGTGGTGAGCAGGGACTCTCCGTAAACCCGGCGAAGACGGAGATGATTCTATTTACCAAGAAGAGGAAGGTAGAGGGGTTCAGGGCGCCCGTGATGTTTGGAAAACCTTTAGCTTTAGTGCGGGAGGTCAAATATCTGGGGGTGATCCTGGACCCGAAACTAACATGGGGGTCGCAAATAGAACGAGTTGTGAGGAAGGGAGTAGCGACCCTCTGGCAGCTGCGTCGTGTGATAGGGAGGACCTGGGGAGTTAACCCCCGGATCCTTCATTGGATCTACACTGCGATCGTCAGGCCGAGAATCCTCTATGGGGCGTTGGTCTGGTGGTGTGGTGTGAACCAAACAACCAGCAGGAAGCTGGCCAAACTCCAAAGGCTGGCTATCCTGGGTATCACAGGCGCTATGAGGACGACACCCTCAGCCGCACTAGAGGTCCTGTTGATGCTGCCACCGCTTCCCATCTGTATCAGAAGGGAGGCTATGGCGTCGCATCTTAGGATCCGGGACTCAGGTAACTGGAGCGGAGAGGGAGCAGTAATAGGGCATGCAAGAGTCGCCAAGGAGGTGGAAAAGGAAATTCCGATTTCCGCCATAAAGGTGAGGGATGCCGAGGACGATATTAGGTTGACTAGGCCATACACCCTCAGGATCCCCAGTAGGGATCAGTGGAGGGAAAATGAGGTTACATTCCAGCCCGCAAGCCTGGTCTGTTTCACCGACGGATCGCGGCTGGAGGACCAGCAATCCTCCGGGGCAGGAATATACATCGAGGGCCTGGGGGTGCGCGAGAGCTATGCTCTTGGCGCATACACCACGGCATTCGAAACAGAGGCGTATGCTATCCTGTCTGTGGCCAATAGACAGGATGTGAAGATGAGTCCCGAGAAATGTGTGTGCATTTGCTCGGATAGCCAGGCGGTCCTCCGGGCAGTCTGCGCGGCCAGAATCAGGTCACCCCTGGTTCAGGAGTGCGCTGACGCCCTCAGAGGGCTAGCCAGGACGAAGGAGGTGCAACTGGTGTGGGTTCCGGGACACTGTGGCGTGGCGGGGAATGAGGTGGCGAATAATCTCGCAAAGCTTGGTTCCCGGCGGCCGTTCTGTGGCCCGGAGCCTGCGATAGGCATAAGTAGGAAGACAGTCTCTGTCGTCTTAGACAGGTGGACCGAGGAAGCAATGGAGAGGCACTGGGGGTCGGTTGATGGCTGCAGGCAGGCGAGGGACTTCGTGGAGGGGCCGGACAGAGATAAAGCTGTCTGGCTACTCGGAAGGAGTCGACCTGCGCTTCGCCGCATCCTCGGGGTGCTGACAGGCCACTGCGCCCTTAGAAGACACCTCACATTGATAGGCGTAGAGAGGGATCCCATTTGCCAGGAATGTGGCGAGGATGAAGAAACGTCCTACCACTACCTGTGTGAATGCGAGGCTTTTGGGAGTCTTCGAGCAGAATTGTTCGGATCAAGGACTCTGCAGAGGAATCAGGTAAGTACCGTCCAATTGAAGACCGTCACGGCCTTCATCTCGAGGTCGAGGCGGTTTGGCGACGGAACCGAGGAAGAGTAGAGCATGGTTGCTGGGTTGCTGGGGTTGGCAAAAAGGGCCCATTGTGGCCTACTTGCTTGGCGTTGGCCTCCCCACCACTGCTACTACTACTACTTGTCTGTTCAATAGTACGATATCAGAAAAGTGGCACAACACCATCGTAATACTGATCCACAAGAAAGGAGACATCTCGAACCCAGAAAATTACAGGCCGATAAGTCTACTTAGCCACCTCTACAAATTATTTACTAGAATAATTACCACACAACTTGAAAAGAAGTTAGACTTTATCAAGCCAGTAGAACAGGCCGGTTTTCGAAGTGGGTTTGCAACCAATGATCATCTTCAAAGCGTTAAAACAGTGATTGAAAAGACCATCTAATATGGCAGACCACTTGTCCTTGCTTTTGTGGACTTCCATAAGGCTTTCAACACTGTGGAGCTGGACGCAGTGTTGCAGTCCCTGGAAGCATGCCGTATTGACTATCGCTACATCAGACTAATCTACAACATATATAAAAATGCTACTCTTGTGGTAAAACTACATGAAAACACGAATCCTATAAAAATTGCGAGAGGAGTAAGACAGGGAGTTACGATGTCTCCAAAACTGTTTATGACCGTCCTGGAGTATGTGTTCAAGAAGCTAGATTGGGACCAAAAAGGTCTAAGAATAGACGGCCAAAGTATGTCAAACTTACGGATTTCAGACGACATTGTCTTACTAGCTGACAACTTGGAAGATATTAGAGTGATGTTACAGGAAATTCAGGAGGTCTGTGCAACAGTGAGTCTAAAAATGTACATCAGAAAAACAAAATTAATGACAAACCTCGTCCCTAGTAACAACCTAGCTATTGAAAACTCTGAGGTGGAATGGGTAGACAAATACAAATATTTGGGCCACGAGATAAGCATATCGAAAACCAACCATACATGCGAGATAAACAGAAGAGTTATACTCTCCTGGGCGGCTTACGGCAAACTTAGAGAGGCTTTCAGAAGCGACCTTCCGATATGCTTGAAAAGAAAAGTTTTCAACCAATGTGTTCTACCGGTTATGACCTACGGCGCCGAAACACTAACCCTTACCAACGCTTTTGCTAAGAAACTAAAAGTAACAGCGCAAAATGGAGAGGTCGATGCTTGGCGTTTCGTTACGTGACCACATTAGAAATGAAGAATTACGCAGAAGAACAGGCGTGACTGATGTAGTCGTACATGTGGCAAAACTCAAGTGGAAGTGGACGGGACATGTGGCTCGCATGCAAGATGATAGGTGGACAAAACTCTTACTTGGATGGACACCCAGATCCAATAAAAGAAACAGAGGAGGACCACCAACTCGCTGGACAGACGACATTACAAAAATTACAAAAAACTGGATTCGTAGCGCTCAAGACATACAAGAATGGACTCAACTAGGGGAGGCCTATGTCCAGCAGTGGATGCAGAGGGCTGATTGATGATGATGATGAAACACAAATGAATTTTACCGAAATTGAGCGCATTGAATTATTAATAATTGTTGGATTCGGTGATTGAAATTGGACCCATTTTGAAGTTTGTCATGTGCTCAACGACAGTCATCCAAACAGACCTCTAATCGGCATATCTATCGTATCCCGAGCAGTTCAGCGATTTCTTGAACTAAGAAGTGTAAAAAAACGTCCAAGTCTTGGACTTGGACCGAGAACAGCAACAAATGATAACATTGCATTGAAAGTTTTACAAGCAGCTTTTAGTAGATCATAATGTGTTTCGAGGTTGAATAAAAAAATATTGTAACAGTCTAAGTATCATCTCTACCAACTACATTTAGTTCATCAAATCTTAGAAGACGATTTTGATGGCGGGTTGCAATTCGCAGAAATTATGACGGAAATAACTGGAGCTGATCAAAATTTTGTAAGAAACATTGTTTTTTAGACAAAGCCACATTAATGTTAAATGTGAACAGACGTAACTGTAGATACTGACACCCTGCTGATCTCCGTGTCAACTTGGAAATTCACTCATAATTTCCAGAAAAACCTAATGTTTGGTGTCAAATATTGGACAGCTACGTCATCGGCCCGTTCTTTATAATTGGTACATTAACATCTGTGTTACTTGGCACTATGGAAAAATCAAATTGTACCAAAAATAACCAAATTCAATTAATCTGCAAGCCTTGCATCAAGATAGTTGCCTGGTGGTCTTTCACCCCCTTTTTTTTCAGCAAGTCCGCGTATTCCTAAATCACAATTTCCCAGGCAATGGAATTGACGGGGGGATCCGACTGAAGACCTCCTAAGTCTCCGGACATGACTCCCGGTTACTTTTTCTATTGGGATATTTGAAAAGTATTGTGTATCGTAATAGTCCAGCAACATTAGATAAATTAAAAAGTCAAATTAGAATTACGATCGCAATGCGCCGGCATATGTGCAGAATACATTGGGCGCTTTTGTTTATAGATTTAGACATTGTCAAGAAGTAAATGGACAAAAATTTATACAGTTATTGTAATTCTCTTGAATAAAGTAACTCAATTTTCAATTATTTTTTTGCGTGAAGTTTAATTTTCTAATTTTCTCCGTTATTGTAAAATAAACAGGCTCATGATATAACGCATTGCATTTCCAAGTGAATTATCTACCAAATGACAACCCAGGTTGTCATTTAAACAAATTCAAGACGGCGGCCTCTGACAAATACCAGTCGCAGAAAACAAATGAAGCTCATAACAAAATATATACAGGGTGTACCAATCTTACGACAAAGTTTGCTAACTCCTTTTTTATTATAGATATAAAAATTTTTCTCAGCAAATGTGGTACAGGGAGCTAAGATGCACAATTTAAAATTATTTGGAATTATACAGGATGATTCGTAATTCAGGTACGAATCAAACACCTGTTTTTTGAATTGAAACCTCTGTATATTATACTTTCGGATAAATCAAATCTTCCCGAATTCTCCATTATAAGTTTTTACTACATTATACAGGGTACTTTAGGAGATATGGATCGTTTTGTATTAAATTCATACGTCTTTTACCGCCCTGTATAAGAATATACATTAAAGGAAAAAAATAATTATTGGCTGTTTGAGTTTTGGTATATGATGCAATATCATCATCTGTCGTTATTCCTTCACTTAGTGGTGGTTTCTCTACAGGGCAGTTAAAGCTTTAACCTTTTATTTTCTTTCTTAATCTAAATAAAACACACTGTATTTTATATCATACGTGCAATCCTCTATTATTCTCCTTTACTTTTTGTTAGGGGTTCTCTATACCTAAACTCAGTAATTGATGAGATATTTGAAGATATTTATTGAAATTCAAATTGTCAGATAAATTTAACATGTCTATAGTAGGCGTTGAGTAGAAAAATTAAGATATATATTTTTTTCTTTTGTTTAGTAAGAAATTGACAGATAAAAATTGTTACAGAGGATCAAGCAAATTTAACTAATACAGTTATAACGATTTAAACATTTTACCATTGTATATTTTTTAAAGTTATGGAATCTAGTAAGACGAAAACCAAATAATAATGCAATACCTTAATGCATCAAGTTTTCGCAGTGACTCCCTCCAATACAATAATGTAGTCGACACTCAAATAGCTGCTTACATTTTTAAGAATGACACTTCGAAACGCCTAGCTAATCCTATTTTTCATGTCATCTTTTGTCGTTGCGGGTTCTTTGTACACTTCACCTTTAATAAGCCCCACAAAAAGAAGTCCACTTTTGTCAGGTCAGGAGACCGAGCTGGCCAATCATAAAGTCCTCCTCTGCATATCCACCTTCTTGGAAATATATCATTCAGGTGGAACCAACGTGTATGATTCACAGCCGCGCCATCGTGCAAAAAACACACGCCTTGAAGGATGTTGAGGGGAACTTCTTCCAGAAAGATTGGTAAATGATTTTGAAGGAAACCTAAATAAACTTCACCGTTTACTCTTCCTCCAAAAAAGTGTGGTCCTATTACATGATCACCTACAATCTGGATCTTTTGTCAACGTGTGTCAAAAAAGCTAGTCAAAGAGTGGTAAACTATAGGATTAGTTTCTAAATGTCCACACGTATTAAGAGGTGCTTTTATTTTGATTGACAGATGAAAACCAGATTTCAATGCAGCTCCAGAAGAGGAATTCATCATATCTTAAAAATGGAAAGTGCGTTGTTTAAGTTCATTTTGGTGGTTTGGCATTCAATCTTGCTGAGAAAAATTATCTTTCTCACACATTCAACAACGAAAGGTAAATGGCTGAAAAAACCTGGCTTTATAGTTTCTTAAGAGACAGTTATTCGCAAGAGCACCTAAGGCAACTTAAATTGGACATGCAATAGGATTTAACTGAACCGCTGTTAACTGAAATCTGCGACAAACATCATTCATCCTCAGAATTCATTTGAAACGTCGATGACACTGGTGTCACGACAGCTCGTTATAAATAATCCAAATTGGATTAATTGGAAAACCACAAATCGGGCCTCTCGTTTCTGCTGAAGGAGGCACTCTTGTCACAGTTGACATTTGCATTAGCCCAGTTGTTGCCCTCATGCTCCCTATCTTTATTTTCTCCACAAAAAGAGTAAATCCAGATTTATTTGACAAAACTCTCTCATAAACTACAGCTGAATTTCACTCATTTTGCTGGATCTAGAAGAAAATTTTTAATAATGGGTTTGAAAGATTCCAGTAAGTACACAAAGCCTGGGTTAAAAAATCCAATCTGCTGCTTCTAAACGGCCATTCCTTACACACCAAAACGTTGTGGTAAAAAATATGACACGTGTAAATAGTATGGAATTACACTGTGTCTTCTCTAAACTGCACCCAGCGAATGGAACCATTGGATATGTCTATTACGGACGCACTAAACACATATTATACAGAAGAAACAAGAAAATAGTTTTGTGATCATCCGGGAAGGTGTATGATAATTGTATAAATTAAAAGCTGTTCCAAGTGACTTTCGTTAAAGCAGCAACCAATGAGATTGCTATAAATTGCTTCACAAATACTTAATACTTTTTCAATTAATCAAGATGTGTTTGATAACTGGATGTTTGCTTCTTGAGTGCCCATGGAAAGAAAGAGCTTGAAGCGGGGATACTGCTACCGGAACACCGGAGTTGGTTCCCCGTGGCAGTACCCAAATCTGCTGTTTCAACTGAGTTATTAGAGCTGACACATCTGACGTATCGTGAAACGCAGGATTTCCTTCATATCTTTATATTCACTTTTCCACGACAAACTTTCTATTGTTATTTATTTCAACTTTTGTCAATTATTGAATTTACAATTTTTGGATGGGAACTCATACTTATGCAAATTCTCTACCATAAGACATTTTCTGCGTCCACACTTTTTTATAGGCGATTATTCTTATTAAAAGCAATATCAATTTGGGATATCTAAACGCCAATTGTTTCTTCGTATGCTACAACTAAAAATATTGTTTCTTCGAAAGAAAATAACTTTTTACAATCAATGTTGCACTAAGTGCCCGGTTATGAACAACCCTCCCCTGCACTATACTACTATTCTATATGCGTTGTAAACTCAGTAAAGCGTGGAATATCTAGGTTATACTCTCTTGACTTGCCCAAGGTTAGATAGCTGCTCAATTGGTGCTTCGTTGCTCAAATTCGCACTAGTAGTCTTCAACAACATCAATATAGATTAGTGAATTTTCGTAGAAAAAATTGACTCATGGGGAGATCCCGACTTTTGAATTTTGAAAAATTTTTTGCAAATGAGCGCGAACTAGACCCCTAGAACCCATATACGGGGTCAGTTTAAATTTTTATATGCTTATATATATATATATATATATATATATATATATATATATATATATATATATATATATATATATATATATATATATATATATATATATCACACCGATAACTCAAAAAATAATACGCCGATTTTGATAAAATTTGGCACATACCGTCCTTTTGTAAATGGCTTGGATAAGTTCGTTAGTCAGGAAAATCGGACGAGGTTTTACGGAAAAATTTTGAGTTGTCATTCAAAAAAAATATTATATCTCCGGAACTAACAAAGTAGTGGCAACCAAATTTGGTACGCGGGTTCATATCATGATAGGTAAGCGACCTACTAAAATTGAGCTCTGTAGGTTAAAGGAAAAAAAGTAACAGGCATTTAAAGAAAAATAAATTTGGGTTTTCCTCAAAACGTCAAAGTCGCGATTTAAAATGTCAAAATTGGTAATATTTAGACAATGAACCTGAAATTAATATGAGCTATGGAAAGAAAACGTCTCAAGAAGAATGCTTTACAAAGCCTGAACTCTTAGTTTCAATCGTCATTGTCCTTCATTTTACTAAAATGTTTCCAGATAATTCATTTAAAATAGACCCTTTCTCTGATGCTTTGGCAGTAGTGTTGGCTATAGAGTTCATCGTTTAATATACAATTTTTGTCAAATTTTCGTAAAAAATCATTAAAGCTCAATATATCCGTTATTATGCAAGTTACGAAAAAAAATGGTATACATTAATTATAGGGTGTCTTGAGCTACATCTTAAAATAATTTCCACAATTACAGGGTGGCCCATAAGTCGTTGGTAATTAAAATTTTCTTTTTTTTAATCCAACACGCCCTATGTTACTGCATTTTTGCATTTTCCATCTAAATATAATACATCTTTGTAAGAAAAGAAATTAGGGACGCAGCAAGTGCGTTATGGTAGCGAATTTTCATTAAATGCTTCAAATCTGAATAGTTCAATTTACTATTAACCTATAAGGTTGACTAGGAAACCAGTTTTTTCTGGAACAATTTAAGTTTACTTTCGGAAATTGTTGTACATTTTCAAGCAATAAAGTTATTTTGATGAAACATGGCACATTGTTTCTATGATGCCTGCTTTCTTAAAAAAAACATGTTTGCTATTAAAAACATTTTTATGATTTTATTTTAAATCGAGCACGCCCTATGTTATTGCATTTTTGCATTTTCCATCGAAATATAATACATATTTGTAAGAAAAGGAATTCTGGACGTAGCAAGTGCGTTATGGTAGCGAATTTTCATTAAATACTTCAAATTTGAATAGCTCAATTTGCTATTAACCTATAAGGTTGACCAGGAAACCAGTTTTTTCGGGAACAATTTAAGTTTACTTTGGGAAATTTTTGTACATTTTTAAACAATAAACTTATTTTGATGAAACATGGCACATTGTTTCTACTATATAGATTGATGGCTGTTTTCTTAAAACATGTTTGCTATTAAAAACATTTTTATGAAAATTCACTACCATAACGCACTTGCTGCGTCCAGAAGTTTTTTAATTCGGGTTTTAGTGAATTTTCGTAGAAAAAATTCACTAATGGGGAGATCCCGACTTTTGAATTTTGAAAAATTTTTTGCAAATGAGTGCGAACTAGGACCCCTAGAACCCATATCCGGGGTTAGTTTCAATTTTTATATGTTTATATATATATATATATATATATATATATATATATATATATATATATATATATATATATATATATATATATATATATATATATATATATATATTTATATATATATATATATCTATATATATATATATATATATATATATATATATATATATATATATATATATATATATATATATATATATATATATATGTATCACACCGATAACTCAAAAAATAATGGGCCGATTTTGATAAAATTTGGCATGTACGTTTCTTTTGTAAATAGCTTGGATAAGTTCGTTAGTCAGGAAAATCGGACGAGGTTTTCCGGGAAAATTTTGAGTTTTCATTCGAAAAAAATTCTTATCTTAAAAAGTAATAAGACGATTTTAATAAAATTTGGCATGTACCTTCCTTTTATAAATGGCCTTGATAAGTTTGTTAGCCAGGAAAATTGGACGAGGTTTTCCGGGAAAATTTTGAGTTTTCATTCAAAAAAAATTTTTATCTCAAAGAATAATGGGCCTATTTTGATAAAATTTGGCATGTACCTTCCTTTTGTAAATGTCTTTGATAAGTTAGTGAATCAAAAAAATCGGACGAGGTTTTCCGGAAAAATTTTGAGTTTTCATTTGGAAAAAATTTTTATCTTAAAAAATAAAAACTCTATGATAACCAAATTTAGTAGGTACGTTTAGGATATAAAAAGCAAACTATACGCCAAAATTTAGATTTCTATGTTACAAGAAAAAAAAGTTATAATAAAATATTTTGTGCCAGATCATTTTTATGAAAATTCACTACCATAACGCACTTGCTGCGTCTTCGACTTTTTTTTATTTTTTTGGAATCTCTTATTATTAAAACTATCTTCATTAACATGTGATATCTACGGTCGCGGTGGAGGGACTGGAATAGCCCACTCACAATAAAATCTATCTAACATGTGATATTTAATAAACTGTTTGTTCCCTTACATGTAAAGACGCCGTAAAAAGCCAGTAGGATGCCCATGTCCTGCATGAATGTCCACTAAAAAGCACATAAAATGCTTGTAGAAAATTTCATTGTGAGAATCGAGCTAACGCCGCCATCAGCTTTTTGTGCTGGTCGTAATTAAGTTCTCAAAACGCCCCCATTTCCGTTCTTTCCTTCTCGCTTTCCACTTCCCATTCAAGCAGACGATAATTCAGGTCTGTATATTACATGCCATTGTAAATTACCTAAACACAAGAAGCGGCAAGGCGAGTGATACGCCAATAATGAACGCATTAAGTTCTTGTTACGGACCACTTGACAAGTCAAAAATATAAAACCTGCTTACTTATTACTTTTAGCTAACAGAAAAATAAATTCCTTCTGCCTTCCTTTGTTTATGTAATCATGTTTTATGAGAATTGAAATTCAGCTTTTCCAGATAACATTACGACCCTCTGGATTGAGCTTGAGGGGTTTATTTGAGAACAGACTGTCGTGGATTCACCGTCTTCTAGCCCGTTTCTGTTTATTCAAAATTAAATAAGACTTATTAAATGTATGCCTCAAGTAATTACCAAGTATTTTTTTTTAAGAAAAGCACTTTGCTACATACCATTTAAACTTATTTTAAGCTTAGGAGTGGGTATCTAAAAGAGCGCGAATTATTAAAAAAAATATTTATCTATTTAATTTCCAAACAAAAAATAATGACATTCCAAAGACTCTCCACTGGTACTAGTTCACTTGTGTAATCTTTTATTCCACTGTTCGAAATATTTTTTAAATTCGCGATGCCCGACAGCGCCTCCGCAGGTTTTACTTCACCTCAGCAACATCGGCAAAACGCTTTTCTTTCATGCCTCTTTTTATCGGGGGAAAATAAAAAAAGGCTCAGGGGATAAGGTAGGGTCAACAGGGGGGATGAAGCAAGCGGCTCATGCCATTTTCGGACAAAAATTAACATACAGCCCACTGTGATTGTATTGTGTGCAGGTGCACCATCCTCTTAAATCTATAAATTATTTTCCCTATATTCTAAGGAAACGAGATTAATCAAACCGGCTAGTTCATTTCTTAGAAAATTTAAATAATGTTTTTCAAGCAAAGTGCCTTCATAAAGATATGTACCCATTATGTTACCATTAAACATTTCACACCAAACCGTTAACTCCAAAAACGGTTTGATTTTTATTTTGGCGCATCCATCTGGGATTGTTATAATCAGACTAGTATTGGTAGATATTCCTAATAATTATGCCATTGTTATCAAACCTACTTTCGTTATTTTATAACACCTTATTTACTAAGTTATCATTTTCCCCATAAAGCACCGATAATTGAGGAACGAGATATTCTTTATAAGAAAAATACTTATTTCCAGGGTAGAAAAGAACAGAACAAAGCTATACTCCAGACTGAATTTACTTAATAAAATCCCTACGCGTTTCGGCCCATATATCTGGCCATCTTCAGGGGCTTCCTGAAACATTACAAAAGGTGGTTGTGTCAGAAACAAAGTTTCTGGTAGGTCGGCAAGTATCACACGACACAAGCAGTTACAAAATTCTAAACAGTCTTACAATAAAAGTCTAAACAGAAACTAAAGTAAACGCTAACATGCTCTACAAAAGTTATATTTATAAAATCAAAGCTAAAAGCTAAAAGTTGAGAAGTTAAAAACATCAAAATGTGCAAAGCTTGGTCGAGGCACCTCCAAGCAGCAAAAACAACAATGCAAAATCAGTAAAAATAGCAAAAAACGGGTAGAAACCCGTGTAAATTAAGTTTAAAAGTGCACTGACACACCACAATCTAAGGTCTTTAAACAAATAGATAGAGTAGCTGTCACGGCAGGCTGCACAACCAGAGCAGAACTTTCAGAGAAAAACATTGAGTTAAACCTATGATACCTATAAAGAATAAAACCAAAATGGCTAAACATACTTACGTTCTGTTTTTTATAACAGGAACTGAACTTTACAAGAAATCTATCATAATGGCTGTTTTCATCGACTGTGGCTTTTGTTTCCCTGCACTATATGGGTGAAGGCAAAATTAGAAGCATTAAAACCTCAAATCCAAGCAATGGAAAAAGGGCAATACAAATAAAAATTTTGCATTTGAAATGGGGGACAGTTAAAAGCCGAATATATGAAGTGAACGGGAAGGGGGGGCAAACAAACGAACTACGACTATTAGCTAAATGTGACAAGTGACATTGACATCAACCCGGCCGTGCCGAGCAGCACAGAACAAGTAACATTTCCGGCTCCTTGACTCCACATAATACTTAGGTTTTTCACTGTAGATGGCACTAGTTCAGTATATGTCTATAAATTGGCGAAAAGTTAATCTCACTGGTATTAGAAGCATTTAGAATAGTGTTGTTGGAGTTGTAGGTGTATCTGTAGATTTACATCTCTTCAAGGACGAACTCCTCAGTTCCAAAAGTGGATGGGTGAAGGATTTTAACATTGTTTTCTTTATCAAAGACATGGTCAGTCTCTCTGAGGTGGCAACCAAAAGCTGAAGTGACGTTATCAGCATTGTTTTTGCTCCTGAGATGTTCGGAAATTCTCGTGTTTAGAGCTCTCCCAGTTCTACCAATATACACAGTGTTGCAACCAGGATCTCCACAGCTAAGGCGATAAACTCCTGACTTCTTCAAGAGGGTGATGCCGTCTTTATTGTGAACTAACATCGTGTTCAGGGTGTTCTTAGATTTGGAAGCGAATTTTACATTGTCTCTCTTCAAGACCTTTGTGATGGCACTAGTAATAGGTCCACGATATGTCAACGGAAAGTAGTAAGTGTTGTCAGCCTGAGATGATGGGATGACTGAACTGTCTTCTGTTAGAATTTGGCGACTTTTTTTTACTGATCACTCTATCGACAATGCTGATAGGATAATCATTGTTAGTGGCTAATTGCTTTATAATATTTAGCTCATTATCAAACTTTTTCTGTGACATGGGGATTTTAAAAAGCCTGTCTATCAAAACCTCAAGGACGCCAGTTTATGAGAGATGTGATGAAATGATCTGAATGGAATTAAGTGGTCTGTTTGGGTTGGTTTTCTGTAAATTTCAAACTCTATGTTGTTTTTGCTGCTTGGATGTGCCTCAAGCAAGCTTTGGACGTTTTGATGTTTTCACCTTCTCGACTTTTAGCTCTGATTTTATAAATTTAACTGTTGTAGAGCATGTTAGCGTTGACTTTAGTTTCTGTTTAGACTTTGCTTGTAAGGCTGTTTAGAATGTTGTAACTGCTTGTGTCGTGTGATACTTGCCGACCTACCAGAAACTTTGTTTCTGACACAACCACCTTTTGTAATGTTTCAGGAAGCCCCTGAAGATGGCCAGATATATGAGCCGAAACGCGTAGCGCTTTTACTAAATAAATTCAGTCCGGAATAAAGCATTGTTCTGTTCTTTTTTACCTTGGAAATATGTCTTACCCAGACGTTGTGACGTTCAGAAATTACAAATACTTATTTCTCTTCAAATTCTTTTGGCCAGAAATGACGAAAACTTTTGACTGGACTTGTAAATGTTTTAGGGATGTGTAGAAGTAGTAGTAGCAATGGTGAGGAGGATAACGCCAGGCAAGTAGGCCACAACGGGCCCTTTTGGCTAACCCTGGCACCCATGCTATACCCCTCCTCGGTTCCGTCACCAAACCTCCTCGACCTCTAAATAAAGTCCATGACAGTCTTCCATTGGACGGAACTTACCTGGCTCCTTTTCAGAGTCCTCGAACCGAACAAATCTGTTCGAATACTGCCAAAAGCCTTACATTCACATAGGTAGTGGTAAGACGTTTCTTCAGTCTCGCCGCATTCCTGGCAAATGGGATCCCTCTCGACACCTATCAATGTAAGGTGTCTTCAGAGCACAGTAGCCTGTCAGCACCCTAATGGTGCGGCGAAGCGCAGGACTACTCCTACCAAGAAGCCCGACAGTCGTGTCTTTGTCCGGCCTCCCCACGAGATCCCTCGCCTGCCTACAGCCACCGCGAGGGATATGTCAGCGCTGATAATCGCTACATGGAATATAATAAGTCTATTTGCATCCGGAAAATTATATAACTTAATCCTGCAAATGAAACACCTAAAAATTGACATCATGGGAATAAGTGACGTACAATGGCCAGATGCAGGAAATACCAAACAAAAAATGGAATGTTGTACTACTCAGATAGCAACGAATCAACTCATGAATATGGCGTCGGCATTATAATTAGCAAAAAAACTAATATGTCCGTAGTTTGTTTCACTCCCTACTTAGTAAGAATTATAATAATACAACTACAATCAAGTGAAGGAATGTTGAACATTGTTCAGATATATGCACCCACAGCGGATAGGAATGATGACAATATAGATAAAATTTACTACGATTTAGAACACCTCCTGAAGTCAGGGAAGAAACACCATGCAACTGTAGGTATGAATGATTTTAATGCCAAGATCGGCCAGGGGCGGATGGGGATTTACGTGGGTGAATATGGTTTGGGTGAGTACCATGAAAGTGGAGACCGACTACTGCAGTTTTGCCAAACGGTGGATATTTGCGTGGCTAACACATTTTTAAAGTACACAAACGAAGGCTATATACATGAAAGTCTCCCATGGACCGACTTGTAGTGGCCACACTAAAAGCCAAACTCAAGAAAAAAACCCATGAAACGACCGGACATAGTAAAACTAAAAGAACAAGAAATAATAGAAAATACTACAAGAAACATCAATGTGAGACCGCCAATGATTAGAATATTAAATGAAGCAACAAGTAATATCAACGAAAAGTGAACGAATATAAACCAGGCAGTAACAAAAGCAGGAAAAGGAAACTTGACAGCAACAAGATCAAAACATAAAGAATGGATTACAGATCAGATACTTCTACTAATTAAACAAACAAGGTCATTCAAAACACGAGATCCAACCAATTACAAATCCACAAATATATCGATAGAGAAAAATTAAGGAACCAAAGTACCAAGAAATAGTTGAGTGAGAAATGCCAGGAAGTTAAAAAACTAGACAAAATATATGATACGTTCAACTTACACAATTATATGAAACAGATGGCAGCAATGAGAAAATCTGGATAATCTAGACAACTAAGAGACGCCAATGGTACACTGATAACAGATGTGATACAGAAACTGGATAAATGGACCGAGTAGGTAACAGAACTTTTCGAGGACAAGAATAGAGGAGAGAACAAAAATGAATACACAGAAGACCCAGGACCTGAAATAATGATACGAGAAATAGAATATGCACTCAAACAGGCCAAAGATGGGAAGGCTAGTGGATACGACGAGGTTCCTGCGGAGTTGCTCAAATTGATGAACAGAGAATCTATCATAATCATACTAGAGCTATTTAACAACATATATAAAACGCGAATATTACCAGAAGATTGGCCCAGTTTCACTTTCGTTCTAATTCCAAAGAAAGCCAACGCAAAAAATGCAGCGAACATTGTACTATAGCACTGATGAGTCACACGCTAAAGCTTTTTTTGAAGGTAATATACAACAGACTTTTCAAGAAATTAGATGAGGACATTGGTGATACTCAAATGGGATTTAGAAAAGGAATATAATCTGTAATTTGTACTGGAATCAACTAGCAAGAGTGAAAGTTGAAAATAACTTAACACCAGAAATTAAAATGTGTCGAGGAATCGTCAGGGTTGTGTGCTGTCGCCTCTTCTGTTCAATCTGCGAAACAATTTGTCAAAAAATCACTATCACAAATATCCGAAGACCTGGTGATAAATGGAGAAACCCTCAATAATTTTAGATATGCAGATGGCACCGTTGTATTAGCAGGCACAATAGAAGAACTACAATACCTAGCGCAAAGACTTAATAGCGAATGAAATCATTGCGGCTAAAAATTAATCTCAAAAAAACCAAATTCCTGGTAATAACAAAGAACCAGAGCATTAGAGCTAATCTGGTGATAGAGGATACACGAATTGAAAAAATATCGTCATATAACTAATTGGGTACGAAAGATGCTCTCTTCTCTTAATACCAGGAAGGCCTCTGGCCTTGACGAGATCCCAGCAATTGTTCTCAAAAAATGCACACCAGAACTTGCTCCTGTCCTGACTCGTCTGTTTCAGACATCTTACAATAGAGGCATATTCCCTAGTAACTGGAAAACTGCTCGAGTACAACCCATTCCCAAGAAAGGATCAAAAGAGCTTCCTAGCAACTACAGGCCTATTTCTCCCATTTCAGTCGTCTCTAAAGTGATGGAAAAGTATATAAATACCCAATTACCAGAATTTCTTGAAAAACACAATCTAATCCACGACAGGCAGTATGGATTCCGTCAGCGCAGATCGACTGCCGACCTCCTTTTCTTTGTCACCCATTCTTGGAACAAGTCTATGGATTTACACGGTGAATCCCAGATTGTCGCTCTAGACATATCCAAAGCATTCGACCAGGTCTGGCGCGCAGCGCTGCTTAATAAACTTCCGACCTATGGCCTTCCACCAAAACTTTGTACCTGGACAGCACATTTCCTCTCCAACAGGAGCATTTCTGTTGTTGTGGATGGCCATTCCTCTAAACTGTATCCAATTAATGCAGAAGTTCCTCAAGGTTCAGCTTTAGCCCCTACTTTGTTTCTTCTCCACATCAATGACCTCCTTTCTAGCACATCCAACCCAGTTCACAGTTACGCGGACGACAGCACCCTCCACTGAAATATACAATATTATAAGCCTGTCTCTTTAGCCCAATTAGATGAGGATCGCAGAATCATGGAGGGTTCTGTCTTCGTGAATCTCCAAAAAATATTAGACTGGGGAAGTAGAAATCTTGTACAATTCAACGCCACCAAATCTGAGTCTTGCATTCTTTCTCATAAGAGATACACCAGCCCTAGACCCATCACAATGAACAACCAAGGTATTCAAAGTAATGAGTCCTTTTCTCTTGTTGGCATTTCTGTGGATCGAAATCTCTAATTGGCAGCAACATGTCGCATTAATTGCAGAAGCGGCTGCTAAGAAATTAGGTTTCCTCTTTCGGGCTCGCAAATACTTTTCACCAGCTAATCTCTATACCTTATATACTTCACAAATAAGGCCAAACCTCGAATACTGCTCCCACATCTGGGGTGCAGCTGCCGCTTCTACATCCGCTATCCTGGACTCCATTCAAAAGAGAGCTATACGTCTCATCGGTGACCCTACCCTCACCCAAAGGCTGCCATCCTTTGCCCACCGACGTGGCGTTGGTGACCTCTCTCTCTTTTATAGATATCTGCACGGGCACTGCTCAGAGGAGCTTTCCTCCATAGTTCCCCCACCTGCTGCCCCCAACAGATCTACCAGGGAAACAGAGCGAATGCAACCTTTTACTGTCCAGGTCACCAGACATAGAACATCTTGTTATGCCCGCTCTTTTGTCCTGAGGACTTCCAAGTTGTGGAATTCCTTGCCGGCACATGTTTTTCCTTCCCCTCCGAACCTCCAAATCTTCAGGTCCAGAATTAACAAGTTGCCTCTTTTCTGCTTGTCAACACCCACGGTACGATAGTATTTAGGCTGTAAGCCCTCGTGGTGTGTTGTTGAAATTAAAAAAAAAATTGGGTGGATGGATCACAGACAATATCGATCAAAGGAAGGATATCAAAGCCGCATTGAAATTGCCAGAAGAGTATTCAACAAAATGAGAAAGATATTCTGCAACCGGAACATCAGCATTAGTCTGCGCATCCGTATGCTGAGATGCTAAATTTTCTCCACTCTCCTTTACTGAGTGCAAGCTCGGAGATTGAAGAGGAAAAACATTAAAAACGCAGAAGCTTTTGAAATGTGGTGCTACCGGTTATTTCTCAAAATCTCATGGGTGGATCGTGTGACGTATACAAACGTACCGCAAAGACTAAACAAACAACAAGAACTACCAAGAACTATCAGGAACAGAAATCTGGGGTACTTGGCTTATCTCATGAGAGGAGCGAAGTATGCGTTAAATCAAAGGTAGAAGAAAAACGTCGTGGGTGCGCAATCTACGCGAATGGTACTGATGCAGCTCTATTGAACTTTTGAGGCGCGCGACATATAGGATAATATCGGCTATGATGATTTCTAATCTCTAATAGGAAGGGAACGAGGAGAAGAAGATATTCCGCCAAACCAAAAAGTTGTACAGTACGACTAGGGTGGTTTACTATTATACATTGAATTATGTAAAATATCTCAGAGAACCTAGAGTTTAGTACTTGTATTAAAAAAATTTGGCTATTTTTATCTTGTAAGCAATGCTGCACTTAACCTCACATATCTAAAAAAAGCCTGGACGCAGCAAGTACGTTATGGTAGTGAATTTTCATAGAAATGACCTGGCACAAAATATCTTATTATAAGTTTTTTTTCTTGCAACATAGAAATCTAAATTTTGGTGTGCCGTTTACTTTTTATATTGTCAACCTACCCACCAAATTTAGTTATCATAGGTTTTTTATTTTTTGAGAAAAACATTTTTTTCGAATGAAAACTTGAAGTTTTCCTGGAAAACCTTGTCTGATTTTCCTGACTAACGAACTTATCCAAGCCATTTAGAGAAGGCAGGCGCGTGCCAAATGCTATCAAAATCGGCCCATTATTTTTTGAGTTATCAGTGTGATACCTATATATATATATATATATATATATATATATATATATATATATATATATATATATATATATATATATATATATATATATATATATATATGTAAATTGAAACTGACCCCGGATATGGGTTCTAGGGGTCATAGTTCGCGCTCATTTGCAAACATTTTTTTCAAAATTCAAAAGTCGGGATCTCCTCAATAGTGAATTTTTTCTACGAAAATTCACTAAAACGCTTGATTTTATGTTAGGAACAAATTTATTTGTAATTCATTTCTCTAGCGGACGTAACTTATTTGAATCATCTGAGGATCAGAAGGTTTCTTTGCACAGCAGCGCCATCTACATGTGTAATAATGAAATATATAATTTTCCGCAGTGTTAAAGCCTTTCGCAAGTTAACTTTCAGGTTAAGACCATTGACTTTTTACAATTTTATTTTGATATTGCAAAAATACACTAACTTCTACATATAAAATACAAATAATAAAATACTGAGATCAACACAAATGTGATATAAAATCACGTAGCACGAAATGACTCAGACTAAACTGCGACGAGAAGTGAACGAGTCTTCGTGCTATTCCCTTTTATATAATTATGGATGAGGCGTCAATTGTTCTTGGATGCAGGTGTCTATCTCTGCATCAGCTATTCCATTGTTCATTGATGGCCTAGTTGGATCAGCTCCGTCGTATATCGATGAAAATGCTACCTTTGCGGTTTTACTGTCTATTGTCTTACACTGTATCACTATGTCTCAATAATAATAGACAATTGTTCCCGAAACTGGCATCTCGCGTCAATAATCTAACACATAGAACAATTTTCAAAATTAACACCTCCTACCCCACCCCCCCGTTATTGTTAAAGAAAATGGCGTATGAAGTTTTAAACGGCACACCTGTATATTCGTTTGGTGCACATTCCACTTTAAAATAATAAAGGAGACTTAATTTTAAAAAGTGTCGACTGAAAATGCATTTTCAACACATAAGTTCATTCAGTTTAATGCTGTAACACAGTTTTTCACTTGTATGATGTCTACCAGGAGAGACGTTTCGAGTAAAAATATGTTATTAAACCCTTGCTTATGAAGTTACAGTGTTGCCAGGGCAACAAATTAATTTTAAATTCTGTGCGACGACGAACTGTGTATTTTAAATGAGTTTATAGCAACAAGTCTGACTCTAGATTATTGGACTAATTAAATTTTGAGTTATTAATTACATTGTCTGTTTCAATCTGTAGTAATTTCCTCACAGATCCTTAGCAACACGTAATATTTATGTAGTCTGATAAACCAGTTTAATGAAAAATGTAAACATAAACGACGACCTCCTAAAACATTGGATATTATACAGTTTATATTTTGTTTATGTGAGTTATTTGAATGTTTTAAACACAATTGCAGTAGGCATTAAATAAACATATTAAATGCAAATACGAGTACGTATGTTATTTTTTTGACCTTGAGATTAATTAATTAATTAATTAACTAATCGGACACAGGCTTTTTTCATAAACCTTTCAATACCAGCTTCCAATAATACAATACCAACTTCTTTCTTTGTGTCATTGAAATCTGGACGCAGTAAATGAGTTATGGTGGAGAATTTTCATAAGAATGGGCCCTTGTATAGACATTCTTACTAAACTAGCTCGGAAAAGTTAAGAAAAAGTCTTGACGCAGCAAGTGTGTTATTTCAGTAAAATATCCTTAATAACTACATATGCCCATTTTAGTGAAAGCAATCATCAAATCTGGCTACCAGTATAACGTGTATATTAGAAAGAATGTACTACATTTCACCAAAATAACTTTCTTGTTTGGAAAAGTACAAAAAATTACAAATAATATAAGCGAAAGCATCTTTGAAGGCGCCATTTTCATAGGATCCGTTACCTATTGATAAAAATGCCGTGTCATAATTTTTGATATGCGCCAAAAATGTGAAAATTTGCAGCACAATTGCAATAAATCGAAAACGTCGAACAATATAATTTTTTTCTAACAGACGTGCAATAGAATTCGTTGTAAAATGCAAAAATACAATAAAACAAGCGGTGTTCGATTAAAAAAAAAAAGAAATTTTGTGTTACTAACGACTTATGGGCCGTCCTCTGATTATTAAAATACCTTTGTAAGATGCAACTTATGACACCCTATAGTTAACGTATATATTTTTTCTCGTATCTTGTAAAATAACGGATATATTGAGCTTTACCGTAGAAATGCGTCATCCTCTGTTCGCGCTCATTTGAAGAAATTTTCTCACAATTCAAAAGTCGTGGTCTTTAGCAAATGTTTTCTATGAAGTTTCCCTAAAAATTACCGACTATTAAACCATACACTCTATAAGGACACTTTTTACAGAGTAATCTTTTTGTGCCATTCTCAACTTTGAATTGTCATTTGTTTTTGAGCTACAGGTATCAACGTTTGTTTTTATTATGGCAGCCATATTTGATTTTTGCTCAGGTGATAGCCTGTGAAAAGACCTTCAAATGGTGTACAAGATGCTTGAGAAATCTTGTAATTGCACTGACAATTTTAAGAAAAACCGTTTTTAGGATAGTAGGCTATGAAATCCAATACCAGAAAACAAATGACAAAAAAAGTGTTCAAAAAGCAGTAGGCCATGGAGTCTAACAATAAAATTCTACTTTTAACATAATTTTCTGTAATGATTCACGATAAAAAATATTATGATTTAATTTACAATACTTAATTAGATAATAATGTTAGGTAATATTACGTGAAACAGTTTAATAACGAAACCAGGCAATAACAAATAGAAACTTAAACTCCACATGACAACAGAATTAGAAACGGAATTCAACAAATAATAAAATAGAAACTAAAAATACACTAAATAGAAAAATGTTCAATATGGCCACCGTTTCGATCAATGCACTTTATACACCTTTTTGAAACATGTCTGCAAACTCTGGTGAGGGTGTTTTGGTTAATATGATTTATAGCTTCCGTGATTCTGTTTCGTAATTCATTGATATTTTGTGGTGGATCGAATTTATACGCATCATTCTTCAGAGTACATCAAAAATAAAAATCCATGGGTGTTATATCAGGACCTCGAGCGCACCAATGAAGCGGCCCATTGTTACAAATGACACGATTTATTAAAATTTTGGTACCACAATTATTTGACGTTCCTATCATTGGGAGCTGGACAACCGACTTGTTGGTACCAAATCTCGTCTAAATTATCGTGAACTCTTCTAATTGTTGGTAAGATATAATTTCTCAATAGATTGAGATACCTTTCCCCAGTTAAATTATTTTTAAAAAGAGCGGACCAACAATGAAGTTACCTGAAATTTTTTTAAACTAACTGTCTAATCTACAAATAAAAATAACAGTTTTTAGCTAATAAGCCGCACCAAACATTAATACCAAATCTGTCTCGCAATCGTCTTTCTTTTTTTGGATGGGGATTTTCATTTGCCCAATAATGCCCATTATGGCGATTATACACACCACAATTTGTAAATCTGGATTCATCAGTCTATTTTATTTTTAAATGAAAATTTTCATCTTGCTGACATTGTCCTTGATACTATCTGCAGAATTGAAGTCGCTTAGGGTAATCGTCAACATTTAAGCCTTGTACGATTGTAGGTTTGTATGGATGGTAATGACTTTGTTTTAATACACGGTATACTGTACTTTTTGCAACGTCAATTTGTTCACTATAAAACCAAACAGATTGCGGAGGGTTTTCGTTTGAAACCTGTAAGACGGCATTATTTCTTTCTTCATTTCTAGGCATTGGTAGTTTCTTTGCGTGGGAGCTACCGTCGTTCAATAGATTGGTCACTATCCATCGAAATATTTTGGTGTTTGGTTGTCGTCTTTCTGGGTAGTTGTTATGATATGAATTTGCAGCTGCCTCGGTATTTCGGTTAGAACGAATATAACATTCCAACATGCCAAAATATTTTTCATTACTGAACATGTTGTTGAATAATATTTAAAATAAACAGGAAACAAACTATTTAGTACAAAATTTTAAGCAACGTATTAAATACACCTCAAATTGTTACGATAATTAAGAATGGCAGTATTCTTAATTGTCGCGATAGAGTTATATCCATAGCAACCTTTCTTCTGTTGTTTTTCAGTTGACTTACGTTTAAAAGTCAAAAAATTTTCAAAGGCGTCTTCGTAAATCATTAATCTGCTTTTTATTGAGTTCTGTTAGTAAATTTAGTTATTTACTAGGTTTACCTATCTAATTAAATTATAACAATTTTTAGGATAGTGTTGTAATATAAAATATCATTTGTAATAATGCGCCGATTCATTGGTATACTCAAAGCTCCTATTTTTTATCGTGAATCATTACGGAAAATTATGTTAAAAGTAAAAGTCTATTGTTAGACTCCATGACCTACTGCTACTTTTTTTGTCATTTGTTTTCTGGTATTGGATTTCATAACCTACTATCTTCACAACGGTTTTTCTCAAAATTGTCAGTGCCATTACAAGATTTCTCAAGCATGTTGTACATCCTTGGAAAACTCCTTTCACAGGCTATCACAAGAGCAAAAGATCTATGCCTGCCATAATAAAAACAAACGTTGATACCTGTAGCTCAAAACAAATGACAATTCAAAGTTCAGAATAGTACAAAAAGATTACTCTGTAAAAAGTGTCCATATAATCTGCAAGTCTTAGACATGTCAGATCAACGCCTCCTTAGATATTGAAGAAAAAATAAATCGACAAATTTTGGTTTAAAAAAAAACTCGAAAACGAAAAGAGGCAGAGCAAAATACAAGTCATATTTGGAACGATCATAAAATGCTACAAAACATTGTTAATTTAACCGTCTCCCTATCTCTAATAATAACGGAGATAGCAATAGATTCCCATCCAGTTTGGGACACACTATATACATACAGTGATTTTGAAAAGTAACGAGTAAATTTATTATTTCTGAAATTGAGTGCTTTTCTAAAAAATCCTTTGACGCGTCGTTTTTTTTTAAACAAAGAGACTTTTTGACATACGACCTATATTTGTTACGTCATCGTTGTTCGAGATATGACGCCACCGACAAATTTTTTAAATGGCAACCCTCAATTTCGACCACGCCATTTGAAAGAGCGTGTCATTCTACGTACACATCGTCAAAAATTCTGGCTGCCGGATAGTAGTCTAGGAGAGCAGGAATGTTTTTATTGCTGTCAGATAAAAACTTGAAATCGTACTTCGATAAACAGTTTTTTCAGTTTTTTTAAATAATCTCTTTAGTTCTTATCTTTTTTTTTTGACAAAAGCAGTGTATTTGAAGTGTTTATGAGTGTTTATTGGGTAGTGAATTTTGTCATTTTAAAACAATCGTTAAAATAAATCAACGACAACGCATTGAATTTCTTTGCATGGTCGGATTTGGAGACAGGATGCGCACCCAAAAGGAAGTAGTTGAATTGTTCAATGAAACCTGATCGGCATCCCATTAGCCAAACCATGGTAAGCAATATTGAGTCTAAAAACCGTAACTTTGGACATGTTCGTGATCTTCCTAAATCTGGTCGACCTTCAAAATCAGAAGAAGATCAACTTAATGATTTGTTGGCAATACAGGAAAATCATCACACAACACTTAACCAATTGGCCTCTGATTTCAATATGGCAGCGTCCACAGTTCACAAAATTATAAAAAGCCAACTATCCTCCTTATAAGGTATGCCTTGTTCATGAGCTATCTGAAGACCGCTTTGATCGGCGAAATCGCTTCTACTAGCAAATGCAAGAACTATGTACTAATCATAATAATTTCGTAATAAGACTTTTTTTTCTGACGAGGCTACGTTTGTTTTGAACGGCCATGTCAATAGGCAAAACTGCCGTTATTGTGCTACCGAGAATCCCTAATGGATGATGGAGTATCACACTCAACGTCCTCAGAAAGGTAATGTGTGGTACGGCATAGTCGACGGAAGAATTCTGGGTTACTATTTCTCTAACGTGAACCTTACTGGTGCAAAATATTTGATTTTTCTTCACGACGACCTTATTCCTGAACTAATAACTTTATATCCAGATATAGAGAAACGTGATCTTCCGAGAAATTACAATTTCTTTCAACACGATGGTGCACCTCCCTTTTATGCAACACCTGTCCGTGCTTATTTAGATGTGGTGTTCCCGAGTCGCTGGATAGGAAGAAGGGGGCCGATTGAGTGGCCAGCTAGATCGCTAGATTTGACACCCCTAGATTACTTCTTGTGGGGATACTTAAAAAGTAAGGTATACGTTAACAGACCGGAGAATTTAGAAGACTTAAAAGCAAGAATTCGTCAAGAGATACATCGTATACCTCCTGAAGTTATTGACAATGTTAAAAAAGAAGTTATTAATCGTCTTGTCTACTGTCAGGCAGCCAACGGTGCACAATGTGAACATTTGCTTTAGTTGATTTTTTACATATATATTATCATTAAATTTAGTATTTTGTGATTTAAAATCGTTTTCCTTCATTTTTTGTGTAACCTACATACTCACGCTAATGCAATCATGGTCGAAATGGGAGGTGAGTTACGTGGATTCATGTTTTGCATGACAATCAATTTCGTTGCGAATGACAACAATCAAGTTTGACATATTTTACAGTATGTGGTGGTAAAGTCTGAATGGGAGAACCGCTTGGTAATCTTGATGAGCGACAATATGAATGCAGAAAAGTATTGAGATGTTTGTCTGAGAGGTATTGTCATCCGCTATGCCATTAATTTCGCCAACTATTCTATCTTGGTCGATGATAATTGTGGTCCTCATGGAGTAGAAATTGTTACTTAGGATTAACGATATATAGAGAAAACTCGGGACGCAGCAAGTGCGTTATGGTAGTGAATTTTCATAAAAATGTTTTTATTGCAAATATGTGTTTTTCTTTTAATTTAAGAAAAGAGGCATCAATTTCGGCTACCAGTATAACCTATATAGTAAAAACAATGTGCCATGTTTCAAAAAAAATAACTTTATTGTGTGAAAATGTACAAACATTTCCTAAAGTAAACTTAAAGTGTTCCCGGAAAAACTCGTTTATTGGTCAACCTTATAGGTTAATAGCAAATTGGGCTATACAAATATGAAGCATTTAATCAAAATTCGCTACCATAACGCACTTGCTGCATCCGGAATTTCTTTTTTACAAATATGCATTATATTTCGATGGAAAATGCAAAAATGCAATAACATAAGGCGTGTTTGATTAAAAAAAAAAAAAGAAAATTTGTATCACCGACGACTTTTGGGCCACCCTGTGATTGTAGAAATATTTTTTAAAGATGTAGCTCAAGACACCCTATAATTAATGTATAAAGATATTTTTCATATCTTTATATAACGGATATATTGAGCTTTATTGATTTTTTACGAAAATTCGACAAAAATTATATACCATTAAACGATAAACTCTATAGCTAAAACTACTGCCCAGCATCAGAGAAAGGGTCTATTTGAAATGAATTTTCTGGAAACATTTTAGTAGATTGAAGGACAATGACGGTTGAAACTAAGACTTCAGGGTTTGTAAAACATCCTTCTTGAGACATTTGATTCCCATAGCCCGTATTAGATTCACGTTATCTGCCTAAATGTTGCCGATTTTGACGTTTTATATCGCAACTTTGACGTTTTGAAGAAAACCCCAATTTATTTTTCTTTAAATGCCTATAACTTTTTTGTCTTTTGACCTACATAGCTAAATTTTGGTAGGTAACTTACCTATAAGGATGTAAACCCGCGTACCAAATTTAGTTGCCCTTACTTTGTTAATTTCGGAGATATAATTTTTTTTCGAAAGAAAACACAAAATTTTCCGGGAAAACCTGGGCAGATTTTCCTGGCTAACAAACTTATCCAAGCCATTTGCAAAAGGAATTTATTCACCAAATTTAATCAAAATCGGACTATTATTTTTTGAGTTATCGGTGTGACACATATATATATATATATATATATATATATATATATATATATATATATATATATATATATATATATATATATATATATATATATATATATATATATATATATATATATATATATATATATATATATATATATATATATATATATATATATATATATATATATATATATATATATATATATATATATATATATATGGGGGGCCTAATTAGCGCTCATTTGAAGAAATTTTTTCAAAATTCAAAAGTCGGGATCTCCTCATTAGAGAATTTTTTTAAGAAAATTCACTAATAGAGTGGCCTGTCAGGTCAACTGATATAAATCCGATTGAGCATGTATGGAGTAGGCTCAAATTACAGTTAAGTGAGCGAGAGAGTGGTTTTTCTGACTCGAGTGTATAGGCTACTGCGATCAGGCAAAAGTGGGAAGCTACTCCCCAAGATTTCTTGAGAAGATTGGTGGATAGCATGCCCAGGCGAGTGGCAGATCTAATCAGCAATCATTATGGACCTATGAGAAGCTGATTTTTACGTTTCTTCATAACTGTGGCGTTATTTATTCATTAATTTATCTATGTGTTAGTCATGTATAAAGCCCTGGACCGCAAGAAACAACTGATTTACGGTCAGTCTAGACCGGAGACAGAGCAATATAAAACTTCACCTTACCAATCGCTGTGCAGACTAGTTCAAGGCACAGTGATATTGGAATGGGTGGAGTAAAAATACTAAGGGCATGCACAATAAGCCAAAGACCTGCAGTGCTTTCGCTGCGGCGAAGTCGCGGACGAGCCCTGAGGGAACAAATATGTTAGTCATGTCTTGTGTAATGAATAAAATAAAAAATTCGCTACTAACATGTTAGTTTTCCTACTAAGAAGCAAAATTAACGATATCAACCAAGTAGGCCGCGATATCAACAAAATCTCAGAAACGTCCCATGAGGCCACCACGATACATTATGTGGTGCGTATTTTGAGCTGGCAGAGTGATTGGACCGTTTTTCTTCGTGATGATAAACAACATCTTCTGGCCTAAAGTTGCTGAAAGTGATCTCGAAAACATGTGGTTTTAACGGGACGGTGCAACCTGTCACACAGCGAACAAAACAGTGGAATTGTTGAGGACGAAATTTAAAGCGAGCATTATCTCGTGCCGGGCGATGTGAATTGGCCACCAAGATCATACAAATTGACGCAGTTGGATTTTTTTGTTTTGTTTTTAACTGAAGGACGATATTTTATGCGCCATTGACGAAATGGAGCCGGCACTATCCCAAAATATCATTGAAAATTTTGTCAAAAACAAGTGTCATCAGTCACGAGGCGGTCATTTATTGGATATTGTGATACATACATAACCGCCATATCTACACTCTTTATTACAATAAAGCATCAGAAATTTTCAAATGGACACTGCGTTTTTAGTGAATTTTCTTAGAAAAAATTTACTAATGAGGAGACCTCGACTTTTGAATTTTGAAAAAATTTCTTCAAATGAGCGCGATCTAGGACCCCTAGAACCCATATCCGGGGTCAGTTTTAGTTTTTATATGTTTATATATATATATATATATATATATATATATATATATATATATATATATATATATATATATATATATATATATCACACCGATAACTCAAAAAATAATGGACCGATTTTGATAAAATTTAACAAATGCCTTCCTTTTGTAAGTGACTTGGATAAGTTCGTTATCCAGGAAAATCGGACCAGGTTTTCCAGGAAAATTTTGGGTTTTCTTTCGAAAAAAATTTTTATCTCAAAAAATAGGAAAGCTATGGTAATCAAATTTGGTACGTAAGTTTACAACATTAAAAGGAAACTATGTACCAAAATATATATTTCTATGTTAAAAGAAAAAAAAGTTATAAAAAAAAATACTTGCCAGATCATTTTTATGAAAATTCACTACCATAACGCACTTGCTGCGTGCACACTTTTTATTTCAAATTTCAAAATAGGCGGTCATAATGGGACACATGCTGCTAGAAATAAGGCAATATAATATAAGACCTTCACCAGATTTATCCAACGTTGCTCTGATAGATCCTATATAAACGAAAGAACGGACTAATTTGCTACAGATTTCACATTTCTATTCTTGTGGAATTGTTGCTTGTCATATAGCCCTCCACAAAAAGTATAATAAATGTGATACTGTTGACTTAAAGCCCTCTTACAAATAATGAACATATAAATCATTATTCGGAGTCAAGATCCGAAATTCCAACTCATCGCGATGGTCGATAAATCATATATCCCTTGCCTACTGGTAGCTTATAAAAATAATCTCACGAGCATTTAACGCCATATCAGAAATTGATAATTCATTCTTGACGTTTCCAGGCATCATGACGTGATATTTTTACGGCAGGCTGGCAGCCAACAAGCCCGGAAACAACCTCCGACAATCTATCCTGTCGATTTCTATATGAAATGATGCCATGATCTAGAATGCCTGTATATAATGTCGTATAATGCTTTTCAGTTTTAGATCTTTGTGTCAAGTACTTTCATTATTACCGTATTAAGAATGTTGCTTCGTTTTAAAAAGACTTGAATTGTAGTATTCTTAGAAATTCTGACATCTTATCATTCAAAATGTGTTTCGTTCACGTCTGTTCTCGATCCTTTTTAATAATTACTTCAAAATAAAATTTTTCAGCCACTGTTTTGATTATGGATACATGTATCTGTCCAGCATCATTGTAATCACAATCAAGGGGTTACTGGCCTTGCCGTGGAAATCGTGACAACTCGCAGCAGCGTTTTTCAGTTCATTGTAGCTTCCGCACTTTTAGCTTAGTGAATTTTCTTTAAAAAATTCACTAATTAGGAGATCTCGACTTTTGAATCTTGACAAGTATTTTATTTAGATCAAATTTGGTGGGTACCCTCTTTTAAATGGCTTGGATAAGTTCGTTGGACAGGAAAATCCGCCCAAGTTTTCCCGGAAAATGTTGTTTTCTTTTGGAATATCTACATATTTCCCGAAATAACAACGTAGACACAGTCAAATTTGGTAGGCTCGTAAAAGTAATTTTTGTGTGGATAATAAAGTCCTATTGCAGACAAGTTTTTTTGACACAAAAAGATGAAGAAATGCCAGAAAAATTATTTTGAAAATTTGAAAACTTTTCCTCTTAAAACGTCAAAGTCACGATTTGAAACGTCAAAATTGGCAACTTTTAGGCAAAGAACCTGCAGATAATAGGGGCGATGTAGATAAAATGTTGCAAGAAATGTGTTTTAAACGTCGTTAATTTTCAGCTTCAATCGTCATTGTCCTTCATTTTACTAAAATATTTCCAGAAAATACATTTCGTATAGACCCTTCCTCTGGTGCTTTAGCAGTTTATGGTTTAGAGTTTATGGTTTAATTCTGTACAATTTATGGCAAATTTTCGTACAAGAAATTTGTGATTGGAGAGATCGCGACTTCTGAATTTAAAAAATATTTTTTTCAATTGAGCTTTAACTAGGTTCCCTAGGACCCATACCCGTTGTTAGTTTCAGTTTGTATCTGTTTACATATATACAGGGTAACGCATTTCTACGGTAAAGCTCAATATTACTGTTATTCTACAAGGTACGAGAAACAATAATTACGTTAATTATAGGGTGTTTTATATCTAACAGTTTCCACCCAGTCACTAGGTGATTTTGTTAAGAACTGGGCTATATCTAGGGAAGTGAGTAGCTCAGACCACAGATACATCCGGTTTGAAATCGCGCTCGACTACACAAAATCCTGCCCAAGGGCACCCAGATCAACATAGGCTCCCTTGCAACATCCACGGGAGGCTTTACAAGCTCGGGGGAGGAAACTCTGGAGATTCTACTCCAGACGCACTTCCTCGGCTGTAACATAATAAACCAATCACTTTCGGACTGGGAACACTTATAAATAGAGGCGCCTTATAGACGGGCATCTAGAGTAGACTGGACAGTCGCTAAAGAGGTGGTTACTTGGGGAAAATCAGATGGGCCATTAGCAGCTTTAAGCTATACAAATCCCCTGTATTTGATGGAATAATGCCCATCATGCTCCAGCAGGGGATAGATATACTGGCGCCGACGCTTACCCTCATTATGAGGGCCAGCCTGGCTCTGGGGCACATTCCGAGGGCATGGAGACTGGCCAGGGTTATTCATTCCTAAACCTGGGCGTCCAGCAGACCAGGCAAAGTCCCTGAGGCCAATAAGTCTCAGGTCTTTCTTGCTAAAAACAATGGAAAAACTGCTGGACCGGCACATTAAGGGCGGTGTACTGGAAGCATATCCCCTAAACTGCGGACAATATGCATACAGAGCAGGAGTCTCAACAGAAATAGCACTGCACCAACTAGTGCTGAAACTGGACAATACGCTGGAGAACAGGGAGGTGGCGCTGGGGGCCTTCCTAGCCATAGAGGGGGCCTTCAGCAACACCTCATTCGAATCTGTTCTGGCAGCTGTCAAGGAGCGTGGAATGGAGGCAGCCTGCAGCAAGTGGATCGGTTCCAAGCTCAGGGATACGGCGGTGTTCACTTCACTTGCGGAAAGGATTCTGCTGGCGGGGGTAGCAGCGGGGTGTCCGCAGGGGAGCGTTCTGTCTACCTTGCTCTGGTGCCTAGTCGTGGACGGCCTGCTAGGAAGGCTCTCGGGAGGAGGGTATGAGATACAGGTCTATGCGGACGACATTGCCATCCTAGTCCGAGGAAAGGTTACACAGTCAGTGTGGGAGAGCATGCAGACTGCACTGAAAGTGGTGGAAAGGTGGACGGTTGGTCAAGGGCTCGGGGCGAGCCCCTTGAAAGCAACTGACATACCGTTTACGAGGAGGAAGTGGGAGAGCCACAGAACTCTCACTCTATACGGTAGGAACATTCCAATGGCCAGGGAGGTAAAATATCTTGGGGTCGTATTGGACTATAAGTTAACTCGGAATGGTCACGTTGAAAAAATTCTGCGTAAGGCAGTCATGACCTTAGCCGTCACTAGGCGACTATATGGAAAAACGTGGGGACTAAGACATAGTATGGCCCACTGTCTGTACACAAGGGTGGTCAGTCGATAGTTAACATATGCGGCACTTGTCTGGTGGCCTAAGGTGACACAATCCAGTGCCAAACAAAAACTAGTCACGATCCAAAGGATGGCTCGCCTAGGCATCACAGGGGCCATGTCTTCAACCCCAACAGCCGCCATGGAGGTGTTGCTGGATTTGCCCCCCTACACTTAGTTTTTATGGGGCCAGGCTAGGACTATACAGACTGGCCTGCAATGGTAGACTGAAAATCGACTGCAAAATTCAGGAGATCGTGAAGGAGCCCATGCTTGAAATGAGGTCAGACTTCGCGAGCCCGCAAATATGCAGGGAAAACCTCTTAACAGTGGAATTCCCCGACCGCAAAGCATGACAGAAGGAGAGGCCGGGCATACCACGGGGCGCGCACGTCTGGTTCACGGACGGATCCGGTGGGGAGCGTGGGAAGGGGGCATGTGTTTATCCGGAAGGACCGAGGGTAAGTCATAGGATTTCACTCGAATCCCATGTAACGGTCTTTCAGGCCGAAATGTACGCCATCCTGCACTGTGTACGGGAGAACAAGAGGAGAGGCTACACCAACAAGCGGATCCTCATAGCCACAGACAGCCAGACAGCCCTAAGTAGCCCACGGATAAATTACTGGCTGGTGATTGATTGCCTAGACGAGACAAGCGACCTGACTGGGAAGAATGAGGTCACCCTCATCTGGTCACTCGGGGGTAAAAGGCAATGAAGAAGCTGACAGTCTGCGAAGAGAGGATCAGCAGAACTATTTATGGGACCAGAACCGGCTCTGGGCGTGACAAAGAGCACTGCCAGGGAGCCATTATGTCCTGGGTCAGACCAACACAAGGTGTACTAGGCAGACTGTCCAGAGCTCAGACATGAGAAGTCAATAATTGACGAACCCAGTGCAAAGAGAGCTGTGGAGCTGCTAAATCTTAGAAAATGACAGCGCAGAAATATAACAGGTCTCTTGACGGGCCACATGGCCGTTAA
Source organism: Tillus elongatus (assembly GCA_964006375.1). Classification (NCBI taxonomy): domain Eukaryota; kingdom Metazoa; phylum Arthropoda; class Insecta; order Coleoptera; family Cleridae; genus Tillus; species Tillus elongatus. Next base: position 135,474,747 of record OZ023266.1, on the reverse strand, counting down.
GAAAAACCTGCATAAAATGGGACGGTTCGAGGAGGACCTCGCATGCAGTCTCTGCGACGAGGGGGAGGAATCAGCTCAGCACATGTTGTGCGAGTGTAAAGCTCTGGACCGCAAAAGACAACGGATCTACGGTCAGTCTAGACCGGAGACAGAGCATTATAAAACTTCACCCTACCAATCGCTGTGCAGACTGGTTCAAGGCACAGTGATTTTTGAATGTGTGGAGTGAAGCTGCACAATAGGCCAAAGGCTGTAGTGCTCTCGGGGCGGCAAAGCCGCGCCTTGAGGGAGAAAAAACATATAGTAATAATAAAAAGCGCATGAACCTCGCACCGCCGCCTATGGTAAGTTGGTTGATAGATCACTACACAAGAAAGATCGGCAGAAGCACGTCTGATATATAATACAATAACTTAGGTATTTTCGTCAAACGAAATATGAAATATTTTGTGTGTTGTTGGACCACCCCATATATTGACCGACTACCTGAGCAACAATATAAACAGAGCTGTAGATGTAAAATATTAAAATTATACATCATAGGATGACACTAACTTGGCTGGTGAAACGAACGTCAGGTTTTTATATGTATTGTGGTGATTTGGGTTCTCCAAGTGTACTAACCAGTGCTGACAACAGGTTTTTTTCCTGACTATATTTAATGCTGTTCGTATGGAGCTGAAAATTACAGCATCATGCTTGGACTTTACTGTTATGACAATATCATCTGCATATCCGTGGACTGAAAATCCTTTTTCGCTTACTGTTGTCATAAGTTGATCAACATCGACGGACCGCAGCAGAGCAGATAGCACTCCTCCTTGATGATAACCATTTGCCGTCATAATGGTTGCGTTGGTTTCAATTTGACTCAATCCATCTTACATTGGGGAATTCCAATTCCCTTTCTTATAGAGCCTGTTGATGGACTAATATGAAGTGTTTTCAAGGGCACCCTCTATGCTAATAAATGCACTAAGTGCTACTTCTTTGGCCACAGAAGTTTTTTCTATACCCCCCACTAAACAGTGTAGGGGATCTAATGTAGATTTACTAGTCTGATAGCCGAATTATTGTACATGGAGCGGCTTTCTTGTTAGGGTTTCGCTTCTAATATTGATCTAATGCCTTATTCATGGTCTTTAGGAGAAAGGATGTGAGGCTAACGGGGCGGTAGGACTTTGCTTTGTCCATACAGTGACATCATGTTCCTGGTATAAACACCATATCTGCCTCTCTCCATGCTTGCTGATTATAGCTTAGGATTATACTGGCTTTGACTATTCGTTGCAGGTGGCGTTTTAATATGTAAAAACCTCAAGGCTGGAAATATGCCGTCTCTGCCAGGCGATTTATAAGGTTTGAAACTCTCTATCGGTCATTAGATTGTGTTAATATAGAATATTTAATTTGCCAGCCTTTTCCCAACTCTCACTGGCTTTCTCAATCCTTGGTCATCTGGGCTGCTCTGGTGAAAACTATCTTCTGTGTTTTGTGAGCCTGGAAAGTGAGTCTGTACCACTCTGAGTTGTATTTTTCTTAACAGGACAGCTGCGCTCGTAGGCAAACTTTATCATTTGATTTAAGTGACTTGAGGCTGCTTCAAGCTGCTCTGCAGTGTCCAGATCGTAGTTCAGCCCCTCAACTCCCGACCTAAGATGAATTTTATAGGCATCCCAGTCGGTAAGCCTGGATACCCTGCGCTCTTCCACTCACCTAATTGCTACCACTATGTCGAACCAGGTAATGGCAACAACAGTCAATCAATTAATTAATTTTGTTATGAAAATTATATTGTATTTTTTCTTAGTAACTAATTACTTATTATGTGTTTATTAATCCGAGGATAATAGTAATTTGCTATTCATACTTACTGCTAGCTCGACATTCATTAAAATAAAAATCTACTTCTTGGGCCACCTAGAAAAACGATCTTCTTATTACTTTAAACAGTTATTGTACATTTTTCTTATAAGTTTAAATAAAAACTCGAAGAAAACAACAGGATGTGTGCTACAGTAGTATCATATCGTAATAATCTTATCTAACACAATTTAGTAACTCTAGTTTTGGTCAACACAGGCGACGCTTGTTGCGGTAACAACCATTAATTTGGAACGGTTCTGAACTGCAACGAAAGTAATGAAGCTGTATGAAATTTCCCGAGTGTAAATGTGTCATGCCCAACGGAGTCTGTTATGTACAAGCTTAGATACATGGGAGGGGATTTACAGGATATGCTCTCGTAATGACATTAATTATGATTCACAGATGTTGGATAATATGTTTTCACCTATCTTTCGTATTTTAGTTTGATATAAATACTCCACGTCCATTGTGGTTTGTATGCGATTTGAAAAACTATTTGAACTACAGAAAAAAATGGAATTTTTCAAAAGAACAAATAAAAATTTTAAGTAGCCTAACTTCACGAGGTTTTTGTTTTAAAGCCTATAGCAGCTGTTTAAAAATATCTTGCTTTAGGGCGTTTTATTTGCCTTTACAAGTGCCTGTTTTTCCCTGCAACAGAGTTCGCTTTTTAAAGCGTCGTCAGCCGCGAGAAATTTAAAACCGATGGTGCCGTAAAAAGCTAAACCGGTTGGAGATAACAAAATAAGCACCTGTGAAACCAGACACAGGTTTCTACCCCTGTATTTAGCGTGGAAAGGTTTTTCTGGAAATTTGATTCTCGCCATTATGGCTGGCGACCTAACCAAATGAAAGTTTCAAAATGGTTGCTCTTCAGGTAATACCGGAGGTTTCCACAAATTCTGTTATTTTAACGGAACACCCTATATATTATGATATTTTTGAATCATACTTCAAATTCCAATGTTAATTCATATGGGACTTCATAGGTAAAACATATTACTTCTTGAGCTATTCAAGTTTCTTAAAAATATTAGATAGAGAAGGTCAATTAAAAAAATCTGTATCTCGACAACTTAGTAACAAATCAATACACAAATTGGGACATACAAACCGCTAATGATGTTTTTTCGAGGCGTAAAATCAAACTTTGATTCTTTAACTCAACGTGTTCGCATATTGTACTGTTTTTCGCAACTTGAAGCCACATTAATTCTAAAATTTGAAATTAGGCACCTTGTATGTTATGACCTCCTTGCCTTTTGGATTAAATTACCTTTCCAATGGTAGAGGAGTCCCTTCTATCTATCTCTTCTAGTTTTCATTGTGTGCAATAAACATCTATTTTTTTATGCATGTTTTTGACAGATCAAGACTATCAAGATAACTACGACGTTTCTTTTAAGATACTAAATCGGAATTGCTTATTAAACTCTAGGTAGGTGTGTTAATGCTTATTATTCCCAAAATGCAATAGCACTTACAAATTCGAAATAAATTAATGTATTAAAGCTTATAACTAACTTATAAATAACAACCCAATGTTTACAAAATTATTCTATGAGACATCGAGCGATTCTTGAAGGAATTTCATTCGCTGTAGTCTTTCTAACCTGAGGTCCATCAAGCTTTGCGAAATCAGTTTTCTCTCTTTCTAAGAGCTATTCTCTGGTATGGACTAGAGTAGTATACACTTTATTTTCAACATAAGCCCACAACTTAGTCAAGTAGGGTCAGTTCCGGTGATCATGGGAGTCATGACCGTGGACTATTACGTCCAATCCAATGATCCTAGAACATACGTGTCAATTCGTAATAAGCCGAGAAGAGTGTACTGGGACATCATCCATTTGATACCATCAATTAGGTAGACATTCAAAGGTAACTTGCCCAAAAAGTCGATTACAGCTCCTCTTAGAACCTGAATGTATCTCTCGGACGTAAGTTCTCATCAGATACAGTATATCGTAGTCGATTATCACTTACAATAGCAAAAACGTTAAAACTAGCACCGTCTTGAAGGTTGGTTTCTCGTTTTTAGTGTGGGTTTTCTGCAGCCCAGTAGTGCCAAATTATTTTATTAATGATGAGTTCTCGGGAAAATTTAGAGTCATCGGTCCAGGAAATATTTTGTGGAAAATACTGATATACTTGGTTGTTGATTAAAAATCATTATCATCATATCATCCCCTTCTCCAAATGCTCGAACTGTTGAAAAACAATAGTTATGCACTAAATATCGACGTGAAGACTGGTAAGAACAACAACAATTAATGAGTAGTTACGTATTTTACATTTTTTGAAAAATCTTCGTATTGGTGAAAAGGATAATTCTAGGTCTTGTGAAGCAGATCTAATTGATTGGTATAATTTGAAGAATCAAATCCATCACAATAGAATTTTTAGACCTGACGTTCGTTTCTCTAACCAAGTTAGCCCCATCAAAGGGATGAATAAACTAAGAAAATAAAAAAGAAACTACTATTAAGATGTTAGTTGCCAAGCAATTGCGAACATCGTCCTCTCCGAAGGTATACAGACAGACCCTTACTAGTGCGTCTTAGATCCCTGTAATTTAACCTGCATACCTGCTTTTGTAAAATTGTGTGGCGCTATAAAATATTTCACTTTGTTTTAATTGTAGCGGTGTTGAATCATCTGCCTCGCATATGGCCCGGTGTAGTTCAGAATATGTGCCTGCTGATAGAAATATGTACGCAGGTTCACTATCTGCTGGTCCAACTGTTTACCAATATCCAACACTCCTCTTCCACCTTGGTGTCTAGGTAGGGTTACTCGCTCGATAGCACTACGGGGGTGATCCTTTTTTGGATTTGTTAGGAGTGTTCGCACCTTCCGTTGTAGATTTTTAATGTCCGTTTTACTCCAGTTTACAATCCCAAACGAGTAGCTAAGTGCAGAACATGCATATGTATTCAGAGCTTTAGTCAGGTTCTTGTTGTTAAAATGTGATCGCACCACCTGCTTTACTCGTTTCGTAAATTCATTTGTCAGATCGTTATTCATTACCCAGGGGTTTATCTTCCTCGCTTGCTGTATTTTCAGGTATTTGTAACACTCTTTTACATCCATTGAGGCAATTTTCTGGCCGTTCTGCATTTCATAATATACATCTGGTTCTATTTTACCTCTGACTACACATAAGGTGCGACATTTTTCGAGCCCAAGCTGCATGTCAATATCTCTGGAAAACCATTCCACGATTTTAAGGAGTTGTTCCAGGTGGTTCTTTGTGGAGGACATCAGCTTAGGATCATCCATATGCAGCAGATGATTGAGCCGCATTTTCTAGTTGCCATTGCTTTTGTACTGGAGCCATATCTGGAGGAGTTCAGGCGGTTTGATAGTAGATTCAATACAGAACCACAATGGGCTTAGTGAGTCGCCTTGAAATAGGCCTCTTCTAACTGGTATTGTGCTGGTTACGATGTTGTCACCCATTTGTACCCGTAACTGAATCCTTGTTTTCCAGGTAGACATTTTGTGTTCAACGAACCTCACGATGTAAGTACCGATCTTATAGATCTTCAGCACACTTCTGAACCATTCGTGTGGAACTGAATTATTATTATTATTACTATATCCCCGACATCGGTGATTACCCATAGTCGTGGAAATAATACCGACGTTAAAGTACAAAGAAATAGATAATTTCACCATTAAAATTACACACTCATCATCTTGAAACATATGGAAGATTTTCCTGTGTTTTCTAAGGTGAAGGTGATAACTGGCGAAAATATTAATTAGTTCGGATAACTGACAACATGTAGTTTAAATCGCCCCCAAAAGGAACAAAATTCAACACAACCTGTCCAGTTTTTTAATTTCTTAATTTTTTACTGTTTACCACCATTTTTCATTAGTCTCTTGAAGGTAAGAAACCTATTAAAAATGTCTTCGCAATATAATTAAGCAGCACAGTCTGCTAGGATTGAATACCATCTATTAATTAAATTCATTGTGATCTATTCATTAAATTCATTGTGATAATTTCTTTTCCCAACAAATTTGTGAAAAATTCGCCTGTTTTAAAAACACTGAACGGTAAAGTGATTGAGTGAGTACGTACTTACCTTGGTGTTCTCACAGTGACAGGATATCTCTTGCTTCCCTTAACTGCCCTAGGCATCATAGGTTTTTCTCCTTCTGGTACGTGGTGTCTAGAAGGTGGGAGATGAGGGGTACTTCTATACATCCCTGTCCCGTATATTTCTGGTTGAAGATGACCTGCACCCTGAGCACCAACATTAGCTGCACCTGTGTAGTAGCCACGTTGTTGGGAAAGTCTTGGATCTACCATTGACATGCTATGGCTGTACGGCGGTGACATAGGTACACGTCTCACTGGAGGGACGTTCATGGTTTGTTGTTGCTGGTGATGTTGCGTCAAATGGGGAGGAAGGTGATGTGGTGGGTGGTGTGGGTGTTGCTGTAGGGGACATGGAGGGCACTGATGTTCGTAGTACCTGAAATCAATTTACAGTGATAAGTAATTCATATACTAAAAACTGATGAAACGAAGATGATATTTTCAAGATATATTTACTCACAAAAAATTTTCACCGAAATTAAAACAATAGTGGCTTAAGTAATTTGCTAAACAAGTTTTTTCACGAAAATTTCAAAACATTTCTTTTACATTAACCTCTGAAATTTATAAGTAAAGAGCTCCCGAACTTCTTTATGTCGATTAATGAAACAGCCTGTATATGATGATAGTTGTTTGATTGCTTTCTAGTGAATTTTCATCACGAAGATTCACCAAGAGAGTGGTATCGATTGTGAGACTTTTGGAAAGTTTCTTCAAACGAGCGCGAATTAGGGCCCATAGAACCCAAGTACAAGGTCAGTTAACAATTATATATATATATATATATATATATATATATATATATATATATATATATATATATATATATATATATATATATATATATATATATATATAGGCGTGCAAAGTTAGCTCGCCTCCTCGTGGTGCACCCTGGGTAACGCTAAAGAGCTAACAAACTTGGCAGTCGGATCTTGTGATCTGCCAGCTAAAGCACATGATGCCTGACGCAACATTTAATCCAACCGGTCCTCCTCAGGACCTACCGACAAGAAATCTTGGACCAAGTCTCAGGATCTGCCAATTAAATATAGAAGGAATAAGCTGGGCTAAGCGCAAAGTCCTTCATAAAGTCTTAGTGAGTAACGATATTGACGTCATTGCCATACAGGAAACCCATACAGAAAACGAGGACCAGCTTGCCAAAAGAGGCAGGATACCGGGGTACGACCTCATCGGGGCAACATACCACCATGCTTACGGGGTCGCAACCTACGTTCGCTCATCTACCGAATATGCCCAACTGTGTAGTCATCAGGGTAGGAGAAATAAAAGTTAGCAATATAATAACCTCCCGCTATCACCTGGTCACCTGACGACCTGCCTACCTCACTTCACCCAGCTGGGCTACACAGAACAAGACAAATTTGATATTTAGCAGTTTCACTTAGTGTAATAAAAATAAGCGTTTAGCAAAACAAAGATAGGTATAACTTTTCAACTGTTTCTGAAATATTGATAATTGAAAATCGCTATTTTGGGCCAACTCTTGGCTGCTAAAATTATTAGTAATACCACACCAAACGTTAAGTAACCTCGACGCGACGACTTATGACAGTATAGAAATAGCTGATATTTTTGCCAAAAAAAAATAACACTTGTCAATTACAATTTTTTTCAAAAATGGGCTACACAGAACAAGACAAATTTGATATTTGGCAGTTTCACTTAAAGTCTAATAAAAATAAGGGTTTAGCTGAACAAAGGTACCATAGAGCATACGGAAACCGTCAAACAACAACTGCAAACACTTTGGTCAATGTATTTAACCAACTAAAAAATTCAAAAATTTCCTCATTTGTGGCATTGTCAGACGAAGCCGATTGCTAAGGGGAAAACAAGCATTTGTATTTGAAATAGCTACAGATATTTGAGTGATTGAATGCACGCTGTAAACATCAACAGTTCCGGATCTAGGGGGCAACTTTAGTGGGTGACAAATTCAAGTGTGGCACACCGACAGAGTTCATCAATAGATTGATTATCAATGGCAAACAGGCAATTGGACAAATAGACCTAAATGAAAGCAGTCAGACAAGATGGTCGGCAAAACATGTGGCATCCTTGAAAGAAATTCAATAAATTTCTCTTAATCCTGAATTGAAGTACGGGGCGTGGGACATCCGCTACATGCTGTGAATAATTTCGAATTTATTGTCAATTTGAGCTACCATTCTTCAAGAAATCACTCAAGTAAATATTGGAATAAAAAAAAATATATAATTTATGCCAATTTTAGATCGTGATCCCTTCTTAGAGTAATTTTTAATGCTAATTAATGCAGAAAAAGTCAGCTAGGGGAAATCTGACTAAAGTGGCCACCCTAAAGTTTGAAAGCTGATTGCGAAACTATATAACATTCTACAATATATTTTCTGATAGAGATCGAGTCACTAAGGTATTAGCTAAGATATAAGTTGAGTTCGAGTGCCTAAGTGCTGTGGTTTTCTTTTTTGATGACAAAAATTCAAAATAGTGCAAATGGCCACCTTGCCCCATTGTACGGGGTAATGTACAATGGGGAAAGAGACGACTGAAAGGAGAGAAATAGGCCTGTAGTTGCTAGGAAGCGCTTTGGATCATTTCTTGGGGACGGCTTTTACTCGAGCAGTTTTTCAGTTACTAGGGAATATGCCTCTATTGTAAGATGTCTGAAACAAACGATCGGACAGAAGAAAGTTCTGGTGCGCATTTTTGGAGAACAATTGCTGGGATCTTGTCAAGGTCAGAGGCTTTTCTGGTATTAAGACAAGAGAGCATCTTTCGTACCTTTTTAGTTTTGAAAATTATATCCGTCATTTTATGCGCGACATTGGGGACTGTTGCTGGTTGAACATTTGGAGGTGGGTTAAGAGTAGAATTGTCGGCGAACAACGAGGCAAAAAGTTCCGCCTTGCCCAGGGCGGTAGAAACAATTTCATCCCCTAAAACAAGAGGTGAGAACGTGATCTTGCAGAAATTATTCCCAATAGATTTAGCAAGAATCCCGAAGGGTTTGTTGCCGTTGGAGCTTGAGAGGACTTTGTTTTTGATGTGGTTATTAAACGAGTTTTTTTCCTCAGAAAGAATGCGGACATGGCTCTTGCGTCGTTAAATGCTTGACGGTTTTCTTGACTGGGATTGTGTAGAAGCGTTTTGTGAGCTTTGACCTTTCCAAGTCTGGCCTTGTCGCAGGATTTTGAGAACAAGGAATTTTGAGTGGCTAAAGAGGTTTTTTGCGTACGTGGAATAAATACTTCCATGCCAGCTTGGATAGTTTCGGTGACGTTTTGTGAGATATCTGAGGGGTCAGGATGAGAGAAGCAGACAGACGCCCACGGAAATGAGGAAAAGTAATCCCACATTTCGTCCTAGTTCGCGGAGTTGTAGTGCCAAACGATATGTAAGTGTGTGACCTCGGGTTGAATTGCGCAGAAAGCAGTGACCATGACGTGGTCTGAGAGACCAAGAGGGGCGGTGACTGATATCTTATAGGATTCAGGTTTTGTAGTAAGAAGGAGATCCAAAAGATTTGAGCTGTGTGTTGGGATGCGAGGAAAGTAAGTAGGTTTTTAAACCATATTGGCTAAAGAATTGCTGACTGCAATGGCCTTTGGTGCTCTCCCTTGTGGATCGGTTTTGAAGATCCTAGCCATTGCTTATTATGTATGGATTTAGTTGCAGCCCTGAGAGAGAGTTCCACCCAAAGTATGTCTTTTCTTCCAGCATCTAAATTGGGGAGTCTGGTGCAGGGTATATTGCGTTAGTAAATAATTTATTTCCTGAAAAACTTTTGCAACTTTAATGAAATTTGTAACAATTCTTTTAAAGCGACCTGCAGTATTTACATACATGTACCAAATTGTAATGTTCTAGCTCCATAGAATCTTCAAGAGCCATTTAAATTTAAAGAATTAGTTTTAATAATATACCTCACTAATAGTGTACAATTCTTATGACAATTCACTACTATAATGCACGTGCTGCATCCGTAACTTTTTTGCAGGTTCATTTACTCACTCAGGAATATAAGCTTGCTGCTGCAGAAATCGCTCTTCTGCCAACGGCATCGCACCTGTTGGTATCATAGACTTTCTTCTGTACAGTTCGGTTATATCGCTAGCCAATGGCTGCTGTTGACATTGCAAGTTCCTTCTGGGAAACGTCTGATGATGATGATGATCTGACAAACCATCACTTTCTGAGTAATCGGCTACATAGTCTTCAGCCTCGTCCATATAATATTGCTGTTGGCGTTGTTGGTGTCTTGGGGGAGTCACCACCGTATGAGGACCGTAGGCTGTGTTATACAGCCTGCCAGGATTGTGCGACATTCCGTGAATTTATCTGAAAATTAAAAAGAAGCAATTAGAATGTGAATAGAAACTTTGTAACTACCTACTAAACTAATTTGTATTTAATGCGTTGCCTTTAAAAATTATACCAATAATTTGGCGAAATGTTGAATTTGGTAACCTTCATATAAATTTTAACCGAAAGTTAGGAATGCAACTTAGATTAAATTAATTTCATTAATTGAAATATTGCATTTGTGTTGTGTGCTTTTTGTTTCTTTTACGTCGGCCTATTTCCGCCACTATGGCCAATCACCGACGCCAGGGAGCAGTTTCACCCCACTATCCTGGAAATTTTTCCGAACCCCCGCCTTTCTGTAAGCAGGGTAGGGATCTTTAACGTGCCCAACATCGCATCGACACGGGACCTACGGCTTTACACCCCCTCAGAAGGGCGGAACGTGCAGACATTCAACTTGCTCAAATACGATGCCAGAACCTCGGTTGATGTTAATTTTACAGTTCGTACTAAAAAAGTGAAGGGAGTACCTTGGGATCGAACCCAGTACCCTTCGGGTCAGAGGCACACGTTCTGACCCCTGAACCACCGAGGTTCTAAATATTGCATTTAAAACTTGTTTAGCTACTTCATCAGACAACTGCCACTTGCAAGCTTTTTTTGCTCCTAGCTCAATTATCAAAATAGTATACTTACATCATACATACAACTATACATATATATATATATATATATATATATATATATATATATATATATATATATATATATATATATATATATATATATATATATATATATTCCCCTGAGGGCTGGTTGAGGGCTCGTCCGCCTCTCTTTGCCGCCCCCACAGCACTGCAGACTTTGTGCATGCCCTTAGTCTTTTCTACTCCACCTACTCCAAAATCACTGTGCCTTGAACTAGTCTGCACAGCGATTGGTAGTGTGAAGTTTTATATTGCTCTGTCTTCGGTCTAGAGTGACCGTAAATCAGTTGTCTTTTGCAGTCCAGAATTTTACACTCGCACAAGTTGTGCAGGGCTGATTCCTCTTCCTCGCCGCAGAGTCTGCATGCGAGGTCCGGCTCGAATCGCCCCATTTTATGCAGATGTTTGTTGACGGCCATGTGTCCCGTCAAGAGACCTGTTATGTTTCTGAGCTGTTCTCTGCTAATACTTAGCAGCTCCACAGCTCTCTTTGAACTGGGTTCGTCAATTACTGACTTCCCATGTCACACACATGCTCGATTGGTGGCAAGTCTGGAAAGAGAAAAGGCCATGGAAGCAGGGTAACGTTATTTTCTTGTAAGAACCTTGTAGTAACCCTTGTTGTATGAGGACACACGTTGTCTTGTTGGAAAAGGGATTGAATTAACCATCGTAGGTATGACAGTGCAGAAGGCTGCAGCAATTTTCGCATGTAATCATCTGCATTAAATTTTCTGTCAATAAAAACTAGATGCGACCTGCCACTCTATGTTATTGCACCCCATACCATCATCCCCTTCTCACTTTTCTGCGACCTTCGTAGAACTAAAGACAGAATCGGGACTCGTCAGGGAACACAAACGATTCCATTCAGCATTCCAATTTGAAATGCCGTTACACCATTCAAGTCGAGCAGCACGATGTCGAGGTGCCATTGGCGGCATAAAAATTGTCTATAGGAACGAACCCCAAAAGCGCGTATTCTACGATATATCGTTGCCATAGAGAGTCTTTGTTTTAAAACTCCCAATCAGGCATTTCTAAAGTGCGTTGTGAAAACTCTGCCTTGTAAAATTGATTTCCTCAAATGACGATCTTTCCATGCTAAAATTGTTCGAGGCCGTCTGGATCCATGGCGACGGTATTGGATTTCTTTATCACACACCTAGACTAACACTGTCGACACGCTCGGTCTATGCGGTCGAAACTTTGTCTAATTGAAAAACCGGCTTTCCACATACCAACAATGCGCCTCCTTTCGATTTCACTTATGTGATTGAAAACGGCGCCTAGGTATAAATAATTAATAAATTGAGCACACATCGATGCGAGATATTACTTTAAACTGAAGAAAAACCAAATTTAAGGAGATAATTGTTTGATAAAACAAAATTAAAAAAGTGTACACCTGTTATAATTTCTTGTCCATATTGTTAGAGTGGAATAGAACATTTCATTTCAATTGGTCGACTCCTACTGGGTGTTCCAATTTTTTTCCAAGTCAATACATCAATCTTATAATTAATTATTATTATTATTGTATATTATTAAAGATAATTATGCGCAAAAATTGGCAAAGGAAGAAAATACTAAACACGACGCTGTGTGTCGCCTTGTACGGTGTTTTTTGCCAGCGACACACTTTGCATATTTGTCGGTTAAACTCAGTTCAGAAATTGGAAAAATAAGCTAATGGCAAAAAGCCACAGCCATAATTTGAGCAACAACAACAAACTCAGTTCAGGAAAGGCATGGTCATAACTAGAATTTGTTGGTTCCCAGGTCAGCGCAAGCTAAGGTTTATAGCTTAGATATCTTGTCTGGTAACTCTGAAAGGAAAGAGACGCGGGAGGAGGGTAATACGTCATGTATATTCCCGATACGGATATTTCCTATATAGTACAGGCAATAGAGGAGCCCGTTACTCTTGTCCATAAAGCACTAAACTACAGGAGTTATTTTTTTTTTGATAGATAGGTTCAGAATTACGTATTGAATGAAAAAACACAAAATCCTTACAAATTAGGAGGGCGGAAGTGCCGCCATTTTGAGAAAAACCGTGTCGACCTATATCTCCATAACTGTGCACTTTAGGCCAAAAATGGTAATAACCTTTATTGTAGATAAAATTTCTCATCTTTTTTGTTGAATATTTTTTTTTGTATCACTCACCGTTTACAACTTATACGACTATTAGCATTCATTTATTGACTTTTTTACCTATATCTTTGTTAATAATTGTTTAAAAATAAAATGTTTATAACTTAACTTTTCAATCGATCAATTTCCTACAATTGTTATTAAAAACTTTTTTTCTAAAATCAATATTTTCAAAGTTATGACTTTTCAATCGACAAATTTTTCTGGAAATATTTTAGTAAAATGAAGGACAATGACGGTTGAAGCTAAGACTTCAGGCTTTCTAAAACATTCGTCTTGAGACATTTTCTTTCCATAGATTATATTAGTTTCAGTTTATTTGCGTAAATGTTGCCAATTTTGACGTTTTAATTCGCGACTTTGACGTTTTGAGGAAAACCCCAATTTTTTTTTAATGCCTATAACTTTTTTGTCTTTGAACCTACAGAGCTAAATTTTGGTAGGTAATTTACCTATAATAACATAAAATCCAACTTAGTTGTCCTTACTTTGTTATTTCCGGAGATATGATTTTTTTTCGAAAGAAAACACAAAATTTTCCGGGAAAACCTGGGCCGATTTTCTTCGCTAACGAACTTATCCAAGCCACTTACAAGGGGAAGGTATTCACTAAATTTAATTGAAAGCGGCCCATTAGTTTTTGAGTTATCGGTGTGATACATATATATATATATATATATATATATATATATATATATATATATATATATATATATATATATATATATATATACTTATGCCTATGCGGAAGTACCTGGACCATTTCGTATACCAAGTGTATAATAGCTGGACCAACCGTGCAATAGCTGGACGTCCAGCTATTAACATGCTGGTATTAATATGTACATGCGTTATTGGCTGGACCAATTTCATGAGAACATTAAAAGTAAAAATTAATGCGCCTGTGCGGTGTTGCCAAATGCTCAACATATTAATTCTATTTAAATATTTACATGTTTTAGTGAATTTTATATACACTAGACCGCAAAAAGCATGAGGTTACTTCAGACTTTATTTAATAATAATAACGTCAGGATATTTCTTACGAATTTCTGGATTAAAATACTATTCATGTAATATAGCAAAAAATCTACAGGTGGTTTGTAAAAATAATGTTTTGGAAGAGAAAAAATATGAATTATTTTTTGATATTTGCAGTCGATGTGCCAAAATCATAAAAACACAAAATGATTACTAAGGCCCTAGTGTATAATAAGATTGCAAATTATATTTTGTCACCCTTTGCAAAAGTGAGAAAAATGCATATGAAGATCGGGATAGCAACTAAGACCTTTACGAAATATGAATTATTTTTTGATATTTGCAGTAGATGTGCCAAAGTCATAAAAACATAACAAAAAATGATTACCAAGGCCCTAGTGTATAATAAGATACGCAAATTATTTTTTGTCACCCTTTACAAAAGTGATAAAAATGCATATGAAGATCGGGATAGCAATTAAGACGTTTTCCGAATATTTATTATTTTATCGCATTTGCAGTTAATGTGTCAAAATCATAAAAACAAAAAATTATTACTTAAGCCCTTATGTATGAAAAACCATGCAAATTATTTTTTGTCACCTTTTTTAAAAGCGAAAAAAATGCATATGAAGATCGGGATAGCAATTAAGACGTTTCCGAAATATGAATTATTTTTTGATATTTGCAGTAGATGTGCCAAAATCATAAACACAAAAAATGATTGCTTAGTGTATAATAAGATATTCAAATTATTTTTGTCACCCTTTGAAAAAGTGAAAAAAATTCATATGAAAATCGGGATAGCAATTAAGACGTTTTCCAAATATGTATTCTTTTTTCGCATGTGTCAAAATCATAAACACCAAAAATTACTTCCAAGGCTCTAGTGTATAATAAGATATGCAAATGATTTTTTGTCACCCTTTGCAAAAGTAAAAAAAATATGCATAAACAGATCCGGATAGCAATTGAGACGTTTCCGCAATATGCATTATTTTTTGACATTTGCAATTTTTTAAACAGGAATCTTTTTTTTATATTTACATTTAAAATCATAAAATCACAAAACTATTACCAAAGCCCTAGTGTATAATACTACAGCATACACAACTCTCAACTCGGACAGTTTTAGAATGAATTGAATATGATTCTATTCCTATTTTTCAAGTTACAGATTTTTTAACGCGCTAAAATCTAATATACAGTCACAGCATAATAATTGATTGATTATGCTGTGCTACAGTTACTTTTCAATTTTTTCTAAACATATGTTTGACAGGTCAGGTAAAAGCTTTGAAATTTACAAAAGGAGGGTACAGAAACAGAGCTGTAAAACTTTCTGGGATCAACGTCGTAAAAGCGGTATATCAAAGCCCAAACGTTCTTTATCTATGCGACGCTTTTATATACAAATACATAATATTTGAGAAAAAACGCTAGGTTTAATATTTGAATATGACCAGCCACTAACTGCTATACTAGAATGACTAACATTAATTAGATTCTCATAATTTTTATGTTGCATTGTTCAAGTATGCAGTACAGCATAAGAAACAGTCTTCTTATGCTATGTAACCAAGATTTATGCCACTAAAAATAAGTTTTCACTTTAAACCTAATTTATAGCAAATTTATATAATAAACATATTCTTATAACGAGATTGGGGTAGTTTCTTTGTATACACAACATGTTTATTAAATTTATTTAAATTCATCATTTTTCCAAAACATAATAAAAATAATTTGTATCACTCACTCACTGACTGAAGGCAAAGTCGCTTAGTAGTCGCAACGATAGGTTAAAATAAGGTGGTTTCCCGTTGCCTTTCATGTGGCACATTGACTGAAAAAAATACATTCTTGGAAAACCTTTTAACTGCGATACCCATGTTTAAATTCTTTTTTTTTTCTTACTTTTGCAAAGGGTGACAAAAAATAAATTTGGTGTAATATAACATAATAAGGCTTTGGTAATGATTTTTGGTTTTGTGATTTTACCACATTAACAGTAAGTATCACAGAATCATTAATGTTGAAATGAAAAGCGTGGTAGTAACTATCCCGGTGTTCAAATGCATTTTTTTTTATATTTCCAAAGGGCGACAGAAAATAATTTACATGAGCTTTTATGCGTCAGGCCCTTAGTGATATTTTTTGTTTCTATGAATTTGGCACATTAACTGCAAATGCGAAAAAAAAAATACATATTTGGAAAACGTCGTTATTGCTATCCCGATTTTCATATGCATTTTTCTCACTTTTGCAAAGGGCGACAAAAAATAATTTGCATATCTTATTATACACTAGGGCCATGGTAATCATTTTTTGTTTTTATAATTTTGGCATATCTACTGCAAATTTTAAAAAAATAATTCATATTTCGGAAACGTCTTAATTGCTATCCCGATTTCCATATGCATCTTTCTCACTTTTTCAAAAGGTGACAAAAAACAATTTGCATATCTTATTATACACTAGGCCTTGGTAATCATTTTTGGTTTTTATGATTTTGGCACATCTACTGCAACTATCAAAAAATAATTCATATTTCGGAAACGTCTTAATTGCTATACCGATTTTCATATGCATTTTTCTCACTTTTGCAAAATGTGACAAAAAATAGTTTGCTTCTCTTATTATACACTAGCGCCTTGGTAATCATTTTGTGTTTTTATGATTTTGGCACATTTACTGCAAATATCAAAAAATATGACATATTTCGGAAACGTTTTAATTGCTATCCCGAATTTCTTATGCGTTTTTTTTTCACTTTTGCAAAAGGTGACAAAACAATTATTTGCATGGTTTTTCATACATAAGAGCCTTAGTAATAATTTTTTGTTTTTATGATTTTGGCACATTAACTGCCAATGCGAAAAAATAATACATATTTGGAAAACGTCTTAATTGCTATCCCGATTTTCATATGCATTTTTCTCACTTTTGCAAAGGGTGACAAAAATAATTTGCATATCTCATTATACACTAGGGCCTTGGTAATCATTTTTGTTTTTATGATTTTGGCACATCTACTGCAACTATCAAAAAATAATTCATATTTCGGAAACGTCTTAATTGCTATACCGATTTTCATATGCATTTTTCTCACTTTTGCAAAAGGTGACAAAAAATAGTTTGCATCTCTTATTATACACTAGCGTCTTGGTAATGATTTTGTGTTTTTATGATTTTGGCACATTTACTGCAAATATCAAAAAATAATTCATATTTCGGTAACGTCTTAATTGCTATCCCGATCTCCATATGCATTTTTCTCACTTTTTTAAAAGGTGACAAAAAACAATTTGCATATCTTATTATACACTAGGGCCTTGATAATCATTTTTGGTTTTTATGATTTTGGCTCATCTACTGCAAATATCAAAAAATAATTCATATTACCGAAACTTCTTAATAGTTATCCCGATCTTCATATGCATTTTTCTCACTTTTGCAAAGGGTGACAAAAATTTGCAATCTTATTATACACTAGGGCCTTGGTAGTCATTTTGTGTTAATATTATTTTGGCACATCTACTGCAAATATCAAAAATTAATTCATATTTCGGAAACGTCTTAATTGCTATCCCGATCATCGTTTTTGTGATTTTTGCACATCTACTGCAAATGCGAAAAAATAAACGTGGTAATAGCTATTTCGATCTTCATATGTATTTTTTTAACTTTTGCAAAAAGTGACAAAAAATAATTTGCATGAGTTATTATACATTAGGGCCTTGGTAATAGTTTTGCGGTTTTATGATTTTGCACATTAACTGTAAATATCAAAAAATAAGTCATATTTGAAAAAACTTAGTAATAAATATCCCGATGTTCAAATGATTTTTTTTCTAATTTTCCAGAGGGTGACAAAAAATAATTTGCTTAGGTTGCTATACACTAGGTCTTTAGTAACGTGTTTTTATGTCTATTTTTATATTGAGGCCTTGGCTTTATTGTGCAATATTTGTCATTTCGGTACATGTAACCAAAATGAACAATAATATATACTTAAATTTAGTTTTCCTCTATGACTATGTTAATAATAAACAATTGGTTTAGTGTTATTATGTTATTGCAAAACACTTGAGACAAATTCTTTTTTCTTCGGTAAGGTGTAGTAGCATATAGCAATATATGGCTGGCATCTATGGCTAGCCATAAATTTACTACGTTGAATCCGCTTCACTGATATTGTGATCGCGACGATCCATCCCGCTTTCTGCTGACCCTACGTGTAAATCTATGGCTCGAAATTTATGGATAACTTCACGCAAACTTTATCCCAGTTATATTCAGCAAACATGTCTTGTCACTGCTGCATCGAACATGATGCAAATACAACTATGTGAATCTTAAAATGCAGCGGCTTTCCAGAAAATAAAGCTTTTCAGTTATTTACTTACCAATGCTACTATTTATACCGCTACGACTTTTTATTCATAATAAAAAATATGTACGTTGTTTGCCTAAACCTGCCAGTATAATTTTTTGACAGCTATATACATATAGCGAGAGTTTAAAACATGGAATAAATTCAGTTAATCAAATACAGCTATCTTTTTCCAATAATTCGCAGACATGTCGATAGACATTTTATGTTGCGGTCTTTTCAAAAAATAAAATAGATATCATACAGTGTGTGCCAAATTTAAGGTACGACCTCATCGATATTTTTTTAAATCCTACCCTAGTTTGTTTTTGTTAGATAGGTTTAACCTACACATTAATTTGAAAAAAACAGCAGATTTTAAATTTTTATTTATTTATTATTATAAATCTAAAGGAATTAGTAGCACGAATAAGAAATGAATGTTGACTTATTTTCCCAAGATAACCAGAAATGTATAAAACGAATTTCAATTCCGTTTATACTACTAACAAATAGTCAATCGACAACAACCTAAGCATTTATTAAAGAAAATTGATTTGGATTATCTATTTTTTATTTCTGTTTTTAAAATAATATAATGTATATTTTTGTGGTAAGGAATATAAACTTGGTGGTTTAGCATAACTTGACATGTACTTTAGAAATAGCCAACAAAACAGTAGGATTGTCGGTTAAACAAATTATCGACGTCATATCTCAAATTTGGGACAACTTCATATTATTAAAGAAAGATCACAGCTTAAAAACCACTAATTGACGTGTTCGCGCATTTGAAAAAGGTGTATTTGGTTAACTGAATGTATTCTAAGTTACCAACATGCATTGTGTAATATGGCAGTAATAATGCTGATAATTGTTTATCTTTTTTGTCTTTTCCTCAACGGTTACGTATTTCTGCGACTATGGCCAATCACCGACGACAGGGAGCACTTTCAACTCACTTTCCTTTAAATTTGGCCGAACCCCGTTTTTTCTATAAGGAGGGTAGGGATATTCAGCGTGCCCAACCTCGCACGGTACACGGGACTAACGACTTCACGACTCCTCAGTGAATCGGAACCTGCAGAAATTCAACCTGCTCCAACTAAATGATAATTTTACAGTAGGGGCTGAAAAAATGAATGGGGAACCCTGGAAATCGAACCCAGTACCTTTGGATCCAGCGACATACTTTCCTACCACTGGATAACTCAGGCTTTTTGATAATAATTGTAAAATATCTTTTGCAACAATTGGATACAATAATCTAAAATATATAACTCTATAACACTAAAAGTAGATCTCGTTAGTTTATAAAACAACAGTCATTATACACCTTGTCCTATTTTCGAATTAAGTTTTTGTGTTATATTCTAAAAAAAGCAGGAGTTGGATTAATTTTAATTCAAAATACTATCTTACAAAACAAACAAAAAAAGGTACGAAAGATGCTCTCTTCTCTTAATACCAGGAAAGCCTCTGGCCTTGACGAGATCCCAGCAATTGTTCTCAAAAGATGCGCACCAGAACTTGCTCCTGTCCTGACCTGTCTGTTTTAGACGTCTTACAATAGAGGCATATTCCCTAGTAACTGGAAAACTGCTCGAGTACAACCCGTCCCCAAGAAAGGATCCAAAGCGCTTCATAGCAACTACAGGCCTATTTCTCTCCTTTCAGTCGCCTCTAAAGTGATGGAAAAGTATATAAACACCGAAATACTAAAATTTCTTGAAAAACACAGTCTAATCCACGACAGGCAGTATGGATTCCGTCAGCGCAGATCAACTGCCGTCCTCATTTCCTTTGTCACCCATTCTTGGAACAAGTCTATGAAACTACACGGTGAATGCCAGATTGTCGCTCTAGACATATCCAAAGCATTCGACCAGGTTTGGCACGCAGCGCTGCTTAATAAACCTCCGGTCTATGGCCTACCACCAAAACTCTGTACCTGGACAGCAAATTTCCTCTCCAACCGGAGCATTTCTGTTGTCGTGGATGGCCATTCTCCTAAACTGTATCCAATTAATGCAGAAGTCCCTCAGGGTTCAGCTTGAGCCCCTACTTTGTTTCTTCTCCACATCAATCACCTACTCTCTAGCACATCTAACCCAGTTCACAGTTACGCGGACGACAGCACCCTCCTCTCAAATATACAATATTCTAAGCCTGTCTCTTTAGCTCAATTAGATGAGGAACGCAGACTCATGGAGGGTTCTGCCTCTGTGGATCTTCAGAAAATATTATACTGGGGAAGTAGAAATCTTGTACAATTCAACTCCACCAAATCTCAGTCTTGCTTTCTATCTCATAAGAGATGCACCAGCCCTAGACCCATCACAATGAACAACCAAGTTATTCAAAGTAATGAGACCTTTACACTTGTTGGCATATCTGTGGATCGAATTCTCAATTGGCAACAACATGTCACATCAATTGCAGAAGTGGCTGCTAAGAAATTAGGTTTCCTCGTCCGGGCTCGCAAATACTTTTCACCAGATAATCTCTATACCTTATATACTTTACAAATAAGGCCAACCCTCTAATACTGCTCCCACATCTGGGGTGCCGCTGCCGCTTTTACACTCACAATTCTGGACGTCTCATCGGTGACACTACCATCACCCAAAGGCTGCAATCCCTTGCCCATCGACGTGCCGTTGGTGACCTCGTTCTCTTTAATAGATATCTGCACGGGCACTGCTCAGAGGAGCTTTCTTCCATAGTTCCTCCACCTGCTGCCCCCAACAGATCAACCAAGAACAGAGCGAATGCACTGTTTTACTGTTCAGGTCACCATACATAGAACATCTTGTTATGCCCGCTCTTTTGTCCCGAGGCCTTCCAAGTTGTAGAATTCCTTGACGGCACATGTTTTTCCTTCTCCTCAGAACCCCCAAACCTTCAAGTCCAGATAACAAGTTGCCTCTTTCCTCCTTCTCGACACCCACGGCACGATAGTATTTAGGCTGTAAGCCCTCGTGGTGTGTTGTTGAAAAATTAAAAAAAAAAATAACCCTTTAAGTACGGTACGCCCCAACATCTACTATAATTACTGAAAATAGTCCAGGATCAGTTTGACTGACTTATTAATTGAGACACCATGTCGATTTATAAATTTCGGTCGGAATATTTTTTGAGAATAAACTTTGGCAGAAAATTTTTAAAACAAGTTTCATTTCTTAGGCAGACTAAATAGTTGTAAGTTTTAAATTACCAGTGCTTTCTTTAGACAGAGCGTACAATACGTTTTGTTGGTGTACTCATCAATCAAATGACCTTGTGGTTAAAAAACATTTTATGTCCGAATTTTCTCAAAGGGTTTCTTAAGCAATTACGGAGCAAGAGGGTTGGATACTGCCCACTAGACGATGTGCGTTAACTAAACGTTTATTATGAGACTACTATAACAGTTAAATAATGTAAGTAAAGTAGATATATTTATAATCTCGGAACCAAGACACCCTACAAAAAGGCATTATGGGAGCCGAGACTATAATGTAATGTGTGGGAAGTGTTATCCTTGCATTTTGTATTATAAAATACATATTATCGTGTCGGATGAGACTCCTCCCCTGTTAGATGGGATTTTATGGGGTGCATAAAATTTAATTTGCAAAAATTTATATTCTAAGGTAAAACATTTAAAATGATCAAAAATTGAAAACAATTACATCAATACATCAATAATTCGATAAAATTTAGAAAATATAACATGGTTATTCTTTAGGCAAAGGAAAAGCCTTTAGTTTGCTGCATTTTCGTTAACCTGTACGGAAATTTAAATATCAAGTATTTAAAGTTAACAATAAACAATGATTGTGAAACACCCGTTAAAAGTAGCTTCCGCAGTATACACTCTTTCACTGTTGCACTTCTTACTATAAGCTTAGCATAAACAATATGCTACTGTTTTCCTCTAGGTAAAGGAATAATGTCTTCAATTTCTGCGTCTTCCTTAAACTAATTTTTTAATTTTTAAAATTTGAAGAAACTAAGTTTATTTATCCCCTTAATGACGCTAACTTTGTTAGCGAAACGATCGTCGGGTCAAAAAACTGTATTGTGATGAATTGGGTTCTCCAAATTGTACTTATCAGTGCTCATCACAGGTTCCAATCTTCACCCATTGTACAAAGCTAATTTCTATGATTATTGTTTCACAGCAGCACGACCAAGAAGGAGTTTTCCTCAAAGAGAAGCAGTTAAGGAGACCATTAGAAGACATTTAAAGGACGGAAGCAACCCCTCGATAGCTGAATGTGAACTTCTGATTGAAAATTGTCCAGTGTTAAACAAACGAACTCCCCAGTCTCTAAAACCTTACATTTCTAGTAGCACGAAAAAATACAGACAATATGATAAATATTTCTTTTTAGCCATATTAAAATAAAATAACATAAAAATACATCAATGACTATTTATATTACATTTTACAAATTTGCCTACTTTGTACAAATTTTCTTCTACTATATTCCTGAGTTCTCCACTTTTTCTGCATTTTCTATTTATTTACGACAACTATTTTCACTGATTTCTCACGTTCAATTCAAACCATAACACAAGAATTGTGTTTCATATGTAACTTATGCAAAAGCTTTGGTCATCATAGTTTTATTAAGAGTTTGAATTATGTTACTTCCATTATGAAAACAGATCACATGCAATGTATTCAGATCCAGATAACTAATTACAATAATTTTGTTTTCTAGGAACTCAATGTATTACATTTTGAGATAAAACACGTGTGTTTTTAGACAAGACTGTCATAAATACATTTTTATACACAATTTATTTAATTTAAAATAACTGGTAAAAAATTACAACACAAAATTTGTCTTTTATCATTTTTCTGCTTTACCACACCGTTGTGATAATTTATGTAGGCAAATAATTTAAAAATAATTTGTAGTCACCTTTTATAATTTTAATATTATTCACGAAGTGCTTCACTGTAAAACTGTCAAGGTAAAGAGAATAAATAATGTATTAATTAAAACATATCATCTTTGTATACTAGCACGCAGACCTTAAAACCGTAATGCTACCTGTTTAAGCGTACAACATAAAACTAACCAGAAAATTGTTATATATGCTACTAAAAAGTGCGGCAACACTGTGAGGTTAGGTCCAGCTACTTCCGCATAGACACAAATATATATATATATATATATATATATATATATATATATATATATATATATATATATATATATATATATATACATAAAAAATTGAAACTGACCCCGGATATGTGTTCTAGGGGGAACAAGTAGCGCCTATTACAAAAATTTTTTTCAAAATTTAAAAGTTGGGGTCTCCTCATTAGTGAATTTTTTTAAAGAAAATGCACTAATAATAATTTTAGAAAAAAAAGTTTTAAGTAAAAGTTCTAGAAAATTTGTCGATTGAAAAGTTAAGTTATAAGCATTTTATTTTTTAAACAATTATTAACAAAGATATAGGTAAAAAAGTCAATAAATGAATGCTAATAGTCGTATAAGTTGTAAACGGTGAGTGATACAAAACAAAAAAATTGAACAAAAAAGATGAGAAATGCAATTATCTACAATAAAGGTCATTACCATTTTTCGTCTCAAGTGCACGGTTACGGAGATATATGTCGAAACGATTTTTCTCAAAATGGCGGCACCTAATTTTTAAGAATTTTGTGTTTTTACACTCAGTACGTAATTTTGAACCTATCTATCAAAAAAAAAAAATAACTCCTGTAGTTTAATGCAAAAAAAAATTATCTTTTGCCTGTACTAATAGTTTTGGATTCCGTTTTGAAGTTTTAAATAACATTTGTTACAAATTTGTGTAACCTTGAATGTGTTAGCTAAAAAACTTTCAGTTACACACTTATTTTAATGTTTATTTTGTATGAAATAGAAGTTTAATCGAAATGATTGTTTTATATTTTATTTTTTGAGTTGTTGTGTTGTAAACATAACTGCACAGTGAATCAAGGGTATTGCGAAATGGACGTTATTATTCGAGATTATTTTTATATTTAACAATTAAATCGGCGAATCGTCATAAAGGTAGATAAGTATGTGTTTAATGTACAAGGACTCAATAAATATAATTTAGCCTAAATATCTGTTTCGATGCATGGCGGAGTTGTTTGTAGTGTGTGATGTGATATGTGACTTAAATGGCTTCTTAGGGCAGACTCAGTCTATAGGCCCGTTCATCTCTTTTATTATTGCCGTTTAATAGTTGAGTAGGGTTTTATGCCATTGATTTATGTTTTTAGGTCTTAGTTTCTGAGAACCATCTTTGGTTTTTTGTATTTGTGTGCCGTGTATGGGTCGTAGTTGGCCATCTGTTATAGTAGCGGGTTGGGGTGTTCTGTGTAGCGGCTGTAGGCGGTGTTCGTTGAACTCTTGATATATTCCTCTAGGGAGGATATTTCGGCTTCGCGATGTAGTTGGTTATTTCTGATGAACCATGAGGCGTTGAATATTCTTTTTGTTAGCCATTTCTCTTAAAGTTGATTGAGTATAGTTTGAGTCTCTTGGATGACGGTTTTTAACATGTCTGTTGTTGGGTTGAGTTTTCCAAATTCTCTTAATATATTTGATAGTGTGTTTGTTATGGAGGTGATTTGATTGGTCTGAGCTTTCCAGGGGGTGGGGCGTTGTAGTGTTTGGGACGTTGTCGGCATTGCTGCTATCTTGGAGTAACTTGAGGTAGGGTGAACGAAACGGGTTGCTTGTCCTGGTGACGGTTGACGTTTAGAAAACATAGGGCATCCTCTGTAACTTGCTGGATGTGGCCCTTTACAATTTGCGCATCTAGCGACTGTAGTCGGTGGTTTGTTGCATTCTTGGGATTCGTGGTTTGCTACACATTTAACACATTTTGCTTCGGCTTTACATCCGCTTTGGGCATGGTTGAAACCTTGGCATCTGTGGCATTGTGAGGTAGTGGGTTTTTTTCTTAGAGGTTCTGGTTTTATATACATTCGGCAACATTCGTCAATTCTATAAATATGGGATTGATCTTGTGGCAGTTCGACTAATACTAGTGGCATAGGGATTAACTTAGTGTTATTACCTTCCGTTATTTTTCTTTGCATTCGTGTTATTTTAATTGGTGTGAATTTCTGTTTTTGTAGATCTTCTTCTGTTTCGGTGGTTGGGATGCGAGTTGGTAGACCTCTTAATACGATTTTTAAGTTTTTCTCATGGCTGAGTTTGTAAGTGTAATAGGCTACTTTGTTGTGGTCTAGTAGTCTCGTGGCGTTTCTGTGATCGTCTTCGGTGTTCAGATTAATTTTAATGCCGTCGTTCATATTTCTGGCTTTATTAAACTTGATATTGTTATCGTCGGAAGCTCGGACGACGGACTGATATTTTTCTTTGGCTGTAAGAATTATTGATGGGATGCCTCGTTCTCTTTCTACTGTTTCATTTGTCTCTGGTAGGTCAGTTCTTGGTCGTGGTTCTTCATTTAGATTTGCCAATGGGGCATAAGGGTTGTCGGTGAGAAAAGACGGCCTTTCTGTTTTTTTTGGGTTCTGTATTGATGTTTGCTTTCTTATGCTATAGTGGTGGGAAATGATCAATTGGGTTGGCTGGTCGGATTTGGCTTGCTTTAGGTTGCGTTTGTTCGTTTTTTAATTTTTTATTTTCTTCCACTAGCACGTGGTTGTCTCTGTATAATATGTCAATTTGGTGGCGGAGCGCTTGGATTTCGTCTTTAAGAGATTGCATCTCATTTGTCTCAATTTGAATGTCCATGTTTATGTTTTCCATTGTTTATTCGAGTGGGGCGGGGTTTGCTTAAGCGTCTCTGTTGCACTAAGTTAGAAGCGTCTTTTCGCTTTTGGAACTGGTCACTTTACACTGCTCACTTATTCACTTACACTTTGTCTTTTTCGTAAACATTTTCGGACAAATAATTTAACTGCACTTTATAATATTACCGTCACGAAAATCTCTCGACGTGTTCAGCAGAACGCTGCTGCTTGCTGCGCTGTCGCTCATCGACTTGTTTGTAGTGTATTAATGTGCAAAAACAATTCTAAAAAGACAGCGGAAATGGGAGATAAACTTTCTTTTTTTCTTTTCCAAAAGAAGTAACAATTAAGTATTAGATGTTTAGATGAGCTCAGAGAGGGTTTTTAGAAAAAAAAAATCAGAATCTTGCTAGAATCCCCGTCGGATGCATAAACCACAAGAAAAATGCCATACAAACACCTCCCAAGAAATTTATGGAACCAGGGGTGGATAGGAGTGTTTGCCGAAATATAACCCCCTCGTGTTTTGAGGGTGTCAGCTGGCATGGGACAAGGGTGGGGGTGGGTTGGGTGCTTCGTACTTGGGGGGTTTTCCTTTCCTTCTGCATGCATACAACCACCCTCAATGCGTAAACTACAAGAAACCTTTCTTGGGAATAACCTCCAAGAAGGTTACGTGTCCTGGGCAGAATAGGAATTATATGCGGGGTAAACAGGATATAAAGGAGATATAGCAACAAAAAGGAAGAAGTGCAACTTAAACAGGTCCGGCTAAGCTGTTTTTTTCGCATTTTTCGTTTCTTCTTCCCGATTATCACCCCTATTAACTTTTGGTCCCGCAATTATCTTGCGGATTGTTTGCAAACTTTTTTTGTGGTTTATGCGTATCAGGGAGTTTTAAGTATGTTTCTGAAAATAAATTCTAAAAGCTATCCATGAGCTCATTTGCAAATTTACCAAATATTATTATAACTATATTATTCACTTAGTTCTTACCCTAGCACAATTTACTATTATTTTAAAATTAAATGGAAGGTGCATGAGTTTTTTTGCTTAGAAATTGATTGTAAAATTATAAACCTACTATTTTGTATGTGTAAAAATACATATCTACCTAAATATTAAAAACTTAAATAATTTACTTATTGTGATTAGTTGCATGTTTTAAATGAAGCATATCCAGTAAAATAGGTGAGTAAATTATGAAAACAACTAAAAACCTAGGTTGTGGTTTAAAAGAAAAACATTCTGTCTCATTTGTGACATTATGAATTTGTAATTTCATACATATTAATAAATGTTTTTAATCCTTTTCAATATAAACGAATAAGTTGGATCCAATAATTTGAGATCGATTAATATTCTAAAACGTCGCTGCCTTTTGTTACTATGTGAAAAAAATCTTAATTTTAACTTGATTTTTCATTAAATATTTAATTTTGTAATAAGTTTAAAAACAACATAACTTTGAAAAGACGAACATAAAAATGCCGGCCGATTTCAATATTCAATGGACTATTATCCCCCAATATTTAAATTGGGAATACATGTGACGTATTTCCGCCTCACTCTCTGATTGGTTGAGAATTACCGTGCAGCCTTTTTAACCTATAAACCTAGAGTGCAAACATCGAATTCCGCAGGTAAACTTACCTGATATTTGCAACTACGCTTCCTACTTTTAGATTAGAATGCGTTTCGATTCAAAAAGTGCTTAAAATATTTTCTCAGGTACCTGGTCACTCAAATTGGGAGTTCCATTATTGATCAATTTCGCAGCCACTATTATGTAAATAAGGACTAAGTTATTTATTATAAATTAATAACACTTTTTTACAGAGCCTCGTTGGTTCCGTGGTAAGAACGTGTGCCTTTAAACCGAAGCTAAATGGGTTCGACTCCCAGGGTCCCCCTTTCACTTTTTTAGTACAAACTGTAATATTAACATCAACCAAGGTGGTGGCATTGTATTTGAGCAAACTCAGTAATTGTAGGTTCCGTTTAAAGGGTGCGTAAAGCCGTCGGTCCCGTGTCCATGCGATGCTGGGGAAGTTAAATATCCATGACCTCCTTGAGAAAGGCGGGGATTCGGCAAAATTTCCAGGGTAGAGAGGTCAAACCGCTTCCTGGAGTCGGTGATTGACCATAGTCGCGGAAATAGACCGACGTTAAAGAAGCCAAAACTCAAACACCCACACATTGCTCTTTATAGGTCGAAACAAAAAGTTGGATCGCCTCTTATTAAAGGTAATGGAAGAAGAAACTCCTCCCTGGTAAATATGTGAAATTTATTCATATTTCCAAAATTATTGTATTGTAGTTCCATCTACTGGGCATAATGTATTGGAATCCGCTGATATTAGTGATTTTCTTAAAACAATTCAATAATGAGGAGATCGCGACTTTTGAATTTTGGAAAAGTTTCTTCAAATGAGCGCGAACTAAGCCCCCTAGAACACATACCCGGGGCCAGTTTAAATGTTTATATATATGTATATATATATATATATATATATATA
Source organism: Tillus elongatus (assembly GCA_964006375.1). Classification (NCBI taxonomy): domain Eukaryota; kingdom Metazoa; phylum Arthropoda; class Insecta; order Coleoptera; family Cleridae; genus Tillus; species Tillus elongatus. The sequence continues at coordinate 135,445,958 of OZ023266.1, read as the reverse complement.
TATATATATATATATATATATATATATAATATGTGAGTTTACCCTTTATAGATTGTTGAAATTGCGAAACAAAACTTAATTGAGTTGCTCTGAAAACAGAGTTTTTTTATTAATCACAATAAATCAATACTATTTACATCAATTGAACATTACTAGGTACAAATCTTACCTGAAAAGAGAAACAACATTTAAAGCTATTATTTCTTCAATTCCTTAACAATTTAAAAGTTTCATTAGTCTGATAAATTTTATTCTTAATTAAATTACTTCAATAACTTGTTTACATTTAATGGTGTTATCTACTCTCACAATTTCATTGGCCCTAGTTAATGAGCGGGAAACTCAAACCTAATGAAGTACCATGAGAACTTTATTTACATCTCCCCACCCCCAAGACCTTATACACCCAAGGTTGGTACCGGAACAAGTTTTGTTATGTGAAAGAGATTTGATTGGAATTTTTTTTGTCCTGTGTTTATTCTGTAAATTGAGTTTGACAATTTTCCTAGAACTTGATATGGGGCGATTTTTAATTCACCTAGTTTTTTTCTATTTAACCGGTTTCCGTTTTCCACATATACTAAATCTCCTATTTTTAGTTCGCATATTTTTCTGTTTTTGTCGAATCGTTGCTTATTATAATTATATGATTTTATAGTCCTTTCCAATGCTACCTTCATATTTTTCGATAAATCATCATATGTTATTTTTTCTTTCAATTAATCTGGTAAAATATTGACATTTTTTCCTTCTAATAAATATTTTGGAGCAAATCCTGTCACCGTGTGCTCTGTTCCATTATATTTTTGGGTACGTTCGTGAGCAATAGTCGTCCATGCAAATTTTTTTTCTTTCATTTATCTTACATCTAATTTTATTAATTAATGTTTGGTTTAATCTTTCATTCAAACCATTTGAAAAAGGTGCATTTACTGCAGTGAAAATAATCGGTATATTTTCTTTATCTAAAAAGTTTTTAAATTCATTGGAATTTATACCCGGATATTGATCCGATAGAATCATGCCAATTTTATTTCCCTGTGTCACCTTTTTAACAAGCTTTATAAAATCTTTCGAACTTTGAGTTTTTGAAGTCAAAATATATGCATATCTCGTGAAGTGGTCTACCATAAGGTGTAAATATGTTTTTGTAGAACGTGAGCCACCAAATCCCCCTATGGTATCTATAGACATTATTTCAAAAGGGTAACTAGCGGGACCTAGGTGATACATCAGTCCAAATTCACATCTAGTTCTCGATTTATTTTTCTTGCAGATGTCACAGTTGTCATAGATTTTCTTTATATTGTGTGTTAAATTTTTTGCTAAATACAGCGGTTTCATTTTTCTTTCAATTTGTTGTACTCCGTGCCAGTAAAGATAATGTATGTTTTCTATCATTTTTTCACTAAATTCCTCAGTCAATACAATCTTTTCCTTTTTCCTACCTTCTTATAATATATTTTATTATTTAATTTCAGTTTGTTTTTAACCTGTTTTATGTATTCATTTTTTTCTTGATCCCTTTCAATATCTTCTAGTTTAATAAAGTTCACAATTTTCAGAGTTTTCTCTTGATTTCATATGGTTCTAATACGGGGTTTCTGCTCAAACTATCAGCTTCTAAATTGTACTTCCCCGGAGAATATATTACTTCAAAATTAAATTGAGATAGATAATAACTGAGGTCTTCCAGTTCTTCGTCTGTTCTAACCTTAATATTCATTTTTCTAGAGGCTTATGATCAGAGAAGAAGTTATTGAAGTAATTCAATTAAGAATAAAATTTATCAGACTAATGAAAATTTTAAATTGTTAAGGAATTGGAGAAATAATAGCTTTACATGTTGTTTTATAAAACCCTTTATAGATTGTTGGAATTGCGAAACAAAACTAAATTGAGTTGCTCTGAAAAGAGAGTTTTTTATTAATCACAATAAATCAATACTATTTACATCAAATATATATATATATATATATATATATATATATATATATATATATATATATATATATATATATATATATATATATATATATATATATATATAAACTGACAAAAAGAAAATAAATAATATTATTGCTTCCTAACTTAACTATCTTATGGACTATGATTAACACCAACTTTTTGTTAAAATTGCTATCAAATTATCATAAAATAACAATTACTGCAATTAGGTAATAATTTATTAATAAATTGACTTATTAGAACGTTTTAAAAGAATACTCAATATATAAAGACGTATGGCATAACAAATGTGTGTCTCTCAGATTAACGCTTTGTGGCGTTGCGACGCTCAACATATATTTTGTTTTTTCCTTCATTTTGAGAAATAGTAACAAATAAAATTATTTCCACATAATATATCTATCTTAAATAGAACACAGAAAAAAACAGCTTTTCATACATGTTGTTATTAGTGAATTTTTATTTAAAAAAAAAATCACTAATAGAGAGTTATCGATGGCGAGACTTTGCAAAATTTTTTTCAAATTAGCGCAAACTATGACCCCTAGAACCCGGGTCAGTTTCGATTTTTATATGTATATATATATATATATATATATATATATATATATATATATATATATATATATATATATATATATATATATATATACAGGGTGCGAGATTTCGCTGGTAAAGCTAGACTGTGCTTACAATAATGGCATTATTAAAGATTTCACTTCAGAAAATCACTAGGCAGCATATACTTCATAACCTAAAATTATTGCCGAATACACAGGGTGTTCCATTTGAGCTGGCCACTCACCAACTTCGTTATTTTAAATAGAACACCCTATATATTTTCACATTTTCGGATTCCCCGAGTGATTCTACGTCGAAAATGTATACAGTATTATGAGCGGAAACCCATCCATTTTTGAGTTATTTCTTCTTCAAAAATAATGTCCTTTGCAGTCTTTATTTTACAAGCCTCTATCTTGGTAAGTGATAGAGAGAGGACCATCATTTTAGCCAAGCAGGTGCGCAAAACTATTGTGACTATCATAATGTACACTAAAGCGTGACTAGATATACAGTACGTTCACAAAACGGCAACCACTTCTGACAACTTCAACAATCAAAAACTATTTTCTTTCAAATGGAACACCCTGTATATTATTATATCGTTAAACTTGAAATGTCATTACCTTTTATCCTATGTATGCATACCTATACAAAAACTTAAAACATTTTGAGATATATGATGAAACAACAAATTTAGAATGAATTTACGGCTGTTCGTGTGTAGGAGCTAAGAAAGACCCAGTATAAGCTAATTAGTTGGGCTTTGAATACCTTACAATTCCAAATAAAACCCCTGAAACATTATTAAGCGGTTTATTAAATAATAATACAATAAAGCTTAAAGATAATAATAAAGGTTTTGCATAGTACCTATTTGATAACAGAAAAAAAATTAACTTAAAAACTTTAGAAACAATTGGAACGACTATAACAAACAATGAGATAACAAATATTAATGAAACTAAACTAAAGAAGATGTTCGAAGTTACGTCCAGTTTCCTGCAGACATAAATGCACTCTTCGTCTAAAAGAATTTGTAACATTTTGCAATATTGCTGGTGTTATCGAGTTGAATGCTTCCCTAATTCTAAGAATCATGTCCTCTGGAGTGGTTGGTTGCACAGCATAAACAAGATCTTTAATATATCCCCACAAAAAAAAATCACAGGATGTGAGGTCCGGAGACCGAGCTAGGGAACTGGTCCCCCGCGACCAATCCAGCGATTAGAAAAATTATTATTGAGCCAATCTCGGACACGTAACGTTGTATGAGGTGGTGCACCATCCTGTTGGCACCACATTCGTCACAGCGTTTCTAATGGCACGTTATCTAAAAATTCAGGCAAAATATTTTCTAAAAAATTAAAATACCTTTGGCCTGTCAGAGTACCTTAATAAAAATATGACCCAATGATGTAGTTTCCAAAACATCCTGCCCATACGTTTACAGTCAATCGATGTTGGTTGTCCACAGTATGCCTAAAAAGGGGATTACTATCTGCATAGTAGTGAATATTGTGTTGATTTGGCTTACTGGTACTACTAAATGAACATTCATCACTGAAAAGTACATATTCAAAGAAATTGGGATCATTGTCCATTATTTCTACTGCCCAGTCACAAAATTGCACCCTATTCCTGTAGTCTGCCTCTTGTAAAGCGTGCTGCCTTGAAACATGGTAGGCATGGTAATGGTTTCTTTTCAAAGCCTTTCTCACTGACCAATCGCTTATGTTAAGTTGTCTTGATATTCTTCTTGTACTGGTTTTTGGATCCTCAATCACAGATAAAATTATACCTAATTGCGTTAGCTCATTGTTTTTGTACGGACCCCTGGCATTATTGAATTATTTTACACTGCTTGTAGTGGAAAAACGGGTGTTAAGCCTTTTGAATGGCGTTCTGGTTGGCAATCGTCTGTCGGGAAAACGTTGGAGATAAATTCTGGATGCTAATAATGTATTACTATCACATTCGCCCAAAGCTAAGAGCATATCTCGGAATTCGGCTTCAGAATAATTCATTTTTTTATTTTCGGAAGATTTTTTAAACTACAATTAACAGAATACTTTTTGACAGTGTCAAATAGCGTCGCGAGTGAGTTTGTCAACTTTTAAATTTCTAAGCAAAGCACACTTTGTAAACAAGAGCAGATAATATGTAAAGTCTGTCGACGAAAAGTAAAGCAAAGCTGTCTACATGATAAAAGGGGAAAATGTTGATGTACAATGTTGTTTCTAATAAAGGGCTACAACCAAGTGAAAAGTTGAATATTCATTAAATCTGTTGGTATTTCTTCAAGAATGATAAATGTATACTTTTAACTGCATAGACTTTGCATAAAATTCTTAAAAAAATATAATGAATATTAGGTGTATCTCTGATTTCATAATTTCCAAAATATGAAAGGCTTATGAGGAAATCAAATAAATTATTCAAAGTCCAACAAATTAGCTTATACTGGGTCTCTATTAGCTCCTACACAAACAGCCGTAAATTCATTCTAAATTTGTTGTTTCATCATATATCTCAAAATGTTTTAAGTTTTTGTATAGGTATGCATACATAGGATAAAAGGTAATGAAATTTCAAGTTTAACCATATAATAATATACAGGGTGTTCTATTTGAAAGAAAATAGTTTTTGATTGTTGAAGTTGTTAGAAGTGGTTGCCGTTTTGTGAACGCACTGTATATCTAGTCACGCTTTAGTGTACATTATGATAGTCACAATAGTTTTGCGTACCTGCTTGGCTAAAATGATGGTCCTCTCTCTATCACTTACCAAGATAGAGAGAGGCTTGTAAAATAAAGACTGCAAAGGCCATTATTTTTGAAAAAGAAGAAATAACTCAAAAATGGATAGATTTTCGCTCATACTACTGTATATATTTTCGACGTAGAATCACTCGGAAAATCCGAAAATGTAAAAATATATAGGGTGTTCCATTTAAAATTACAAAGTTGGTGAGTGGCCAGCTCAAATGGAACATCCTGTGTATTCGGCAATAATTTTAGGTTCTGAAGTACATGCTGCTTAGTGATTTTCTGAAGTGAAGTCTTTGATAATGCCATTAGTGTAAGCACAGTCTAGCTTTACCAGCGAAATCTCGCACCCTGTATATATATATATATATATATATATATATATATATATATATATATATATATATATATATATATATATATATATATATATATATATATATATATATATATATATATATATATGTATCCGTCTGATAACTCAAAAAATAATTAACCAATTTCGATGAAACTTGGCAAGTGGCTTTCTTTTATTAATGGCTTGGATAAGTTCGTTAGCCAGAAAAATCGAACGGATTTTCCGGAAAAATTTTGAGTTTTCTTTCGAAAAAAATTTTTTTCTCCGAAAGTAACAAACCTGTTTTATTGAAATTCACTATATATGTTGCCTTGGGAGAGGTGTTACTACATACTGAAATTAAACTTTCTAAGTTTATAGAAAATTGAGTTATTCAAATTTTAAATTTTATTTTACAATTTTTTTCTCCGAAAATTACAAAGTTATTTTAATGAAATTTGGTGAATATGTTGTACTATGAAAGACCTTACTACGTACCAAAATTTAACTCTGTAAGTTTATAGAAAATTGAGTTATTCAAATTTGATACATTTAATAAAAGTTCACTACCATAACGCATTTGCTGCGTCCCGAGATTTTTTTATATCTATTTTTTTGGTTATACAGAAACACTTATTCTCCTCAAACCTTAAGGTATTACACTGCTTAGCGTAGGCAATCTTTCAGTGTAATCAAAAATTAAATCGATTCGCCAGGGTCTACGTGTAGACAATGGTATGCATATTATTCTATATTGCTGGCCATTAATATTTTTAATATCGTTTGTATTTTTTTTGTAATTCTAATTGAGGACCTGATACAAGATATCTAATTCACATGCAACTTAGTTTACAAACAAATGTTGTATGGATCCATACTTACATATTATCCTTTAGAAGGAATGCATCGTACACTATTCTACATGCTAGCTAAAAACTAAAAGATATAACTTGCACGACCAAACGAACCTCACAAAATCACGATAACTATGGTGATAAAATGCTGTATGAGCATTACTCAGATTTTTTTAGGTGTGGTTAAAGAGTAAATCGTACTCACTTTCGTAATACAAATTTACCACTGTCACATATATATATATATATATATATATATATATATATATATATATATATATATATATATATATATATATATATATATATATATATATATAACATTTCATTATCCAGAGGTATCGTTCCATCAAAAATGAAAGAAGCATACACAAAACCGACATATAAAAAGGGTGATCCCGCGGATTATTCAAGCTACAGACAAATCAGCCTAACACCAACTTTCGCAAAAACCCTCGAAAAAATAGTCAATAACAAGCTGACAACCTATCTTGCTGATAATAAACTTCTTTCGCCATATCAACATGGCTTTCGGCAAGCACGAAGCACTGAAACTGCAATTGTTGAGTTTGTGGAGCAAATTGTCGAACACATTGACAAAAAAGAGGTAGCGCTGGGAGTTTTTGTGGACTTTTCCAAAGCCTTCGACTGTGTGAATCATGAGATCCTTATATGTTCACTGTGTAGGTATGGAGTGACGGGCACCGCACTGGACTGGTTCAGAAGCTATCTTTCAGACAGAACACAAAGAGTTGTAATATCTAACTCTACCAACACTTACTTATCTAGGACTTTTGAAGTAACGGTTGGGGTGCCGCAAAGAACAGTTCTTTTGACCTACGCTGTACATTATCTATGCCAACAGCCTACTTCAGTACATCACGCACCAATCTGAAAACAACATCAATCCAGATAACAAAAGAACGGTCGCCTCCTATGCCGATGATACCAACTTTTTGATAGGTGGACATAGTGTTAAGCACATTATGGCTGATTCTGACAAAACCCTCAAAAGTCTAACCAATTGGGTCGATAAAAACAAGCTTGCACTTAACAAGGATAAAACAGCTTGCGTGTTTTTTAAATCTTCAAAATCAAAAAAAGGTACTGTACAAAGCGTAGAACTTGATGGCCAAACTGTAACCTTTAAGCCATCTACAAAACTACTAGGACTTCATATCGATAGTGAGTTAAAATGGAATGTTCACATCGATGAACTTTGCTCGCGAATCTCATCCGTTACATATGCAATAAGAACACTTACCCAAAGATGCAGTACCTTTACTGTGTTGTCACTGTATTATGCGTGTTTCTACTCACAACTAAGGTTTGGTATTACGCACTGGGGATTAGCAAGTGAAGTAAACCGAGTTTTTAAACAACAAAAGCAAGTGATGAGGATCATATTCAATATCCCTCATAGACACACTTGCAGAAACACTTTTAAAGAACAGGGTATCCTTACACTCCCCAGCATATACATCATGGAAGTGCTAACCCATGTTTTTCAAAACAAAACCAAATACACACGCAATGCAGTGGAACATGGATATACCACAAGAGGTAGAAATAACCTGCAAACTGACAAACATCGCACAGCTCTGTACCAAAAATCACTGTTTTACAATGGCTGCAAGTTGTATAATGCGTTGCCGGAAGATGTACGGAATGTTGACACTTTACCAGCTTTTAAAAAAAAAGTGAAAACGATTCTTATAAACAAGACGTGCTACTCGGTGGATGATTTTTACACATAAACTACCATTAACTATCTTCTGTTTTTAAATTCTTATAATATGAACACTTTGTTTGTAGTGTAGTTGCCATAGTATAAACTATAAACCTAGTGCACCTGGTGACTCTAAAAAACAATATTGGAATTGGATCTGGATTCTGCAGCTCTTATCTTTTGAACGTTATGAACGTTATAAGTGTGTTTTATAAGTATCTTTGTTTTGTATTATTTAAGGAAAAAATTTCCTTAATTGTTATGCTTATTGTGTGTGCTATTGTCGTTCTTATTGTTAATTTTTTGACGTACATGAACATCCCTGTGTCATTCAGGTGACATTGGCCTGTTTCATTGTTAATATATACATTATACATTAATATATCAAAGTATTATAAACGAGGTGTTCTCCAATACAGCCAGAAGGCACCACCGAATTCATCGAATAGCTATTATGTCCCTTGAGGCCCCTGGGAGAATATTTCAAAAGGGAATTACCTCCCCGTGGATAAGATACTCCAGACACGGAAGGTCGGTCCAGCTGGCCTGAACTAGAAGCAAATGAAAACCTCGCTGAAGGCGTTATAGTGGCAAATAGTAATGTGTAACCAAGACTCGTCCGTTTGGGGGCGTTTCGAGTTCATAACTATGCATCTCACCAGATACAAAGAAATAGATACTACACGTAAGTTTAAGAGCTGCTTACCCCTGCGACTATATGAGTTATTATTATCTAGCTTGAGATAAAAGTTGCTAAAAGTTAGTGGGGATTGTTTTAAATGCAATTAAACCGCCTTTAAAAGTGTTAGATTAGAAGCTAATCGAGTAACTTTAACGACTTCGTACACTAGGATTTAAAGAATGACGCACATAATCGAGCTCGCAGTTGTAAAAGATATATAAATAATAAGGGGTGCTTCAACACATTTACAAGTATATTCAGGTTATTTAATTGGCTCACTACAGCTGTCACCGTTATTTAGTCCCGTGTTTTCGAGCTTTCGAAAAATTTGTTAAGAGCAGCCCAAATTAAAGCCTTAGAACCCATTCCTGTAATGCACAATCAACCAAGGGTTGCGGTGCTATCGGGGCGGCAAGGCCGCGGACGAGCCCTGAGGGAACAAAAAAAAACCCATTCCTGTGGTTTATTCAAATTCTTATGATTATATATATATATATATATATATATATATATATATATATATATATATATATATATATATATATATATATATATATATAAACGCGGTGGATGTCATCTCCTAGGAAGCAAAATGGTGAGTAACTGGGACTTCAGAGATTCATAAGACTGTTTACGTAGAAATAATCTTTATTGTTTTAACAAGTCTAGCTTTCACAGTATCTACACCGCTTCGTCAGTGCATGACAATGTGAGGTTAGTGTGAAAGTTCTTATACTATATTAGTTTTTCTTTACGAATTAAATCTGGTGCTGGCATAGTTTCGATTTGTTTAACTGGTTATGTAGACTGACTGCATGTCGTTGCAAGTGCCAAATGTATGTTCATTTGCATTGTAGCGTACACTAGAGTGAGCAGTCGCCTTTCATCATGTGATTATCCACGTAAATGGTGATAATAACGTTCGAAATAACCTCACATTGTCATGTCCTAATGAAGCCGTCAAGAAACTGCAAAAGCTGGGCTTGTTAAAACAATAAAGAGTATTTCTAAGTGAATAGCCTAGTTTATATATATATATATATATATATATATATATATATATATATATATATATATATATATATATATATATAGGGTGGTGCATTGAAAACGAAACAGACTGATTTGCGTCCAGAGAAATTTTCTTTTTAAGAAAAGCTGAAACACGTCAATTTTAACATTGGGGGGTACCTGTTTTGACATAAAACTCAACTTTGTCACATCAACCCCTTAAGGGTGGTGACATTTTAAATTGGGTCAAGTATTACATCATTTAAAGGCTCTTTCTTTTCTGAATTCAGCACACACATTTTTTGGAAGTTTTATCAACTCGTTTAAAAACTATTCACAGTTGAAAATGCAAAAACGCATTTCACCAATTCCGATACGAAATGTGCTGATAGTCAATGTTTTGTTGGTTTGTAAACAAAAAATTGACCATCAAAACATTTCTTATCGGAATGAGAGAAATGCGGTTTATTATTTCAGTTTGTCGGTCGGTTTGATACTTGATAGTACACAATGGTGTATTCTGTAGAATAAAGAGTTAAAATAATTACTCTTTTTTTCAAAAACGATGACTGTGCCAACCGTACCGCAAATTTGTTTAATGAACGACATCCGAACAAACATGTTAACAGAAAATACATTTTGGAGTTAGTTGCAAAGTTTCGACAAAGTGGTTCAGTAGCCAACAAAGAACGGGATCCTGAACGTGAATTTCATGCTAGAAATGAGACTACTGAGATTGAAGTTTTAGGACAAATTGCTGCAGACCCAATTTTGAGCACGAGAAAATTGGCCACTGTTTCAAACATCAAAAGAAGAACTATTCAGCGAATATTCAATTATCATAAATTTCACCCGTATAAAATTCATCTTGTACAACAACTGAATGAAGATTATTTTGATCGGCGGCTGGAGTTTTGTGAAGTTATGACTGCACGAATCGCTGATAACGGGAACTTTCTGTTCAATATCTATTTTTCAGACGAGTGTACGTTCTTATTAAACTCTACAGTCAATCCTCAAAATTGTCGTTATCGGGCAGATAATAATCCCAGAAATTTTCACAAGTCCACACTAAAACTCCACAGAAATTGAATGTCTGGACTGGCATTTTGGAGACCGTTTAATCGGACCAATTTTTCTTGATGGAAATTTGAGTGGCGAAACGTATTTGGAGTTACTAGAAGATATCGTTTACCCTCTACTAATTGACATTATTAAAAATGATGATCGCTATCAAAAAAATCAATTAGTGTTTCAACAAGATGGAGCTCCTCCGTATTTTTCACAACGTGTTAGGGGGTTTTTGAACAGAGAGTTTCCAGAGCAATGAAGTGAACGTAGAGTGCTATTGAGTGGCCCCCTGGATCACTGGATTTAACTCCGTCAGACTTCTTTCTATGGGGCCATTTAAAAAGTAGAATTTTCGCAACAGAACCGGAGTCTCTGGAAGAATTACGACGACGCATTGTTGTATAATGCCGTCTAATAACTCCACAAATGCTCCAGAATGTCAGAGCTCGTTTTGAACAAAATTTGTACTTTTGTATGAAAGCTGGTGGTCAACAATTTGAACACTTACCTAAGTAAACATTTTTGAACGTTTGGTTTTGTTTTTTAGTTTTTTTTAACGAAAAATTGACTAATTAGTGCATTTCTTATCACAATGAATGAAATACGTTCTTGCAATTCCAACTGTGAATAGTTTTTAAACGAGATGACAAAACTCAAAAAAAAATAGTGTGTTAAATTCAGAAAATAAAGCGCTTTCAGATGATGTAACACTCGACCTATGTTCCCTATTTAAAATATAAGGGTTGTTATCACGACCCTTAAGGGGTTGATGTGACAAAGTTGAGTTTTATGTCAAAACATATCCCGTTCAATATTAGAAGTGACGTGTTTCAGCGTTTCTTAAAAAAAATTCTCTGGTAGCAAATCGGTCTGTTTCATTTTCAATGCGCCAGCATATATATATATATATATATATATATATATATATATATATATATATATATATATATATATATATATATATATATATATATATATATATATTGGTAAACAGAAAGGTAAAGTCTATGTACAATATGTGTTACAAATATATTTAACAATGCCTTGTTTTAATTAGACAGTTGGATTCCCCGGTCTAAGCTGACCGTTGATTAATACTTGAAATGTCAAACACAGCACTACGATTATAGAGGTAAACTTTATGACAAAAGAACACCAATAACGTTCACACTTAAAAATTTAATTAACTGAGGTCGAATTTCGCACAGGTCCGCTAGTATGGTTTAATATACTATAATTTTTAGCGATTTCGTAGAAAAAATTCGCTAAGACGAGACCGCGACTTTTGGATTTTTTTTTCAAATGAGCCCGAACTAGGACCTTTAGAAACCATTTGCAGTGTTAGTTCAACTTTTATCTGTTTATATATATATATATATATATATATATATATATATATATATATATATATATATATATATATATATATATACAAGGTGACGCATTTCTACGGTAAAGGTCAATATTGTCGTTACTAGAAAAAATTGTATGTTAATTATAGGGTGCCTTGAGCTGCATCTTACAAAATTATTTGCACAATGACAGGGTGATCTGTTAATCGATGGTGATACAAATTTTATTTTTTAAATCGAACACCTCTTATATTATTGCATTTTTGCATTTTTCATCGAATTATAATGCATGCTTGTAAACAAAAATTTGATAGTGTCCATCATTTTCCAGTTATTGAAATTGTTTCACATTTTTGCTACATATGCAAAATTATTATATGGCGTTTTTACCGATATATAACAGAGTCCCATAAAAACGACGCATCCAGAGGGGTTTTCGTTTATATTACTCGTGAAAAAAATCGAGATCCCGTATACATTTTTTTGTGTTTCTAGGGAAATCATTGTTTGTTAAATTTTGGTAATTGATAAATGTTTCATAAGTTATTGTAAAAAAATGTTTTCGGATTTTCGTGAAGAAATTATTCAATTTTCAAGAAAAAAACTTTTTCAAATTGTGAATTTTGTGAACAATTATATCTTGGTAGCTGGGCAAACAGCTTGAAGAAGTTCGTTGGCCAGGAAAATCGAACCAGTTTTTTCGGGAACATTTTAAGTCTATTTTCAAAATTTTTTTGTACTTCTTCAAACATTAGAGTTATTTTGAAGAAAGATGGTACAGTATTTCGACTATAATATGTTATACTGGTAACCAAATTTGATGCCTGCTTTCACTGAAAAAATGCATATTTGCTATAATTTTTTTAATGAAAATCTACTAGAATTTATAGGAATGCATCTTGTTTTCTTTTTTTATTCGAACAATCGATGAATAGATAGCATCCAATGTTGTATTCATTGATTGTTGTTGCCCTTATTTGTTGAAACTAAAAAAATCAATTTTTATCTGTCTGAGGGCGCTGTTATGCAGCATACCCGGTTACAGAAACGTTGAAGAACATCCTAGAATATCTAGAATTCAGAAGGGCCACTTGCTCCAGTTGGCTTACGCTCTGGCTACGTCCATAATTTACAGAAACGAAACCCAACATTGAAGCCAGTGAAGTAGTCTCGAAATCTGTATGTAGTATCCAATGTTTGTGGCTGCTTGTCGGCTCAAAGTATGTGGGTTTTCCTTAAGCTCTAGCATTACATCCAATTTGACATCATTCATCACAAATCAGTCCGATTTTTCCACTGTTGGACATATGCCTCCCTTATAACAGCCCAGTTCCGCCTGTTTTGGGCCCTTTGCATCCAGTTGTCAAACATTCTCTTAATGTCCTTAGTTCAGCCTGTGCGAGGCGGGGGGGGGGGGTCCCACCATTCCTCCCCTTGTCAGTTATTGGTCTCCATTGATGCAGTCTTTTGGTGCATCTTCCATCTGACATTCGGGCGACATGACCCGCCCAAATCTAGCTAAGTATGGCCATCTGAGAGACCACATCTGTGATCTCCGCCCTCATACGCAAATCTTCGTTTCTAATATCGTCTGGCAGTGATACACTCAGCAATGATCATTTCATTTTTCGCTGAGCCTTTCTGAGCTTTCTAGCAGACCCAACAATTAGTGTTAAAATTTCAGCTCCGTAGGCCATTACTGGTAACACACATATAAGGACACTTGGAGAACCCAAATTACCACAACACATCTTTATAAATACCTGACGATCGTTTCACTAACAAAGTTAGCGTCATCTAAAGATGAAAAATTCATCAATCAAATTGACAGTCTTTTAATAAAATCATCTACTTTGAATATATTCGAATACATTTGTGTTAAACACTATCGTCCACATTCCAAGACATTTAAGAAAGATAAAATAGAGAATACATCTATTTCTTTGCCCACCTCTTGAACCGCGTATCACAAGGAGTCTCGAGACCAGTTTAAAGCAAGTTAATTTGCAGCAAACTTTTTCGACAAACTATAATTTAACAAATTTGTTAGGTGATACAAAAGGCAGAGACAAACCCACTGAAGTGTCGGGTATTTATGGAATAGGTTGTAAAGATTGTAATCTTAAATACGTGGGGCACACTAAGAGAACTATTAAGACTAGATTTCGTGAACATCTGGCACATTGGAGACACAGTAGTGCCATGCGTGGCACAACATATCTGGGATAATAATCACCACATTGAAAAAGAAAATCTGACACCTATCAAAAATATTAGACAACCAGCGAATCTCGATGCGTACGAAAGTATTTATATTTCTATGGCAATAAAAACAAAAGTTCCTTAAATCGAGTCCCGCCATTGGTTTGCAGTCCTCTGCTGGCGCTCTGTATTTAAAGCAGACAATGATTCCGAAACTTCTGTCAGGTAAAGTGATAAATGAAGTTCAAAAACTTCGTCCGGCAATTAAAATACAACACACAGAAAATTTGCCTGCAATTTAATCTCCCTCTCGGTATTGTTCTTTACCTAAGACTCACTATCAAAGGTGGTGTTTTAGTGACAAGTAGTTAAAAATCTTTATCCTCTGATGACGCTAACTTTATTAGTGAAACAGAGAGGCTTTTAAAAAGATATGTGGTGGTGATTTGGGTTCTCCAAATGTACTTATCAGTACTTATCATAGGTTCAAATCTTCACTTGGTGGTAACACATTGATTGAAGACCTTTCGCTTTAAGAAAACTGTCAGACCACTCTTAAATATATCTTTGAGTATTATTACTCAGTGCTACATGTTTTTTTATTTTTTAGCGAATTCGTTAATGAGGAGAACTGAGTTTATAAAGATATATATATATATATATATATATATATATATATATATATATATATATATATATATATATATATATATATATATATATATATATATATAGATACATGAATATCGTACCGATAACTCAAAAAATAATTGGCCGTTTTTGATGAAAATTAGTACGTACCGTTTTTTTGTAGGTGGCTTGGATAAGTTCCTTAGCCAGGAAAATTGGGACTGTTCAGCGAAAATTTTGGTTTTTTTTTGTATCTCCGAAAATAACAAAGCTGTGACTACCAAATTTGGCGTATATGTTTCTACTATCAAAGTTGGTTTACATTCCGCAATTCAGATTTCTAAGTTGAAAGAAAAAAAATTATAGGCATTAAAAAAATGGATGAGACTGGTGATCGGAGACAAGCAGAAGAAGTGTGATTAAGAAAACCAATTGAATATTACACACCACGGTTAAGTTTTCTTGACGCAAAAATGTCAATAAGTTGCAGAGAAAATATTTTGAAAATTTTATAATTTTTCCTCTTAAAACGCGACAAGAAATCTAAAACAAATACGGAGTATGCAGAAAAAATATCATAATAAGTGTTTTACAAAGCCTGGAGTTACCGCGCCAACCACCATTTTCCTTCATTTTACTAAAATAATTTCGGACAAGCCATTTCAAATAGACGGTCTTGCTGATGCCTTGACAGTATTTTCAGCTATAGAGTTTGTAGTTTACTAGTCTATATTTTAGCAAATTTTCGTAGAAAAAATTCGTTCTTATGTGTTTTAAAAATATTTCTTTAAATGAGCGCGAACTAGAACCCCTAAAACCCACATACGGGGTCGTTTCAGTTTTTGTCCGTTTACACATATATTTCTACGGTAAAACTCAACATACCCGTTATTATGCAAGATGTGAGAAAAAATGATATACGTTAATTGTGTGGTGGTGTCTCGAGCTGCATTTTCTAAACCTATTTTGACAACAACAGCGTGGCCCGTAAGTCGTTTGGTGATTGATACACACTTTCTTTTTTAATAGAAATCCCCTTATGTTATTGCTTATTTGTATTTTCCATCGATATATAATGCATGTTTGTAAGCAAAAAAATTGTTATCATTCATCGTTTTTGAGGTATTTCAATTGTTTTGCAACATTTCAAGTTTTTGGCACATATCAGACACACATATCACAAATTGTGATACGGCATTTTTACCAAAGTAAATAGTGGAGCCCCATAGAAATGACGCATTCAAAGACCTTTTTGTCTGTATTACCTGTCGAAAAAATCGAGCTGCCGTAAACAGGTACTCTCAAATAGTGGCTGGATTGGAAATAACTCAAAAAATAATTAACCGATTTTGATGAAACTCGGCAAGTGCATTTTTTTATTAATAGCTTGGATGAGTTCGTTATTCAGGAAAATCGAACAAGGTTTTCCGGGAAAATTTTGAGTTTTCTTTCGAACATTTTTTTTTCTCCGAAAATTACATAGCTATTTCGATGAAGTTTGGTGCACATGTTGCTTTGGAAAAGACCTAAATACGTACCAAAATTCAGCTTTCTAGATTTACAGAAAATTGAGCTATTCAAATTGGAAACATTTATTTTTAATATCACCGCGTTTCATTGACAATGGCAAACCTGGCTTATATGAGATCTGGTATGTCTGAGCGTTGCCTGGTAAAGGAACATTTGATGTTATTGCGCAGGTCTGTTACATGCTGTAATTGACGTTTATCGTATAGTATTAGATTGTTTTATCTGTTTCAGTTTCAGTTGACACATATTTGTGTTATTTGGTAATTTTTATATACAAGTTCAAATTATTCTTTTATGATTCTATTAATGTTAGTGGGTGGACTAAACAGTGTTTGTTATGCTTTATCAACCCATATAAAAGATCGAGGTTTAAAAAAAATTTGTTGATATGCAACAGGCTGGTTAATTTCTCTCTGATGCTTTGGCGGTAGTTTTAGTTAAGTTTATGGTTTAACGGTCCATAATTTTTAGCTAATTTTCCTACAAAAAATTCGTCAATGAGGAGACCGCGACTTTAGAATTTTAAATTGATTTCTTCAAATGACCGCAAACTAAGCCCCCTGAAATCCATTTACGTTCAGTTTAGATCTGTTTACATATATACAGGGTGATGCATTTCTACGGTAAAGCTGAATATAATTATTATTATCCAAGTGACGACAAGTCACTTTTTGTTGTGCTTAAAGTGTTTTTAACTTTAATGGGGTGTATTTTGGCGCAGGCACGTAACTGATAAGTAACTTTTATTAATAGCAAGTGTAACAAATTCTACTGCCTTCTGTAACTGAAAAACAAAATACAGGTTCTGGATTTTTGTAGTGTTCCTACATTACATATATTCAGAATACTAAAAACACTTTGGTTGCATAAAAAGTAAACCAGCGTTTTACACAAAGCAAATACGGAAATATTTTGTACTTTTCCATTTTCATTTTTCTACGATGCATATATCGCCCACGTATATCTCCTCGTGATTCTTGTTCAACTGTGAATAGAACAAAACACAAATCACACATTCGTGACATTTTCGTGAAAAGGTTAGGCGACTGTGAGTGATTGTGAGAAAAAATTTACCAGCGAATTCTACATCTATAAATATTGCTGCTGAACACTTTCCGTATGTTTAAACGTAGAACGCACAGAGAAGAGAAACGGAAACAAGTCCGCATTAACAGATACATCGATGTAAATTTAACCGTTGTTTCATTTCGTCGCATAGGTGTAATTGTACGACGACGTCCTGGGGTCACGCTAAAAAATTATTTTCCCATAATTCTGAGATAAAAAAGTAAGAATTCTGACATAAAAAGTCGGAATTCTGACTTTTTAACTCAGAATTCTGAGATAAAAAGTCAGAATTATTCGAGAGCTTCATACGACAGCGTCCACTTGAAAAACGTTTACCTATTGACTATTGATGTGTAATTAGACAGGTAGCTCTGTCTCTGCCGGTTTTACAGTTAGTTGATGGTTTACAAACTAAAGGGAAAGTAAATTAGATCATTGACTATTGTTCTCGTTGCGTTAATAGACTAACGTATAGTGCATAGGTCCATATATTATGATTTTACTAATTATGTACGTAAATAAGTCGTCGTATAAATATACAAAGATATTATTGCTTTAATCGGCATTATACCATGAAAACTTTAGCTGAATTAAAGTCGTCAGCCTTAGAAGTTTTTAAATAAATATGTTTGTGTTTTTGTATCTTTAACGTCGGTCTATTTCCGCGACTATGGCCAATCACCGACACCAGGGAGCAGTTTCACCACGCTATCCTGGAAATTTTGCCGAACCCTGCTGTTCCGCAAGGATAGTAGGAATATTTAACGTGCCCAACATCGCATCGCACAGGGGACCGACGACTTTACGTCCCCTCCGAAGGGCGGAACGAGCAGATACTCAACTTTCTCAAATATAATGCCACAACATCGGTTGATGTTAATGTTGCAGTATGTACTGAAAAAGTGAAAGGAGAACCCTGGGATCAGGGTTGGTATTCTACACGTGTTCTAAAGTTTTTTTACATATTTTACACAAAAACCGTAAAAACTGTGTAAAAAACGTAAAATTTGTAAAATATGTCAAATACGTAAAAAAAACAAGATAAAAGTGGGGTTATGTTCTAATGTTTACTAGTGAACGTGAATTTTAGTTGCCACTCTGTGTTGTTTTCACTGGACAAAATGCCAAAATCAAATATAAAGTGTAGTGGTAAAGGTTCTGGAGGTAGGCCGCGGCGACAAGAATATGGGGAATTGGGATTTGAATACATCCAACATGGTAAATCGTACAACGCAAGGTGTAACTTCTGTGAGTCAGTCTTAAATAATACGGCTATCAGCCGGCTAAAAATACACAGGTAATTTGCCTTAACACTATGCATTTTCTGTTTGACGACATTGTATATGTAATATTTTTTATAGAAAGTCTTGTCACAATCCTAAAAGCCGACAGATGGATCACAGTTCTGACAATGAAATTGAACAGGTGCAGGCTCAAGAAATACGGTCCCAAGAGAAAGAACCACATTCCCAAATGTTAACTTTACCAGAGAATCAGAATAAAAATAATGAAAATGACCGATTAGATATATCTACAATGGAAGTACTTATAGTTGATTATATCAACATAGAAAACACTGATTTTACTGAATCAGATATTGTAAATGATTTAGTAGTGGAGAACATATCTATTCCTAGAACACCTTCAAGCAGCACACATAAAAGCGATGTTCCAGTAAAGAGAACGGCTGCAGAAAAACTATTGAATAAATTAAAAACGCCCCGAAAAGGAAAAGGCTCGCTAAGAAGCTATATTGATAATCTTTCTGAAAAAGATGAAGGTATTATTACACAGGCCATTGCAGAGTTCTTTTTTGCCTGCAATATTCCTTTTAACGTAATTGAGTCAAAATATTTTATCAATATGGTTACAAAACTTCGACCTGCCTATGCAAAAAAAAAATCCAAATAGAAAGGCCATTGCTATAACCAGATTATTTCTACTAGTCACTTGGAGCCTGATTCCGTAGTTTTAGTCGACGGTTGGAAGAATACTTCCAGCAATACTAAGACTGTAACCTGTAGTTTACATACAGTTGATGGTAAGTAATAATTTAAGAATTATGAACGCCGCAAATTATTGAATAATAAAAATGTTTTCAGGTCCAAAGGCTTTTCTCAATGCATGGCATGTGACAGGCGAACCAGAAACAGCTCATAAGCTGTGTACAATAATCTCCGAAGCAATTGATTTAGCCAAGGACACATATAACACAAATATTTACGCTGTAGTGTCAGATAACGCCAGTGCTATGGTAAAAATGGGTAAGGATATGAAACATTGTTTATGGCATTCTACTTGTAAAATTCACACGGCAAATCTGCTAGCAAAGGAGATACAGGATATAAACTGCTCAAAAGTTTAGTTACAATGATTTTAAAAGAATTCAAGAGATCAGATTTAGAGAAATCATTAGTTGAAAAAGGAGGTTCAAGAATACAACTTGCATGCGAAACTCGTTGGTGTACGTATAGAGATACTTATAAATGTTTTTTAAACAATCTTCAGCATATGAGAATAATTGCTGCTGAGGCCAGGAATAATAAAAAAATTAAACCAAATATTATCTCGATCATTTTCAATGATGATTTTGTGGAGGAAGTTCGCAACAATCGCACTTTGTATGAGCCTATCTGTGACTTAATTAATAAGTGTCAGTCACAAAGCGCATCCATTGCAGATGCTGTGCATTACTGGTTGGAGTTGGAACTACCTGAAAATGTCCGTGAAAGGTTTTCTGAAAAACTAGAGGCCAGGAAAAAAATGGCATTCAATGTGTATGCACTTGCAGCTTATTATCTTCACCCGGTTTACAGCAACGAAAAGCTATCTTCACAAAATATGACTGAATTAAATTATTTCTTATTCAAGTCACTCTCAAATGTTGGCTGTGATGAATGGGACATTTACAAACGAAATGTTAAAATTTTCAACGAATTAAATGACAAAAATATAACAAAACCTTTGCTGTACTGGCGTATGGCAGCAATGTATTGTAAAGAACCACCTAAGTTGGCCCTAAGACTTTTGCAAATACCTGCTTCTTCAGGTGAAATTGAACGTGTGTTTTCCAATTGGGGGTACATACATGGACCAATCCGCAATAGACTGTCGTTTGACAATTCAAAGAAGCTTGTACATGTATATTACAATCTAAAATTGAAAGATAATCCCATTTTAAATGAGGAAGATACTGGTTTTGATGAGGGAGAAGATAACTAGCTAGAACATTAATGTAAATCAGGTTACTCTAGTCTTCCTGAAATACAGACTGTTCTTTGTTTCTTACATACTATTAAGAAAAAATGTTTTATTTTTGTTGATACGTTACATTTCATGAAAGAGAAAATGCTTTAGTTTTGTTAATAAAATATTTTGAGATATTAGTTTTTATAAAGGAGAAAATTTAATAGGATTGTTAAAATACTATTTTTCCAATAAAGAGCTTGTTAATAAATTATTTTTCTCAATAAAGAAATTTATTTTATTGCATGGCTAGTTTTTTTACCTTTTTTTACATTTTTTACGTTTCTTACATGCTTTAGGCTGAGTAAATTGCATAGTATTTTACGTGTAAAAAACGTGTAAATTACGTCACGTAAATTACATTGCCAACCCTGCCTGGGATAGAACCAAGTACCCTTCGGTTCAGGGGCACACGTTCTTACTACTGAACTACTGAGGCCCTTATAAGTAAATAAGCATGAGATGAACGTAAGTTTGTTAGTTGTTGTTGATTTGTTTTTGTTGCTCGATAACCATCATGATCATCACAGTCGAAATGCGATACAATCTGTCGCAATCGTGACTCTCCCTCTAGTAACTGCCCATTTTTATTCAGTGTAGCTTCCACCTTCAATCAATACTGTAGCATGTTTCCCGAAGATTTACTTTTGATCTACCTCTTCCGTTTTGTCTAGGTATATATCTTTCAAATAAAACTATCAGAAAGATGTTTTAAAATATGTCCTACATATTATGCCTTCTCCTATCAATTTCTTTCAGCAAGCATTACTATTCTGTCACCTCTTCTAGCACACTTTTTTATTCGTGTTTCTATAAGTGTACCTTATTGTCTTTTTGCTCAATGTCCATGGTTGAAAAGCTTTTATTCCCTTAGTGTCCTGCTTAGTCAACGTCCACCTCATCATTATAACACTCCATACTTATGACTTGATAAACCTCCCCCTTCAAAACCAAATTAAAGTCAATTTTTATAAGAATAAGAAATATATTTTGAAAAAAAATCATCATAACCTTTACTCTGTGTTAGGCGTAATACATTGTTCAAAAATAAATATCAAGATTCACCCAACATTTTTCCTTAGATTTATAATAATTATATATATATATATATATATATATATATATATATATATATATATATATATATATATATATATATATATATATATATATATATATATATATATATATATATATATATATATATATATATATATACCATGTACATTCTTGAAATGACTTTCTTTCTGGTGTTTTAAATTGTCCAATTTTAATAATAAAAAATTCTGGACGCAGCAAGTGCGTTATGGTAATGAATTTTCATAACAATCTTTTTAATAACAAATATGTGTGTTTTTTTAAGAAAGCAGGCATCAAATTTGGTTACCAGTATAACCGATATAGTAAAAACAATGTGCCATGTTCCATTAAAATAACTTTATTGTGTGAAAATGTACAAAAATTTCCAAAAGTAAACTTAAAATGTTCCCGAAAAAACACGTTTCTTGGTCAACCTTATAGGTTAATAGCAAATTGAGCTGTTCAAATATGAAACATTTGATCAAAATTCGCTACCATAACGCACTTGCTGCGTCCAGAATTTATTTTCTTACAAACATGCATTATATTTCGATGGAAAATGCAAAAATGTAATAACATAAGGCGTGTTTGGTTAAAAAAAGGAAATTTGTATCACCAACGACTTATGGGCCACCTGTGATTGCAGAAATATTATTTTAAGATGTAGCTCAAGACACCCTATAATTATTATATACAAATTTTCTTCATATCTTATATAATAACGGATATATTGAGCTTTATTAATTTTTTACAAAAATTCGACAATTATATACTATTAAATGATAAACTCTATAGCTAAGGCTACTGCCAAGCATCAGAGAAAGGGTCTATTTGAAATGAATTTTCTGCAAATATTTTAGTAAAATGAAGGACAATGACGGTTGAAACTAAGACTTTAGGGTTTGTAAAACATTCTTCTTGAGACATTTTATTTCCATAGCCCGTATTAGATTTAAGTTATTTGCCTAAATGTTGCCAATTTTGACATTTTAAATCGCCACTTTGATGTTTTGAGGAAAACCCCTTTTTTTAAATGCCTATAACTTTTTTGTCTTTTGACCTACATAGATAAATTTTGGTAGGTAACTTACCTATAAGGATGTAAACCTGCGCACCAAATTTGGTTCCCCTTACTTTGTTAATTCCGGAGATATAATTTTTTTTCGAAAGAAAACACAAAATTTTCCAGGAAAACCTAGGCAGATTTTCACCTTGAAAAATGCCGCGACAAGTTAGGATATTACCGCGAACAAGAAGAAGAACGCTTTTACCAGGATTTGAGAGAGATGGAAAATTATATTAGAGTCGCTAGGATAGTCATATGATGAACACTGCAAAGACATAGCTCCCAAAAATCTTACAAAAGAAAATTTTACAAGACAAGTTTTTTAAAAGTATTATCTTCGTGATTTTTCTTTAAAAAATTCACTAATGAGGAGATCCTGACTTGTCAACTTTGAAATAATTTCTTCAAATAAGCGCGAACTAGGCTCCCTAGTACCAATATACCAATATCCAGGGTCAGTTTCAATTTTTATATGTTTGTATATATATATATATATATATATATATATATATATATATATATATATATATATATATATATATATATATATATATATATATATATATATATATATATATATATATATATATATATATATATATATATATATATATATATATACACAAAACGTCAAAGTCGCGATTTGAAACGTCAAATTTCGCAACATTTAGACAAAGAACCTGAAACAAATACGGGTTATGTTAAGAAAATGTCGTAAGTTTTACCCTTAAGTTTTAACTTCCACCGTCATTGTCCTTCATATTACTAAAATATTTCCAGAAAATTCATTTCAAATAGACCCATTCTCTGATGCTTTGGCAGTAGTTTTAGTTACGTTTATAATTTAACGGTCTATAATTTTTAGCTAATTTTCGTAGAAAAAATTCGTTACAGAGGAGACCGCGACTTCTGAATTTTAAAAAGGTTTTTTCACATGAGTGCAAACTAGGCCCCCTGAAATCCATATCCGAGTTCAGTTTCAACTCTTATCTGTTGAATTTATACAGGGTGACGCATTTCTAGCGTAAATCTAAATATAGTTCTTATTATACAAGATACGAGAAAAAATTGTATACGTTAATTATAAGGTGTTTTAAGTCTCATCTTATAAAATTATTTTGACAACCACATGCTGGCCCATAAGTCGTTCGCGACACCTACAATTTTTCTTGCGAATATCCCTTATATTATTGCATTTGTGCATTTTTGCATTTTTATCGAAATATGATGCATGTTGTAATTAAAGAAATCTAGACGCAGTAACTGCCTTTTGGTAGCGAATTTTTCTTAAATGCTTTAAATTTCAATAACTCAGCTTGCTATTAACGTAAGGTTCGTTGGCTACGAAACCATTTTTCTCGGAAACATTTTAAGTTTATTTTCGGGAAATTTTTGTACATTTCCAAACAATGAGTTAATTTGATAAAATATGGTACATCGTTTCTACTATATAGGTTATGCCGGTAGGCAAATTGATGCATGGTTGTATTAATAAGACATATTTGCTCTTAAAAATATTTTTATGAAAATTCACTTCCATAACGCACTCGCTGCGTCCATACTTATATATATATATATATATATATATATATATATATATATATATATATATATATATATATATATATATATATATATATATCTGCATAAAAGTATCAAATAAAAATTCGGCTTGTAAACTACAATATATTATCTTTCATTTGGTGTGACGTTCTCACCTGGGGCTCAAATGGTTACCGAAATATCATAAAAAGAATACTGCGGACACAGAAAATTGTTTTATATTGTATGTATTTATACAAATATCAAGAAGGTACTCTCAGTTTAGCATTCACTTAATCTAAATGTCATATTATGTACTTTGTGTTTCTAGACAGTCTACATAGATATTAGCTTAGTGTACTGCCCGTTTTAATTTTTGAAAATCAGTTGAGTTTCGTAATAATTCTGGTTTTGTAAAGGGCTACTGAACCCTTCAAGCAATGGCAGCTCACGAATTTTTAATTTGCTGAATCACATCGTGAAATGGTACATTAAGGAAGAGTATAGCGGGCATGTAGCACAACAGCTGAATAATGAATTGTGGCCAGAGATACATCAACCACATCATTCTTTATTTAATGAGGGGTACAAATGTTTCCGTCAAACTGCTAGTGTAGAGCCTTGCCACAAGGGCATCGGCGGACCAACTATTACCGTGGAGTAGATCAAGAAGAAGAATTTTGGTGTCACTCAATCAGAAACAAATATTCAGTTCTGTAGAGTTAGCAAATGATGTGGGACATGTATCGGATTAGACTGTGGCTCACGGGCTTTATCAAGCAGCGCTTTACGTTTATCACTTTACGCGGATGCAAAATTTTAATGATGGTAATAACGGACTTCGAATGAGTTATTGCAACTATATATATATATATATATATATATATATATATATATATATATATATATATATATATATTCAACGTAGAGTACTTTGGAAACAGTGATGCTACGAGAAAACTGCAAGACATATTTTTGGCTTTTAACTAAACAGGAAATCTACCAAAATAATTAAAACTCAAAACTGTATATAAGCCAGTGGCGTATAAATTATGAAGAAAATAATGTAACACTAGCCTCAGATCTCCGACCCTAGATTGAGTAACTAATTACTGGGAGTACCAAATTTAAAGCCCATTTAGCATTGACACTGCAACACATTTTGACATATTACATCTAGTCAATTACAAAAAAATGTAAGTTTTTGGAAAATGTAACAGATTTTCACCCAGTTTCACGAAGCCCGATTAAATATTTAACGGCGGGTTGGTTAATGAATGCTTAAGACATCCAATCACAGTTTCAAAATAATTGGTTGTCATGGCAAAAACCCGAATCATAGTCTGTGATTGGTCTTCTGAAGCTTTGACTAACTAACCGACTGTTAAATATTTAATCGAGCTTTGTGAAACTAAGCATAAGTGTCTCAAAAATAAATGCTATGAGCATACAGATATGTTCATTACAACTTTTCTGTTTGAAATCACTTGAATAAAATCTGGACCAGCTCGTATATTTGTGTATCTAAAATTAATAAATAACCAATATCAATTAAACTTAGCCGGTGCTTTAGATTTGTAAATCTTCGGCACCGGTT
The DNA here is from genome assembly GCA_964006375.1 of Tillus elongatus. Taxonomy (NCBI): domain Eukaryota; kingdom Metazoa; phylum Arthropoda; class Insecta; order Coleoptera; family Cleridae; genus Tillus; species Tillus elongatus. The sequence goes on along the minus strand of OZ023266.1, from coordinate 135,419,664 downwards.
CATTAATTAGCCCAATCGGAGCAGTTTTCCCTAAAATATTCAACTTTAAAGAAGAAGAAAAAAGCGTATCTCCGAAAGTGGTAGAGCTATTTTTATGACAGCCATTTTTGTGGCGAAAAATCACGCCATTTACGACATTAGCTGGGGAATAAAACTAAACGTCATTTAGATTACTATTTGATATCTTAGTTGACAATTACTGTAGGAAATGCATTATTAAATCAACACTGCTTCCTTTACCTCTTGGCCATTCTCGACACGACAGATGTATCTACTAACAGGTATATACTCTACTATACTACCTTTTTAACATCTTCATTATTTACACCATACAATTTTTGTTTAAAATTGATTTTTTTCTCATATTTTAACGAAATGAAGGAAAATTACGGATAAGATACAGATATAGGAGCTTTCATTTCGATCCGTATTTTTAACTCACAAAGCGCTAATGCGTACTAATGTACGACTACCATAATTATCAATTTTGACGTTAAAACTTTTTTTTAATCAGAGGCTTCTAATTTCTTTGTCTTTCAACGTAGATATCTGAATTTTGTTACAAAGGATAATATTTATAACGTAAATCAGCTTACCAAATTTGGTTACCATATCTTTTTAATTTTCGGAGATATGAATTGTTTTCATAGCATTTGCTAGTGCAAACAACTAAATTATAAATTCTTTGCCACCTCGAGGACCGACACGTCAACGATATATCGTTTCTGCTGAACAATGTAAAAGAGAATTTATACTTCCTTTCCATTAAAACTTTACAGTTTAATTTTATATCGACTAAAAGTTTTCTGGAAACCTAAGGGTCATCAATCAATCCCACGTATTCAAAAACGCAAACATAGCCTAAACAAACAACGTGGTCGAATTTGTCCCCGAGATTTTACTATTACAAAGAACTGTGTGCTGAAAAGTTGCAAACTGCGAATAGGCATGTTAGTTTTCTACATCAATACCTGATAGTATTTAACTGTTGTGTAAAACTGAAACGTGATTAGCTCCGGTTTAATGTGGATTAGACAAATACAATCTACAAATACGGGAATTGAGAGAACTAGATCTATATTTATGTTGCCTGCAAAGCTACTGGTACTTATTGAAACATAAAATAATGCAGGAGGATAAACATAAATTTGCGGATTATTACGTGAACTAGAAACACAACCCCAAATAAAATAAATTCCCAGTAAATGGCTACATACAACGTTCCCATTTCAAGATTGGTCACAGAATATAACTCTGTGTTTGTAGTTAACTTAAATTTAAAGGGGAAACATAGGACCATTGCGGAGTGCGTACTGTCAAAGCTATAATAAAGTTTATGCCAAAATCTCCTGAGGGACATGGTTTTTTTTTCAGCTAAATATTCGCTACCTTTTGTTGTAACTTTAGCTAATATAAAAGAGGTTGTGCCAAAAGTAATGATACAGAGAACGTCGGTACACTCTTAATACGAACACAAGCATCAGCTTTTTAGTGAATTTTTATTTAAAAAAATTCACTAATAGAGAGGTATCGATGGTGAGACTTTGCAAAAATTCTTTCAAATGAGTGCGAACTAGGACCCCTAGAACCCATATCTGGGGTGAGTTTCAATATATATATATATATATATATATATATATATATATATATATATATATATATATATATATATATATATATATGTATGTATCCAACCGCTAACTCAAAAAATAATTAACCTATTGCGATGAAACTTGGCAAGTGCCTTTCTTTCATTAATGGCTTGGATGAGTTCGTTATTCAGAAAAATAGGACGGGGTTTTCCTGGAAAATTTTGAGTTTCCTTTCGAAAAAAATTTTTTTTCTCCGAAAGTAACAAGGTTATTTTAATGAAATTTAGTATATATGTTGCCTCAGGAGTGGTTGTATTGCGTACCAATATTCAACTGTCTAAGTTTAGAGAAAATTGAGTTATTCAAATTTTAAATTTTCTTTTGAAACAATTTTTTTTCTCCAAAAATTACAAAGTTATTTTAATGAAACTTGGTGGATATTTTGTCCTAGCAAATATCTTACTACATACCAAAATTAAACTTTCTAAGATTATAGAAAACTGAGTTAATCAAATTTTTATGGTTCACTGCAGTGTTAAAATCAATGGTATTTGCCACACTATGTTAAAAACGTGCGTGGGGGACTGACCGAATTCATTCCCAGTTGCTTTGATCTACTCATATTCTCTGAATATGTTAGAAGACGTGGTATCTACTTCATTACAAGTCACTATTAACAGACAATTTATGAAATCAAATAAGTAAATTAAATCGATTGTCATAAAATATGTAGTGTATTAAGACTAAGGGAAAAAGAAATAAAACATATATAACTGTGCACATTTTGATTATATTTTAGGGTGTGCGGCGCACACCTAGCTCACTAGGAGAAATCGCCACTGCTTGAGAGAGGTACTGTCACAGCATAATATCTTATTAAAGTTCATTTGTAAATAGGTTATATATATATATATATATATATATATATATATATATATATATATATATATATATATATATATATATATATATATATATATATATATATATATATATATATGTGTATATATGTGTGTGTGTATGTATGTGTGTGTGTGTGTGTGTGTGTGTGTGTGTGTGTGTGTGTGTGTGTGTGTGTGTGTGTGTGTGTGTGTGTGTGTGTGTGTGTGTGTGTGTGTGTGTGTGTGTGTGTGTGTGTGTGTGTGTGTGTGTGTGTGTGTGTGTGTGTGTGTGTGTGTGTGTGTGTGTGTGTGTGTGTGTGTGTGTGTGTGTGTGTGTGTGTGTGTGTGTGTGTGTGTGTGTGTATCCGTCTGATAACTCAAAAATAATTAACCGATTTCGATGAAACTTGGCGAGTGCCTTTCTTTTATTAATGGCTTGGATGAGTTCGTTATCCAAAAAAATCGGACAGGGTTTTCCGGAAAAATTTTAAGTTTTCTTTCAAAGAAAAATTTTTCTCCGAAAGTAACAAAGCTCTTTTAATGAAATTTACTATATATGTTGCCTCAAGAAACTACGTTTATAGAAAATTGAGTTATTCAAATTTCAAATTTTCTTTCGAAAAAAATTTTTTCTCTGAAAATTACTAAGTTATTGTAATGAAATTTTGTGGATATCTTGCCTTAGGGAAGACCTTACTACTTATTAAAATTAAACTCTTTAAGTTTATAGAAAATTGACTTATTTAAATTTGAAGCATTTAATAAAAAATCACTACCATAACGCACTTGCTGCGTCCCAAGTTTTGTATCATTTTAATGTCACAACATTACTTGTAAAAATTAAATAGCGAATGAAGGAGTATCAGTATAAAAGTTTACGATTCAGCCAAGCTTACCTCAATCCAGAAGTCTAATTTGAAAGAGCTACAGGATGTTGAAGTAAGAAGTTGGATTTCAATTTTCATAAATATATATTAAGTGAAGACTGAAACCTGTGACAAGCACTGATAAGTACACTTGGAGAAACCCAAATCACCACAACACATCTTTTTAAAGACCTAACGATCGTTTGCCTGAAAACGTTAGCTTAATCAGAGGATGATGCTAATGTTAGCAAAACGATCGTTAGGTCTATAAAAAATTTTATTGTGGTTTGGGTTTTTCCAAATGTACTTATATATATGTATATATATATATATATATATATATATATATATATATATATATATATATATATATATATATATATATATATATATATATATATATATATATATATATATATATATATATATTGGGAGAGAAAGAGCTTGATTTCTTTCCCCAATGTTTTGCAGGTGGATTGATCCCACCCTCGCTAACTCGGCTTTGCTAATTAGCGTTGGAAGAAGAATATGTTGAAGATCTGGACTGTATGTGGACTGTATTTATAACTCTAGGTGCACTGGATTCCAGAAGATTTCAATAATACACTTTTTATATTTACATATGTTGTATTGTTGCTATGCACACTTTGAACTTAACACTTATTTACAATTTGCGGGTTTACACGTGATATCATGGGTTATTCAGGAGATTTCACAATCTTATTAGCTACTTGTTATTGCATTTATTTAACTGCACGTATACTTTAAAATTTAGAAGAAAACATTGACTTTTCACTGTATCACTGCACGAACGGAATTTTTGTAGGAAGATTGGAACTTGAACTGAACTGGCTTAATCACACTAGCGGCGTTTTAAGTAGAAGATTGGGATCTTAGAAGTCCCAAGAAGCTTAGAAGATGAGATTCGTAGTCGAACTGCTGTAGAACTCTACTGGCTTAAAAACACGAGCGGTGTTTAAGTGGAAGCTTAGGAACTCGGAGTCCCAAGAAGCTAAGAAGATGAGAACGATCGTAGAACTGCACTGATTTATGCACACTAGCGGTGCTTAAGTGGAATATAGGGGTCTTGGAGTCCCAAGAAGCTAAGAAGATGAGATCTGTCGTAGAACTGAACTGTGCTTTGCGAAAGGCTTGCTTTTATCGAGATTTTACGTAACGCTGGTTGACGTAGTTGACATAACAAATGTCAGTAATGCAGAATGGCCAACTAGGTAGAAGCATTATTCCTAGTGGAGAAATCCACTGGGTACATTTTAAGAACACGTCAAAGACAGCTAAAGCTATTTACAGGAAAGCACCTAACGGTATATAAGTATTATTTGTATGGCATTATTCACTCGTAAACGGAATGAGATACAGACGACTAGAGGATAAAGATTACCAGCAAATTGAAAACGATTGCGAAATTCGGAGATAATTAATTCCAGGTAGAAACTTAAAGCGCATAGTGCAACCGAATGAAAGTAAAAGAGACAGGGGCGTACCAATTATGTTTCTCCAACATTTATATATATATATATATATATATATATATATATATATATATATATATATATATATATATATATATATACAGTGTGGCGAATTGAAATCGATACAGACCGATTTGCGTCCAGAGAATTTTTTTTTGTTAAGAAACGCTGAAACACGTCAATTTTAATATTGAGGGGGACATGTTTTAACATAAAACTCAACTTTGTCACATCAACCCCTTAAGGGTGGTGATAACCTTTATATTTTAAATAGGGAACATGGGTCGAGTGTTACATCATTTAAAAGCTCTTTCTGTTGTGAATACTATGGGTTCTAAAATTCTGCTGATTATGTCGGTGAGACCTTTAATGTTTGGTAAAAACGCTGTGTGTTGTTGTGTGGACTCTGTTTGTTCTTGTTGTGGTGTAGTGGTTTGTTGTGCGTTTCTAATGTTTCGTAGTATGTGATTGTTGTATCCGTTTTCTAGCAATGCCTGTTTAAAAAAAGTTTAATTCTGTCTGTCTGTTGTTGTCCGTTAGTCTAAGCGATCGTGTTACTAGTGTTCGAACCACGGAATTTAGTTGCGATGGGTGATGGTGAGATTGGGCGTTAAGATAAGGATTAGTGTGGGTTGGTTTTCGGTAGACAGTGTAAGAAAATCCTCTGACTGGGTTTTTAGTGATGCGTACATCTAAGGAAGGCAAAGAAAAATTATTTTCTATTTCCATAGTGTACTGGATTTGGGGGTTAATGTTATTAAGGTAAGAGAGGAATTCGTCTAGAGATTCTTTGCCGTGTGGCCAGACAGCGAAAATGTCGTCAATGTATCTTAACTAACAGGTTGGTTTAAGTTAGGATGAATTGAGGGCTTGTATCTCGAAGTTTTCCATGAAAATGTTAGCCAATGCAGGAGAGAGAGGTGAACCCATTGGAGTACCTCGAACGTATTTGTAAAATTTGTTTTGAAAAAGGAAATAAGTGTTAGATGTGCAGTGCTCTACAAGAGCTAAGGTATCGTGGGAAATTTTGTCTTTATTTTTGAGAATGTCAAGGGTTTCAGATAGAGGTATATTGGTGAATAAGGAAACTATATCAAAGCTAACTAGGATGTCGTTTTGAGAAATGGTGTTGTTTTGAAGAAGGTCAATGAAATGGGTGGTTTTTGACATAGAATGTAGCGTTTTCTACTAATGGTCGGAGAGTTTTGGCTAGATGTTCTGCAAGTTTTTGTGTGAGTGAACGGTGGGCACTTACGATAGGGCGAAGGGGAATATCAGGCTTATGGATTTTCGGGACACCGTACTTTCTAGGGATGCGAGAAGATTTTTCGCGGGGGATTAGTTCTTTTTTTGAGGTCCCGACTAAGTTCTTGATGATAGTTTTGGTTTTCTTTTCAAGATAAGTTGTAGGGTCGTTAGGGATTTGTTTGTAGTCTGTGTTGTTTAGTATATTGTCCATCTTTTGTATATAGTCTGTTTTGTATAGTATGACTGTAGCGTTGCCTTTGTCTGCTGGTAGGATTATAATTTCTGTGTTTCGGTTTAGGTCTCTGATTGACTGTCGTTCGTAAGAAGAACGGTTGGAAGGTGGAGGTTTGGCAGAACGTAATATCCTGGAAATGTCCTTTCTCGTGATTTCAGATTCGTCAGTCGGTAAGTGTGTTATCGCATCTTCTGATTGAGAAATTATCTTTTCTATTGGGATGAATTTAGGGTTTGGTGCAAAATTAAAACCTTTGGATAGGACTTTGATGGCGACGACACTTATGTTGGAATTTGAAAGGTTGTGAACTACTACAGTGGATTGGCATCATGTGTGTGTTTTGTGAGATTTTTCTTGTCTAGAAGATGCTGTAATTTTCTTTATTGTACGTCCGCCTTTTGCTGTGTAACATGTTCTGCTTTATTATGCGAGAGTCTGTCCAGAGTGTCCCAAAGTGTAGGGTGTATTTTAAATGTGTGTATTTTTATGTACATGTCGTAAAGCAGTGTGTTGGTAGTGTTCAGGTGTCGTCTTGTCTCAAATTTGAAGCATTTAATGAAAATTCGCTACCATGACGCACTTGTTACGTCCAGAAACTTTTTTATTTTAATTTTTTAAACAATTTTTGGATGAAAACATCATAACATAGCAACATATCTTTATTTGTAGTTGTCATGATTTCGTAATAATAATTAAATTTTCTTGTCTGAGGATGCTGTCAAGAAATGAAATCAGTCACAGAAACATTGAAGAACATCTAGAACATTTAGAATTTAGAAGAGTCACTTGCTCCAGTTAGCTTACGCGCTGGCCACGTTTTTCATTTCCAGAAAAGAAAACCAATAGTGAAGCCAGATAATTAGTCTGCAAGTCTGTATTTAGTGTGTTTCACCAAGTAAGGGCAACAACAATCAATTAACTTACATTACTTCAAAAAGTATTTAGGAATCGGTAACGTCGTATAAAACTTGGATTATTTTTCTATTATTTCAAACATTAGACAAAGGCCAACAAATATACTTGCTCTAGGGCCCACAACAAAAGCTATAAATGCCTGCACGCCTCTCCCAGACTTTGACGTGGCCATTTCAATATTCCATTCGACGAGTAGCTCAATAAATCATGTTATCCATATTCGACAGTTGAACATTGGCAATCGTGTATCTGCTTTTCACGACACACTCGATCCATTTCCTTGCTAGTGTCCATTAATCAATTCGTTATGTCAGAGCATCATCAAAACAGACGGTGTTTCCTCTGGTTTACATATCCCCCACCCCTTGTGCTATCTAAGCCTCTGTCAAGTTTCAATTTTGACATTGTCGTCTGTTAGGCGACTCACGTACTTAATTATTGTTTTCTGTTTGTCTATATGTAGAAAGGAGTGTTTTAGATTGTGTGTTCCGAGGATATTTATTGCTTTTAGCGAGCCAGAAATTTAATCGAAGTTCCCTTAGAAATGTTGACAAAACAGAGTGTTTATGCTGCTATTTGGTACAGATGTGTTACAACAACGCTCTTAAAGTGGAGTTGGCGTTTTATGATTTTCAGGTAAGCTTGAATTTCATACTTTTTGGAAGTCTAATGTTCGTTCAAAACTTTGAATAGCGCCATTTTCAAGGAATAATTTTGTATACACATTTATTACTGTAAGAAGAGTTTAATTGTGCGGAAAATTTTATTCTAAATGAGCTATTGGCAAAAACCAGTTGATTTCTTGCGAGCTCAATGGTCTATACTACCTGCTAACGTACAAGTCCACAACTCACAATATTTTTTTGTAAGACCCCATTTTTTAGTGCTTTTGTTTAACTTACAATGGTATGTTCGACTCTCAACCTTATCTCTAGCCTAGCATACTTAACCAATAAAATATCGACATTTACATCATTCGGGATTTTGGCGACCGGTAAATAGAATCATGTATAGTCACAACAGAAACAAAGTTATTTGAGTAAAGGTTTATTTATTTATACCTATACGTTACAAACGTGAGATTATTTTTTTTAATTTTATTTATAATTTAAGTGCGTTAACAGCTAAGGTCATTGACACTAACGACACTTTAAATAATTACATAACAAAATTATATATAAAAAATGGAACTAATAAATACACTTAAATACTATTATGTAAATTAGACTGTCTTAAAAAGCTAAGTAAACAGTTTACATTCGTAAAATTTAGACCTACAATTTCAGACAAGTTTCTTTCACCAAAATTTTCAAATCGTGAAAAGGCATATAAGGGACATTCCAATAGTAAGTGAAAAATTGAAGTTGGTCGGTCACAGAGCTCACAATAAGGGCGTTGTTGTTGATTTAAGAGATAACCGTGTGTATGTAGAGAGTTGCCAATTCGGAGTCTTCTGATAATCACTTCTTCCCTGCGAGATAAATCTGGAAATTTCTTGATTGCCAGAGTTGGTTTAATTTCTCTCGGTTTGTTGCTTAGCGAAGACCAATGGATTTGCCATTTCTGTCTATAAAAAGTTGCTATTTGTGCAGAAACGTCGGAGTAAAGTTGAAGAGGAATTACAGTATCGATTAGGACAGCATTTCTGGCATATTCGTCTGCATTTTCATTTCCGGTAATGTCACAGTGTGATGGGACAAATATAGGTCTGATAGATTTGCCAGATTGCAAGGCACAATGAATAGATTCTTGTACTTGGATAACAAGATGGTCCTTTGGGTAAAGGTTTGTGAGTGATATAATCGACGAAAGAGAATCGGTGCATATTAAGGCGTTATTGAAATGAGAGTTGACAAATGTGTTAGTTGCTTTCATTATGGCGAATAGTTCTGCTCTATAGTTACTATATATTGACGGTAAGTATATGGTTCTTCCTTTAGTTTAGAAGTGATACTATACCCGACACCAATTTCACTTTTTGATCCATCGGTGTAAAGAATTATATCATATCGATATCTAGAGATAATCTCTTGAAATAATCTATTGACACATTCAGCTGGTAATACATTCGATTACATTATTGCTAAAAAGAAGAATTATTTTAGAGATTAGAGAAGTAAGTAGTGCACATTCTAACGCTATATTGATGAAGTATATTTTTACAACTAATACATATCATTGTGTTCTTACGATCAATATTTGAGGGGCACACTGGGCATATTTTGCTCTTAATCATTGCACTTGTTTGAGCGGCTGACGGACCAGATATATAAATACATCTGCACATACACTCCCGGACCTTACGCCGTGGGTTATGGTTAGTAGATATTCTCTGCATATGTGATATAACTAGTTCCTTCGCTATATCTTTCAACAATATTCTGCGTTTGTGAGTGCGTTCTATGTTGTAGTTTGGACGTTCCTTCGTAAAGACTATACTATATGCATTCAGTGTTGCAACACCAATGATGTTTAAGAAAAATGTCATAAGCGATCGTTTACTTTGTCTCTTGCAAGTGTATGTCGACGCCATTTAATCCATAATAACAACATTGCCCTTTGCTTTATTATAATGAGAAAAGATTTCGGATTTCTACATAGAAAGGCACAACACTCCCATGGTGTCTGACTGCTTCATGTTTTAAGCCTTCAGGATTCGCTTGATAGGGTAAATCGCTCCCTCCATTTACTAATCTGTATGTGCGAGCTGTTTCACTTTTTCCACTATTTATTTCCACTGTTTCCTATTGATTGTATGTTTCTGCCATTCCTTGATCCCTGCTTTTCTCAGATCCTCCATAAACTGCCCCTATCCACTTACTTGTAGGTCTTCCTTGCCTTCTTCTTCCAATGGGCTTCCATTCGGTTATCGTTGTTATTGTTGATACATGTCCTGATCTCCACACATGACCCAGCCATCTAGCTCTCTGTGCTTTTATGCAAGATATGAAATGATCTTGACCCATTTGATCCATTATTTCTTGGTTCAGCCTTTTTTGTTACTCAGTCAGTCTCACTTACTTTTATGGGTCCGAGTACCGCTCTCATAATTTTTCTATCTGCTACTCCTATTTCGCTTTCTTCTTTCTTCGTCATTGTCATGGTTTTAGAAGCATATGTCATAATCGGTCTTATCATTGTCTTATATATGTTTATCTTTGTTCGCTTGGACAATGCATTACTTTTTAGTAGCATCTTTTGTGCGTGAAATTCCCTATTTACGGATTGAACTTTTTACTTTATTTAAGTGTTTCTATCTGCTGAATTGGTGATCGTGGTTCCCAGATACTAAAAAATTTTCACTATTTCGTATTTATGGTTATTTAAGCTTATTTTCTGTTGTCGAGTGTTTTTACTGCATATCAAAGTCTTCGTTTTTTTCTCTGTTAACCTTCAATCCCATTTTCTTGGCCGCTTCCTCTATTTCTTCTAGTGCTGTGATCATTAATTTTTGTTGTTTATCATTATCACTACATTCTTACCGTAAGCTATGGGGTGTAATGTTAGTTCGCCTCCCCGCGGTGCACCCTGGATAGCGTCTACTAGTGGACGTGAACTAAATGAACTAACACTTTGGGAAGCCAGACCGGTCATTGTGCTTTCCTGGCTGACAGTGCGATCTCTTGGATCTCTTGGATCATGGACCAACCTAGTACTAATGGCACTTCTCAGCGCCTATTAACGAAGCATATCGGACCTTCTGTACGAATATGCCAGCTGAATATCGAGGGTATTAGTAGGGCAAAAGGGAAAACCCTATCTAAAATACTCGTTGAAAACGAAATTGACGTCGTAGCCATTCAAGAGACACAAACCCTCTCAGAGGATGAGCTTCTCAGAAGAGGCAAGATTCCTGGATATCGCTTGATTGGGGCAACTTACAGTGCTGTTTATGGCACCGTAACATATGCAAGGCGGGGAATGCAAGGTGTTGAATTGGTCGAGTGTAGCTCTGAAGCAGACATACTAACGATCACTATAAAAGTCAACGATCTAGTTATTGTAAACATCTACAAACCGCCTATGAATGTCATAAGAATCCCATCAAAAAATCCAACCCTCTACGTAGGAGATTTCAATAGTCACCACAATCTGTGGGGATATGAGAATAATGATGACAATGGAAAGGAGCTCGTAGACTGGGCTGAAACCAACAACCTCCATTTGGTTTTTAGTGCCAAAGATAAGCCAACGTTTTTCCCAAGAAAGTGGCGTAAGGGCTACAATCCAGATCTCTGTTTTTATATCAAGTAACTCACGATCACAACCTTTATCTAACTCACGCACTGTACTAGCGGACTTCCCACATAGTCAACATCGCCCCGTTGTAATTGCAGTGGGGATCGAAATACCAGTGGTCGATTATGTTCCTAGGCCACGATGGAACTTCTGCAGGGCAAATTGGGCTGCCTATGCAGCGGAACTCGATATGTGCGTCCGCTTCATCCAACCAAAGGCTAAAAACGACCACATATTTGTAGACCTAATGATAGCTGTAGCCAAAAAACATGACCCTCGAGGCTACCGCCGGGAGTATATCCCTGGATGGAACGAGGAAAGCCAGTCACTATACAGGGAGTTCGAGGGCTTGGCGGACCCGGAAATTGCTGACCGGCTACTGGGATCCCTTGATGCCAGCAGAACGAACAAATGGACTTCTGATATGGAACGCATGAACTTTACACGGTCCAGCAGGAAGGCATGGTGCCTGTTGCGGAGGCTTGGGAAATGTAACCGAAATGTCGTGGGAAATAAATCAATAAACCCAAACCAAATAGCCAACCGCATACTTGACGTTTCTCGTGCACCTTCCGATAAAAACCACACAAGAGACGTTAAGAAATCCCTAAGATATCTTAAACGTTCCACCCCCTCATCGTCCGAGCTCTTACGTGACTTCTCTGCCAAGGAATTAGAACAGGGCCTCAGGGATACAAAAATTGGGAAGGCAGCGGGCTTCGATGGCATCTACCCCGAATTCCTAGTTAATTGTGGTGGGACGACTTGACTTTGGCTCGTAAAATTTTTCAATGACATCCTTAACACAGACAGCCTACCACCAGAATTTAAGAGAACAAAGATTATTGCTATCCTAAAACCTGGAAAACCACAGGAGGTACCCGAGAGCTACCGACCTATAGTCCTCATCAGCTGCTGTTATAAGCTGCTGGAAAGACTACTCTATAACCGTATATGTCCTGCAGTTGATGCAGTGATCCCCGTGGAACAAGCTGGGTTTAGGGGTGGTCGTAGCTGTACTGACCAGGTCCTGTCCCTGACGACTCACATCGAAGCGGGGTTTGAGAGGGGACTCAGAACATCTGTAGCGTTCATTGATCTTACTGCGGCGTATGACACCGTATGGAGGGGGGCCTAATATACAAATTGCTCAGTCATGCACTGCCTGAAAACTTGCCATTTAATTAACAACCTATTATCAGGCTATTCCAGGTCTTTGTTAACGATGCCAGGGTCAGTAATAGGAAACTGAACAATGACCTCCCGCAGGGCTCAGTGCTCGCCCCACTCCTATTAAATCTTTATACAGCTGACCTACTTGAAACGAGGTGTAGCAAATTTGCATATGCAGACGACTTAGCGATTTCCTACCAGCACAAACTCAATTACCGACTGAACATGCTCTAAATGAAGACCTCACCAAGCTTAATGGTTATTTCAGAAAGTGAAGACTGTGCCCAAGTCCGTCTAAAACAGAAGTCTGCTGCTTCCATCTATCGAGCCGGCAAGCGAATGATGCCCTGCGGGTGGAATTTAATGGTAGGATCCTTAACCACAATAAAAACCCAAAGTATTTGGGCGTGACACTGGATCGATCACTGACATTCAGTCCACATCTTGGAAACGTGGCTGGTAAGCTGAGAACGCGCAATAACGTCATAGCCAAACTTTCTGGAACAACAGCGACAGTACTTCGGACAGCGGCTCTGGCCTTGGTATACTCTGTCACAGAATATTGCTGTCCTGCCTGGATCAACAGTGTACACACCACAAAAGTTGATGTGCAACTGAACCAAACAATGAGACTGATTGCTGGGACCATACGGCCAACACCAACGCGCTGGCTCCCAGTGCTCAGTAATATCACACCACCAGATATCCGACGAACTGCAGCTCTCATCAGGGAATATAGAAAAATCATGGCTAACGCAGCCCTACCAATCCATACCGATAGCCCATACCTGGCGGAACAATATCTTCGGCTCAAATCAAGACATCCAGCCATTCGATCAGCATTAGAATCGAACAAAAACTTTCATGTGACTAATAAATGGACTACCATATGGACAGAAACTGCAGGAAACCACAACATTCAACTAGATGATCCAACACACTGTTTTAACGGATCCGACCTGCCGCGCCGACAATGGTCAAAGCTCAACCGAGTTAGAACAGGTTGCGGGAAATGTGCTGACTCCTTACACAAATGGGGCAGGGTAGAATCCCCACAATGTGATTGCGGATCTCCTTGGCAAACTATCGACCACATCGTATCAGAATATCCTAACCGTTCCTACGTTTTTGACCTCGAAGATTTTATGAAAGCCACATCAGAAGCAATCGAATGGCTTCGCAATTTGGATGTAGGTATATAATTTGTCATAATAGTTATGTTTGTCTTTATATATTTGAAATTTCTCTGTTTATATGTGTTTTGTATTTTGTGTGTTTTGTATATTTACTGTAACCCCATACGCTAAATAAATAAAACCGTAATTTATTATTTGCATTCCTTAATTTCTCAATGTTTCGTTCTTATCCACCGTTCGGAGTGTGTATTTCAAAGCAATACTAAATAACATAACTGATAGTGAATCTCCTTGCCGTATACCCGTGTTTTTTTCAAAATTTTGTTTCTCCCATTTTCAGATTAAACGCAATTTACAGTACTTTTCATTGTCATTTGTACCACTCTTCTCAATTTATTTGCTATCTTCATTTCCACCATTGCCTTCAGCAGCTGCCTCCCGTTGATAGTGTCAAATGCTTTCTGGAAGTCTATGAATACCACTTCTACTGGTATATTATATTCGTGTGTTTTTTACAGTGTTTGTTACATAATATGTATGTAGAACCTCGGTGGTTCAGGGGTAAGAATGTGTGACTCTGAACCGAAGGGTACTGGGTTCGATCCCAGGTTACTCCTTTCACTTTTTCAGTACATATTGTAACATTAATATCAACCGAGGTGTTGGCATTGTATTTGAGCAAGTTGAACGTCTGCACGTTCCGCCCTTCGGGGGTGGGGGGGAGGCAGGGGAGTGGCGGCGTAAATACGTCGGTCCCATGTCCATGCGATGTTGGGCACGTTAAAGATCCCTACCTTCCTTACAGAAAGACATGGGTTTGGCAAAATTTCCAGGATAGTGAGGTGAAACTGCTCCCTGGCGTCGGTGATTGGTCATAGTCGCGGAAATAGGCCGACGTTAAGGAAACAAAACCCACAATTATATATATGGCGTCTATCGTTGACGTCCCTTTCATAAATCTACATTTATAATCGCCTATAACGTTAGTGGCTTTATCTGTTAGTCGTTTCTGGATAATTGTTGCCAATACTTTATAGGCCACGTTTAATAAGGTTATCCCCATATAGTTTTTGCATTCCTGTTGATTTCCTATTTCAAATATAATTACTATCGTCCCGTATTCCCATTCTTCGGGAATTTGTTCATTCCTACATACTTTTACTATCCATTTGTATATTTGTTAATGCATCTGTGTAACGTCATACTTTATTAGTTTACTACTTATATTGTCTGCTCCTGGAGACTTCTCGTTTATACTTCTTTGTGTTATCTCTACGATTTCTTCAAGGGTGGGTTTATCTATTGCTTCACCATCAGCGTCTACACTTTCGCTGCATTCTTCGTTGGGTTCGGTATTCTTTTTTATTTAACAATTCTCGAAAGTGCTCTTTCCATATTTTCTTAAATTCCTCTTCATCTTCAGCTAATTTACCATCCTTGTTTCTTATATTTATTGCCCTTGGTGTGCGTATTTTCTTTTGTTCATAATTTTTTTGATAGTGTTTTCTTGTATATGTGTGTTTTTTTCTCTTCCTAGACTTCTTTCATCTCACTCTCAACACACTGTCTCTTCGCTTTACTAATTATTTGACTACATTCCTTTCTTTTCTCTTCATATTCTTTTCCATGGATTGGGTTATTCGTTGCTACCCATTTTCTTCGGCAGTCTGCTTTAATTTCTATAATTTCTTGGTATCATGCATTCCACCAATATTTATTATGCTTCTTTCCTTTTATCTTTATATGTTCTCTCGATGTCTTGTTTACACATTCTTTTATTTTCTTCTATTTACTTATTTGGTAACACTGTTCCATATTCACAATTTTCAACCTACTCATACGATAGAAAAATTGTAGTGCCCACAGTTAAAAGTTTTTTATAAACAAATTCATTTCCAGTCAATTTTTGTGTAGAAACGAAATTTTCAAAACGATTAGGATTTGGATCACATTTGATGCCATGCTTATCGATCGTTCATTCTGCGTGGATTCTGTTAACTGAACGTTACTGCCAAAAGCTTTGGTTTCAATATGAGCCCTCTACTACGAAAATTAGTGGACGAGCAAAAAACTTGTACCCGAAAACAGAAAAAAACGCTTTTTTTATAAGGATCTTGCAAAATAAAAAGGACAAACGGAAAATTCAAACACCACCCTGTATATTGGGTCCTATTTCAACACCCTCTATAAAATTTATACAATTTACCTGATATCTTACAAAACAAAGGGCTAATAACAGAGTTCAATTTGATCGCAGTAATCGAATTTTACATCAAATATAAAAAGTCTGGACGCAGCAAGTGCGTCATCGTAGTGAATTTTCATAAAAATGTTTTTAATAACAAATATGTGTGTTTTTTTAAAGAAAGCATGCATCTTGGTTACCAGTATAACCTATATAGCAAAAACAATGTGCCATGTTTCATCAAAATAACTTTATTGTTTGAAAATGTACAAACATTTCCGAAAGTAAACTTAAAGTGTCTCGAAAAAAACCGTTTCTTGGTCAACCTTATAGCTTAATAGCAAATTGAGCTTTTCAAATATGGAGCACTTAATCAAAATTCGCTACCATAACGTACTTGCTGCGTCAATAATTTCTTTTCTTACAAACATGTATTATATTTCAATGGAAAATGCAAAAATGCAATAACATAAGGCGTGTTCGACTAGAAAAAGAAAGAAAATTTGTATCACCAACGACTTATGGGCCAGCCTGTGATTGTAGAAATAATTTTTGAAGATGTCAAGACACCATATAATTAATTTATACATTTTTTTTCATATTTTGTATAATAACGGATACATTGATCTTTATTGATTTTCTACGATAATTCGACAAAAAATATATACCATTAAACGATAAACTAGCTAAGACTATTTCAAGCATCAGATAAAGGGTCTATTTGAAATGAATTTTATGGAAACATTTTAGTAAAATGAAGGACAATGACGGTTAAAACTAAGACTTCAGGGTTTGTAAAACAGTCTTATTGGGACATTTTCTTTTCATAGCCCGTATTAGATTCAAGTTATTTGCCTAAATGTTGCCCATTTTGACGTTTTAAATCGCGAGTTAACTTTCTTGTTAACACACTTGACTTTTTAAAAGAATTTATTGATTATAGTTACATAAAATACTTATGAATAATAATAAAAAATGATAAATATAAATTATGACAATTTAAAAGAGACTCAAGCAATAACAATGTAGGAATGTCCGTCCGTGGTCTGGTAACTTCCATATATAGTCTCTGGTGGGGCGTGGACCGAGAGGCGGTTTCCACCTAAGTTGCATTCTTGAAGGTGATCCTAGCAGGTGGCTGGTTGCTGATTTGAAGGTCTAGTTGTTTACCCATCTATGAATAGTCTATTCTTCTAATTGCGCTGCTTTTAATTAACCCATTCGTCAGCGACCTTGGGTGTTGAATCGGGATCTGTACTTCTTATATACATTGTATGAGTTGGCTATTGTTATCTCGCGACTTTGGCGTTTTGAGGAAAATCCCAATTTCTTTTCTTTAATGCACATAACTTTTTTACGCTTTGAGCTACACAGGTAAATTTTGGTAGGTAATTTACCTATAGCTATAGCTAACACGTGTAGTAAATTTTCTTGTCCTTACTTTGTTATTTCCGGAGATATAATTTTTTTTCGAACGGAAACTAAATTTTCCGGAAAAAACTAGGCCGATTTTCCTGGCTAACGAACCACTTGCAAACGGAAGGTACTGACCAAATTTAGTCTGCCTAGTCTTTGTTTGGCACTGGATTGCGTCACCTTAGGCCACCAGACTAGTGCCGTGTATGTTAACGATGGTATGACCACCCTTTGTGCATTCAGTGGGCCATACTAGGACTTAGTCCCCACATTTTTCCATATAGCCGCCTAGTGACGGCTAGGGTCATGACTGCCTTACGCAGTATTTTTTTAACATGACCATTCCAGGTTAGCTTAGAGTCCAATACTACTCCAAGTATTTTACCTCCCTGGCAATTCGCATGTTTCTACCTTATAGAGTTCTGTGACTCTCCCACTTCCACCTCCTCTTAAACGGTATGACGGTTGCTTTCTCGGGGCTCACCCCGAGCCCTTGGCTAACCGTCCACCTTTCCACTACTTTCAATGCTGTCTGCATGCGCTCCCACACTGATTGTGTAACCTTTCCTCGGACTATGATGACAATGTCGCCGCATAGCCCTGTACCTCGTACCCCCCTCCCGAGAGCCTTCCTAGCAGGCAGTCCGCGATTAGGCACCAGAGCAGGGGAGACAGAACGCTTCCCTGCGGACACCCCTCCGCGACCCCCGCCAGCAGAGTCCCTCCTGCGAGTGAGATGAACACCGCCCTGTTCCTGAGCATGGAACAGATCCACCTGCAGCAGGTCTCCTCTATTCCACGCTCCCTGACAGCTGCCAGTACCGATCCGAATGAGGTGGTGCTGAAGGCTCCCTCTATGTCTAGGAAGGCCCCCAGCCCCACGTCCCTGTCCTACAGCATATTCTACAGTTTCAGCACCAATTAGTGCAGTGCTGTTTCTGTTGAGACTCCGGCTCTGTTTGCATATTGACCGCAGTGTAGGGGATATGTTTCAAGTACACCACCCCTAAGGTGCTGGTCGAGCAGTTTTTCCATTGTTTTTAGCAAGAAGGATATGAGACTTATTGGCCTCAATGACTTTGCCTGGTCTGTTGGACGCCCAGTTTTAGGAATGAATACAACCCTGGCCAGTCTCCGTGCCCTCGGAATGTACCGCAGAGCCAGGCTGGCCCTCATAATGAGGGTAAGCGCCGGCGCCAGTATGTTTATACCCTGTTGGAACAGATGGGCATTATTCCATCAAATCTAGGGGATTTCCATGGCTTGAAGCAGCCCAGTTCTTAATAAAGTCACCCAGAAACTGGGTGGAAACTGTTAGATCTAAAACTTCCTCACTCCGCAATATCTCTAAATTAAATTTTATAAAGAATTGTAAAAGTGATTCACCCCTAGAGTTATACTTACTACGTTTGTTGTTATTGCACGATTTGTATTTTTTGCTCAAAAACGGTACATTTAACGCAAAAAAATCAAGAGACTAAAATGGTTCGGAGTGACTCAGGCTGAATTTTTCAAATTGCAAATCTGAAACTCCACAAAAATGTACAATAAAAAACTCCTTATGGTTTGCAATTTTCAGCCCTTTCTGGGGGTAAGAGACGAATAGAAATATTTATGTAGTAAAGGGTTTGATAAGGTGAAGTTATATGGAAAATTTTATTCTTTATGTTATATATATATATATATATATATATATATATATATATATATATATATATATATATATATATATATATATATATAGGATTCAGGCTCATTCGAAAATTTTTCTATATATGTGAGAAATACTCGGTTCTTGGGTTGAACCGCGTCCAAAATGTGTTGGACGTGTCAAAGTTGTTAAAGTCGACGTTGTCTTGTTACTGAATTTTCTTCAAAAAAATCACTAAGAGGGGATTTCCACCTTTGAATTTTGAAAATATTTCCACAAACGAGCGTGAACTAGGTCAGCTAGAGCCCATATTCAGGCCCAGAGGTCCAGTTTCAATTTTTATATGTTCATATATATATATATATATATATATATATATATATATATATATATATATATATATATATATATATATATATATTTGTGTGTGTGTATATAATCGACCTAGGTTTTCCTGGTATTTTCTTTTGGAAAAAAATTATATCTCCGAATATGATAAAGTAAGAGCAACCAAATTTGCTACCCGTGTTTGTAGGCGAACCTTGCACCAAAATTGAAGTCTGTAGGTTTAAAGGAAAAAAAGTTATAGGCATTTAAAGAAACGAAATTTAGGGTTTTACGTTTACGTTTTAACGGTCTATAGTCTATAGCAAATTTTCATGGAAAAAATTCGTCAATGAGGAGACGCGACTTTTGTATTTTAAAAACATTTCTTCAAATGAGCGCCAACTAGTACCCTAGACTCCATATCCGTGTTTAGTTTCAGTTTTTATCTGTTTACATATATACAGGTTGACGCATTTAATTGTTGTAACACAAGATACGAGAAAATATCGTGTACGTTAATTATAGCGTGTCTTGAGCGGCATTTTATAAAATTATCTTGACATCCACAGGTGGCCCGTAAGTCATTGGTCATACCTACTTTTTTTTTCAAACACCCTTATATTATTGCATTTTGGCATTTTTTTCAACGAAACATGATGCATGTTTGTAAGAAAAAAATCGAGACGCAGTAAGTGCGTTTTGGTAGCCAAGTTTTAATAAATGCTTGAAATTTCACTAACTCAATTTTCTATTAACCTAAGGTTTGTTGGCTAGGAATCCAGTTTTCTCGGAAACATTTTAAGTTTATTTTCGGAAAATGTTTCTATATTTTAAAACAAAGTTTTAATGATAAAATATGGTATATTGTTTCTAGTATATATTTTATACCGGTAACCAGATTGATGCCTGCTTGTATTAGAGATACGAATTTGCTATGAAATTCTTTTTTATGATAACTCACTTCCATAACGCACTTGCTGAGTCCAGACTTTTTTGCAAATCGAGCCGCGTCGGCTGTTGTGTCTATTATATAGAAAAAGAATGAAGGAAATATACAAAGTTATCTGTAAAAGTTTACTAAAACGCTTGTAAACCAGGTTTTATACTAAGCAACTGCTACAAAACAACCTAACTGAATTTTAAAAAAAAGTAAACATTATCTAACGTTTCCCAAATTATTTTACAGTTCCACTGGTAAAGTTTTCGCAGCTTTATTGTTCGACTCTCATTGTTATGGAAATTTTTACATCAAAATGATTGATAAGTTCGATTTATTTAGCGGTTCCATTTTATAGCTTGCTGTCCTTATATTGAGTGCAACTGGAAGATAAATCGAGTTTGGAAACTGGTTTTTCCGCATTTCAATTTTGCATATTCTAGAAGGTTTGTATTTATAAAACTGTAGAATGTTTATGGACTTAATACAAACTTTTACTTGTACAACGCTGGCCAACGAAACGAGGTTATTCTCTTACATTTACGTTTAAATAGTTGCAAAAATTCTGTAAAATTTATTTATTAGTTAAGTTCACAATGTCCGGATTTCGTGGGGTGGTATCTCGGTTATGAGTAGATATAGAAGGTTGTGGTTTTCACATTCTGTTTTACTTTTTATGAAAATGTAGGAATTAAAACACCAAGACATAGCACATTTTGGTTTTGAGCTACAGGTGATTTTAAAAATTTGGCATATTTAGGCTCTCCCTGTATCTTCCTTATACAGTGTGGAACAGCCAAATGGAATAAATTCGATAACGGATAAATGAGGACGTGTTGGGAAAAACGCTTGGACACGTCGATTTGTATTTTTAACTGCGCATCTTTTTCAAGAAAAAAAATTTATTTAGGGTGCGTCATGTGACAGTGGCCAATACCAACTTTCTTATTTTAAATACAAGCCCCTGTATATTATTAATTTTTTGGATTCTTCAGAAAATTCTAGACATAATTCATGTACAATGTCCTATACCTATCTTCAACTGTTTCGGAAATATTAAGTATTTTCAGATTTATTACAAAAATTAACATTAAAAATAGAAAATTATTTTATTTCACAAATTCTAATAAGAAATACTGATTATTTCTTAATAATTTAAAAAAACAAAAAAAAATTAATGTCAATGTAGTAAATGTTCAAAATGCTCGCCACGAACATCTTGGCAACATGCTAATCTGGTATAGAAATGTCTTCTAACATTACTCAACATCTCAGGCGTGACTGATCTAATCGCAAGCGTGATTCGTCTTTTTAAGTCATCTAAGTTGAGGGGCTTAGTTTTGTATACAATACTTTGACATATCCCCACAAAAAGTAGTCTAATAGCGACAGATCAGGAGATCGTGCTGGCCATTCTATCGATCCGCGCCTCCCTATCCACCGATTTGGAAAAATTTGGTTCAGGTACTGCCGGACATTGATTTGGTAATGGGGCGGTGCTCCATCTTGCTGAAACCATATTTTATTGGCAGGAACTTGTGGGTTTGCTGGATCTGGATATAAGTTTGTCACAGTTGGCACGACATTATTTTGGAGCAGTTCTAAATATTTATCCCCATTCAAGTTGCCATCAATGAAAAAGGGACCTACGATATGATTTCCAACAATTCCTGCCCAAACATTAACTTTTTCAGGATATTGCGTATGTTCCTCTCTCATCCAATGAGGATTCTCATTAGACCAATAGCGGCAATTTTGACGATTAACATGACCGTGAAGTGTAAATGTGCTCTCATCAGAAAACAAAACATCTTCTAATTGGATCACATTGTTATCTAACATTGCCATCATTTGTTCACAAAAATACGTTCTCCTATCGAAATCGTCCTCCATGAGCTCCTGAGTTGGTATCATTTTATAGGGATGCATTTTACTTTCCTTTAATGTTCGAAAAATTGCTGTGTGGCTAACGTTGAATAGTTGGGCTGCTTGTCGACCAGAAGTATGTGGGTTTTCTTGAAACTCAAGCGTAATATCCAATTTCGTATCATCACTTACTGCATTGGCAGCTACTTTTTTTATCTGTCTCACATGACCAAGCTCGCGAAACTGCTTTTCTATTTTGCTAATTGTTCCTTGGGATACAGGCGGCAAATTTGGAAATTTTTCGTGAAATAAGCGAGACACTTCCATCTGTGTCCGTGTGTTATCTCCATAACCAATCATTTGTAGAATGGTTATTTTGTGCATTTCTGTTAAATGAACCATTTTTCTGATATTATTACGTACAGTTAACGAAATTCAAACGACAATAGCACTGACACTAATCACTACTGTCATGCAGGCAGACAACAAGTTGCTAAGGCTACGAGTTTTATACGAACAGAAAGAAAACTGTTTTTGTTTTTGTTTCATTTCATATCAGTAAAAAGAAACGCAGGAATGGTTTTTGTTTACTTTCTCATTATCAAGAGCTGAATGGGAAATAAGTATTGAATGCAATGTAGCGAATTTGTGAAATAAAATAATTTTCTATTTTTAATGTTAATTTTTGTAATAAATCTGAAAATACTTAATATTTCCGAAACAGTTGAAGATAGGTATAGAACATTGTACATGAATTATGTCTAGAATTTTCTGAAGAATCCAAAAAATTAATAATATACAGGGGCTTGTATTTAAAATAAGAAAGTTGGTATTGGCCACTGTCACATGACGCACCCTATATAATTTTTTTTTCTTGAAAAAGATGCGCAGTTAAAAATACAAATCGACGTGTCTAAGCGTTTTTCCCAACACGTCCTCATTTATCCGTTATCGAATTTATTCCATTTGGCTGTTCCACACTGTATGCTGAGATAACAAGACTGTTGAAACTAATTATAATGTATTTTTTTACGCAAAATTCAACGATGAAAATGCTTTTTTTCTATTAAGCGCATACTTCGTAATACAAAAGAAACATAATTTTTAGGTCATGGGTTCCGGTACATTGAGAGCTTTTTAAATAAATATATATATATATATATATATATATATATATATATATATATATATATATATATATATATATATAGATATATATAGATATTCTTTTAAATGGTTGAGTAAACTGCATTTTTATATTTCCATATACTGGGTGCTTCACGATGAGTGGCTTATTAGACATTTCTGGAGAACTACATATAAATGCTGTAAATTGATATCCGTACGTTTTAGTGAATTTTCTTTAAAAAAAATCACTAATGAGGAGATCCCAACTGTTGAATTTTGAAAAAATTTCTTCAAATGAGCGCCAGTTATTACCCCTGGAACCCAAATCCGAGGTCGGTTTCAGACTTTTGTTTAAATAAATAAATAAATATATATATATATATATATATATATATATATATATATATATATATATATATATATATATATATATATATATATATACATTATATACATTAATTATAGGGTGTCTTGAGCTACATCTTTCTACAATTATAGGGTGGCCCATAAGTCGTTGGTGATTCAAATTTTATTTTTTAGTGAATTTTCTTTAAAAAATTCACTAATGGGGAGATCTATATATATATATATATATATATATATATATATATATATATATATATATATATATATATATATATATATTGTACCGATAACTCAAAAAATAATGGGCCGATCTTGATCAAATTTAGTTCTTCCTTTTGCAAGTGGCTTGGATAAGTTCGTTAGCCAGGGAAATCATACCAGGTTTTCCCGGAAGATTTCGTGTTTTCTTTCTAAAAAGAATTATATCTCCGGAAATAACAAAGTGAGGGCAACCAACTTTGGTACACGTATTTGTATTATAAAGAGTGAACCATGTACCAAAATTTAGGTCTCTAAGTTTAAGGAGAAAAAAGTTACGGCAGCTAAAGAAACACATTTAGGAGTTTTCCTCAAAACGTCAACCCCGCAATTTAAAATGTCAAAATTGGAAATGTTTAGGCAAAGAACGTGAAACAAATACGGTTTGTGAATAGAAAATGTTACAAGAAAAGTGTTTTGCGAACCCTTAAGTTTCAGACTCAACTGTCACTGCCCTTCATTTTACTAAAATAGTTACAGAAAATTCAGTACAAATAGACCCTTTCTCTGATGCTTTGGCTGTCGGTTTAGTTAAGTTGTTGCTTTCGCTGTAGGTTAACTGAAGGTTATGGTTTAACGGTCTATAATTTTTAACTAATTTTCGTAAATTCGTTACTGCATTTTAGCATTTTTTATCGAAATATGATGTATGTTTGTAAGAAAAAATTCTGGACGCAGTAAGTGCATTTTGGTAGCGACTTTCCATTAAATCCTTCAAATTTCAATCACTCAATTTGCTATTAACGTAAGTTTTGTTGGTCAGAAAACCAACATTTAACTTTATTTTTGCAAAATTTTTGTATGACCGCAGCTAGGGCGTTTTGGTTGCGAATTTCCATTAAATGTTTCAAATTTCAATAACTAAATTTGCTATTAACCTAAGGTTCATTGGCTAGGAGGCCACTTTTCTCGGAAACATTTAAAGTTTATTTTCGGATTTTTTTTTGTATATTTTCAAATATTTATTTTGTTAAAATATGGTACATTGTTCCTACTATATAGGTTAAAGCGGTAACCTAATTGATACCAGCTCGCATTAGAGCGATACATTTGTAATTAAAAATATTTTTGTGAAAATTCACTTCCATAACGCACTTGCTGCGTCCAGACTTTTTAATACTGATCTTTTTAACTAAAATATTTTCAATTAGCCTGCACTTCCGGTTATACCGGACGTCGACACAAACTTTGTTTTTTTTTTAATGAAAGATCCTGTATATTATTAGCTTTTCGAATTACACGTTCAATTTAAGGGCCACTTTGATGACAATATATTTGGGCTAGTTCGTACCGTTTCAATCTTATTTACTATTTTGTAGAAAAATTTACGATTGGAGCGCTTTGGAAAAATTCCGATATCTTTAAAGACATGCAAGATAAAAACATGCGGTTTTCACTATCCCATAGAGCGAAAAATTCTTACTTACTATTGTAAACACAATATGATTTTAATATAAGTGTTATTTATAACATACATTTGAATTTAAAATTTTTTAATCATGATAACTTGATTTGTTTAATAGGATGGTACCCGTATGTCCCCAGTGCCTAATTCAGCGTTAAATTCCCAATTTTTTAAGTATACATTACCCTATACCTGTCTCCTATAGTTTTCTTTGAAAATTGATTTGAAAATAGTATTGGTCAGCGGGGTGGCGCAAACCTTTGATTACTTCCGCCTTCAAAGGGTGTCTTATTTTAAAAGGGACATGCAGTAGCTTGCAGTTCCAACCGATTCCGTTTTTGATAACTTTCCGTCCGATATTGGGCATTTTCTATATTCCTATATTCCTAATATGGAAAATCATTATTCCAATGCAGAATATTTAAATTTATTTTACATCCATGGAGAATATAACAGAATTTTTTTTGCAGTCTCACTATCACCATTACCTCTCTATTAGCGAATTAAAAAAATATAAATTCGCTAACAAATTATAATGTTACCGAAGCAATGCACAACGGCGCTTAGGGTTTTGCAACTGGTATTTACAGCATTTAAATATGAACACAGATTTTGATAAAAAATGTATTTGGTCGGACGAGACATACGTAGGGAGTACTGCAGTACAAAATAGACATAATGGCAGATTTTTGTCTCAGAAAAATCAACAGGTAACATGTTGCAAGAGCGACAGGGTAGATTCAGTGTTTCTTGTGTTATCTTGGGAAATAGAATCGAATACTTTATTTACGAGAGCAGCTTCTCAGCAAATACCTAGGTACCGAAAAATACTGGAAGTAGTACTGCTTTATTCCGTATCGCAGATACGCCTTTAAAATGTACCGGGTGTTATTGAAATATACCACAATGCTATGTTTTCTGTAAAAATAATCGATAACTCGAGAATGATCTATTTTAGGTACCTATAAAGAATGCTAATAGGGTTTGAACGGAAATTCAAAACTGTGTCTATCGAATACATAATATATAGAGTGCTGAAATAAGCAAGTTATAATATGAACTTTTCAGAACACTAAAGCGGTTTTTAGCCATCTCTAAATAAAATTGTTATTTTTGGATTCATTTTAAACCTGATATTTATGATACACTGTGAAAATTGCCATCTAAAAACATAAGTCGGTCAATTATCAACGTAAAATTTGTTATAGTTTGATATAGTATAAGACTATTTCGAAAAATTGGAATATCTTCAAGAGTATTAAACTTAGATATATAGGGAACGCTGATAAAGGTCAATTTAAAAATAAACTAGAGATTTAAAAAAGCAATATTATATACGATGTCCTATCTAAAATAACGAAGTGTATATAATTCTCCGGTATAACCGGAAGTTGGCTATTTTAAAAATTATTACCATCCTCTAAAACCGCGATGCGCAAATTCTCAGTGTTTAAATATAAATAGTTAAATAAATACTTTATTAGGCCACTCATCGTGAATGACCCTGTATATCCAGAAATGTATTTACTGTAAATTACCCTAAAGTCTTCTTGTTACTGGAACCTGTCACTTTCTTAATAAGTTTTTTGTTTGGAAATAAGTTTATATTCATATTATTAAAGAACAGTCAACAGTTTACAAACATTTTTGTAAAACGAAAATGGGATGCGGAGTCACAGTTTGCATCCAGTGGTCATAAAATATAATATAAAAAATAAGCGCCAGTCGCGAGAGGTTCAGCTTCGGTAAAAAAATTTAGTGAACCTAGTGTATCAGCGCAATCAATTTTTTTCTTATGTACTGCCCCAAATATGAACAAAACTTACAAATACTGCCATCTGCGTTACAAGGGCGTAAATAAAAACCTCAACAGGAGCAAATTATGTTGGTATCCAAGACGAGGATATTTTCAATCAATCTTGCATTGCCAAAAATATAAGAAAGCGGCTTCGAACCTGCTCTATAGCATCAAAATATATACTGCAAAGAAAAGAAGCAAGTGTTTTTTCGTGTGAGAATTTGCGACAATTTCGCACCAAAAATCCAGTCTTTAGCCCAGCAGTATATAATTTCGTTACTTCCGTGGAGGTGCGACGCTTGGAAAAAGCTAAAGAGAAGCAAATATTATTGGTCAATTTCAGACATACTTGTAGTTTAGTTAAAAATACTTTGTACTACACAACTTAAATTACGACACAAAATGTGTTTAGTATCGATCAATCTCTTATATTATTATTGAACAGTTTTATTCAAAATTAACGAAATTGTGACCTAATTTTGAAATGGTCTCAATTAACTAATAATCAACTATAATAACTCATCACGCATACTCGTATGTTAACTACATTTTAGCGAATATTATGACTGTCAAATATAGTTTGACATTTTCTGTTATGTCTATTGGAGTAATATATCTCTAAGTATTACAATCGAAAACTCAAATGGGATTACTCACCTTAAAAAACTAACCAGAAATCACTAAAAACAGGAAAACAATCTGCAACTTGCACGGAAATACTTTCATCTGTATCACAAAAAGTAACTGTAAAACTATTATAGAATCTTGAAACGAAAAACTGACATGTGTAAACTGTTTGCTAAGAATTTATCATCGAGACTTAAGCCTACTCAAAAAATTTCTTTAATATATCTGTGTTTTTTTGAAAGATTACAATATGTGTTTTATTCTTTTGATATGAGAATTAATTATTAACCCTTAGTTAGGCGCGTCATTTAACGTAGCGCGCTTAGGTGCGCGGGTCCAGCAGACACCTGGCTAATAATCATATTGTTTGTCGTTTTTTGTAAGAATTTATGATCTAATCTACTAATGTTAATTGATGTTAAGCTTAGTAAACTTATTTTAGAAAAGATAATTGTAAAAAATTTTTTGTGAATACAAGATTATCAATCCAATTTTTCATTGGGTACCTCCCTTTTATTTACTAGGAGTCTGGATCTACGTCTCGTTCTTTTTCTTCTAGAGCTCTTGCAAAATATTCCTGGCACAGTCTTTTAGTATGTAGACGCAAACATAAACAAACATTTATTACACCTCTCGCGCGAGCATTGAGTTTTACACTTATTTTTTGTGGTACTATAGCAAGGGCTGCAAATTTTTTGCTTTGTAGTTTCAGTTGGTCCTGGTTGAATTTCTTCAGCAGGTTGGTTCGGTTTATATCTTTTAAGTAGGATTTGCAGTTCATGCGGCAAAGTTTTCATAACTCACCTTCTTTGTAACTGACTAGTTACTAACCCCAAAGTTAGCTTTTTCAAGTAAACCCGTCTAGGAATATATTCCATTCCATTTCCAAAAAAAATATTCGGGAGTTGATTCCAACTATATTCAATGTATGGTAAAAAATAACCATCGTCCATCTTCTTGTGGATCGTGCTGTATTGTATATAGCGCACAATTTATTTACGATATCTACACCCGACTTACGCTTGTTATAAAAGTCGATTATTTCTGGTTTCTTATCTTTTACAGTCGACACCGCAGAACTAACTGTATGAAACTTGATATCATTACAACAGTCTTGTTTTGTTTTGTACATATGACACCAATGTTTCTTGTTTTGTGTACCAAAAAAGAGTGTCGCATTGGTTTCTCGTTTTGGAAACCACAAAAGCAGAACGTATCTCTCGTCGGTTTTTTTCTCACAGTTGCGACATTTTCTTTTGTCCAGCTCCTTGACAAGGTTCTAACTTGTCTACCAATTATCGGCAGTTATATTTCAACAACTTGCAAAAATTGGCTCAGACAACCTCAGTACACTATTTTCAGCTAAATTATTTTTCGTATATGGTCCTTCTGGCTGCTGACCGCCGTAAATCTTCATATTGTACGTTTAAAACAGTTTGCATCGCTTAGATAAAAAAAATTGATACCATATTTACTGGGTTTTGACGGTATATACTGTCTAAATCCACAGCGTACCCAGAGAGCCGGAAGTATTTCGTCGACAGTGACATTCTGTCGAAGATGTGATTTGCAATTTTCCAGAAAATAACTAAAAATTTATCTCACTGGAGCTAATTTACCTGTCACTTTCCTGCCAGGTCTTGTCGCTCTGTCGTCAAACCAGACACATCTGATAAGAAATCTAAACCTCTTTTCCGACATTGTCATTCTGAATATGTCTATTCCAAGCCCATCAGTTGACCAAGAATCTGCAAGAGTTTGATGATCGTCCCGAAAATACAAAAGATCTATGAATACCTCCATTTTTATTTGATCGGTTTCTTTGCAGTCTCTTTCACGGTAAAATTTTTCTTTTATACTTTTTATATGCAGGTTTGTTTTTCGATAAGCAAAGTCAAAATTATGATACGAGAAAATAGGTGCCAACCATCTAAAATATTCTTCGCGTTTCTCCAAGTTTGACTAGCAACTCCTGTAAGCTTTACCAGAATATTATGTGGAGGTATTTGAGAAACTCTCGAGGATAGGATATTTCTTCCATTTGAAGTTGTTAAAATGTTAAAATTGTAACGAGTTTAGCTATAATCTTCACACATATTATAAGCGAAATTTTCATGAAATTTAGGGACGATTAATAGGAATGCTTATTTTAATATTTTTCAGTATAATAATTTTGAAAAGATCCGAGTACAATAATTATAGGCTTACGGATGATATACATTGAAATAAAAGAAGAAAAAAAGGTGGTTAGAAACCAACAACTGACTCTAACTTAGTGCTGTAAAAGTTATCACTTTCCACTGTTCTATCTACTTCCCCAAATTCTCTCTCATCGGCTTCATGATCCGTGTCCAAATCAACTGATCTGGTTTCCAAATGATCATCCAGCTCAGACTCCGATTGAGGGTCCTCAGAGCCATCTTCATGTTAGTTAAGTAGAGCATTACGATCAAAGTTATCTTCTTCAAAAACAAGTCGATGGCATTTCTCGATATCGTCGGGATTATTCAGATTGTACATTTTTTTAGACATTTTTGAAAACAAAAATTCCATGATAAAAATTGTTTATCGTGTAATATTTAATAACACTGAGAAACACAAAATCCAACTGTGCGGTGGCAGAACGAAAACCAAAACACACACTGACCATTGGAATTATTCTCACTGACTGGTAAAAGGCTAACGGGACTGGGCGCGTAGGTCTGGCAGACCTATTCATGAACCGGCTCTGCTTAGTCATTCATTGCGGGGCGTCTACGGCCGGAACGAAGGTGAGGCTTTGAAATAAGATTGTAAGCAAACCCCTATGAGATGTTACAAAGGTACAATCTACTGTCTTAAGCAGTTTTTAAAATACAGGCGAAATAAAGACGCAGTAGTCTGTTGGACCACCATGCGCCTAACCGAGAGTTAACACATAATTTTTTGTTAGAGCCATCCTTGGATATAAGGAGGAAAATAAAGCGACTACTTCATCAAAAACGTTTAGTACCAGTGCGAGTCTTGTTAAACAGTAAAAACAGGGAAGCATGAGCAAGCTTTATTGAACCTAGGTTTCAGAAGCATTAAAATAAGTGGAGAAGATAAACTTCAATGCATTATGTGCCTCAAAATTATGCCTACTTAGAGCAAGAACCCATGAAACCCAATAAACTAAACATACATTTTTGCATAAAAAATAGGCAGACAAGCCACGTAAAAGTGCTGTTTAGAAAAGGGTGTCATCATTTTGGGATGATCACTTTTTATAACCGCCAACAATAAAACTAGCTTGTTTTGATAGTACCTCGTACAACATAATTTGTATTAGTGGAAAAAACATTTCAAGAGTGCATCGTAGCCGAGATATACAAGGGGATTTATTAGCAGATGACTCGATAATTATGCCAACTAGAAGTTCGAAAAAGAAAGTATTAGAAAATTTATTTCCAGGATAATTCAGGAAAGATCTTTTGATTTTCTTATCCTTGTCGAATGAAACGTTTCGAAGGCAGTTATCACAAAATATTCTTAATACAATGTTATCTTTTTTCTACTTTTCCTGAAACCCCAAATCTTGTTCTGTATATTTTGTCCGAGTTACGACCCTCTCATACAAGGTGTTCACGGGAATGACTTATAATATAAATTTTCGTTATTACTAGAGCTAAAATGTGGTTCAAATGGGAAAAGTTGTTCAAGTTTTAAAGACCATGTTGATTCTGAGGTAAAAAAACATTTGCACATCAAATAGCTCAAATTGACATATCAAGGTCATTTTTCTGAATGGAACGCTAGGTATTTGCACAGCTAGTTCAACTGCGAATTCGATTTTTCATCTTATGAAGCTATAAAAAAATATTCAGACTATAATCTTGAATGGATTTAAATTGTCTGTCTAATTTGAAATAGAAGTTACATTTTGTAAACGTCAACCAGCTGTTAAAGTTTCTGAAAAGACTGCCTTCCTCAAAAACATTGTATATCTATAGTCTGAATAAAACAGTTTCAAAATTATGATTAACATCTAAAAACTCAAAAATATACAAGGTGCTCCATTTAAAACAACAAAGTTGATGGTGACTTCTGGTATAACTGGAAGTGATAGAAATCTGAAAATATTGTAGTTAAAGAGAATGCCATTCATTTTATTATTCTTATTTATCTATTATTAATTTGATTATACAGCATGTCTTACAAAAACTCTTGGCTTGTGCTTGTAAATGACATTAATTTAAGCTTCCTCCAAACAGTCTAACTGTCAAACGGCTATATTATCTGTCATTTTCAAAATTTTCTCTGAACTTCTTTCCCCTGCAATTGCGCAGCACGCTGTGGCGCAAATACGGTCTGTACTGTTTTACATGATTGGAGATCACCTAGATACCTTATAAGTTGGATGGGGAGCATGCTCGAAGACAGGAAAGTTTCACTGACCCTAAGAGGCCGCGGGCTGGACGTTGGAGTGGTGACCGGCGGCTGTCCCCAGGGCAGCTGCCTTTTGCGTTATCTATGGTGTCTGGTTATGGATGGCCTCATGCAACGGCTCTCCGAAAATGGCTCTTTTGCCCAGGCATATACTGATGATAGGCTGGTCCTATCCAGCGGCAAATTCTTCAGTTTCACCTGTGCATCCATGCATACAGCCTGCAGTATAATTGAAAGGCGGTGTGGTGAGCTAGGGCTCTCCGTAATCCCAGAGAAGACGAAATCGACCCTCTTCGCCAAGAAGAGGAATCTGGACGAGTTCAGGGCGCCGGTGATGTTTGGAAAACCTTTGGCTTTTGTGCGGGAGGTCAAATATCTGGGGGTGGTCCTGGACTCCAAGTTATCATGGGGGTCGCAAATAAAACGAGTAGTAAGGAAGGGAGTACCTACTCTCTGGCAGTTGCGCGGTGTGATAGGGAGAACCTGGGGCTTAATCCTCGGATTCTTCATTGGATTCACACTACAATCATCAGGCGGAGAGTCCTTTGTGGGCAGTGGTCTGGTGGTGTGAACCAGACTGCTACCCGGAAGCTGGCCAAACTTTAAAAGTTGGCAAGTCTGAGTATCAGCAGCGCTATGAAGACGACACCCTCAGCCGCGCCAGAGGTCTTGCTGATGCTGTCACCGCTTCCCATCTGTATCACAACGGAGGCTATGGCGTCGCATTTCAAATACGAGACTCTGGAATCTGGTGCGGCGAGGGAGCAATAACAGAACATGCAAAAGTCGCGAAGGAGATGGAAAAGGAAATTCCAATTTCCACCACCAAGATACGAAATGCAGAGGATTGTATTAGGCTGACTAGGACTTATACCCTCAGTATCCCCAGCAATGATCAATGGTGGTAAAATGAGGTTGCGTTCCAGCCTGCTAGCCTTGTCTGTTTTTCTGACTGCTGACGGCTGGAGGAGTAGTACTCTTCCGGGGCTGAAATATACATCGATAGCCTGGGGTGCGCGAGAGCTATGCTCTGGGCGCATATACCACAGTATTCTAAACGGAGATATACGCTATTCTGCCCGTAGCTACTGACGCGTGTGAAGATGTGCCCCGAAGAATGTGTATACATTAGCTTGGATAGTCAGGCGGCCCTCCAGAGTGTCTGTGCTCCCCGAATTAGGTCAATGCTAGTTCAGGAGTGCGTTTACGCTCTTGCGGAACTGTCCAGGACAAAGTAGGTGCAACTTATGTGGGTTCCGGAACATGTGGCGTGGCGGGGAATAAAGTAGCTAATGACCTCGCAAGGCTTGGTTCCTGGCGGCCGTTCTGTATTCCGGATATAGGCATAAGGAGGTCTCCGAAGCCCTAGATAAGTCGACTTAGGAGGCCATAGAGAACTACTGATGGTCGTTCAGTGGCTGTAGACAGGCAAAGGATTTCGTGGAGAGGCCGGATAGAAACAATACTGCCTGGCTTCTTGGTAGTAGCCGCATCATGCGGATGCTAACATGCCACTGTACTCTCAGAAGATACCTTACATTGGTAGGTGTCGAGAGGGATCCCATTTGCCAGGAATGCGGCGAGATTGAGGAAAATTCTTATCACTACCTATGTGCATGCGAGGCTTTTGGGAGCCTTCGAACAGAATTATTTGATTCGAGGACTCTACAAAGAAGCCAGGTAAGTTTCGTCCAATGGAATCCCGAACGCTTTTCAAAAAACTGTTTTCCCCCCCGGGTCCATAAACCCCAAGAAAAATTTCTTGTTCACACCCCCCAAGGAAGTTACGGGACCAGGAGTGAGTAGGGGTGTATAGTTTTTTTTGCTAATTTTTGTAGAACAAATTCGGTAATGAATTTTTGCATTTTTTATTGAAATATGATTGTAAGAAAAAAATCTGGACGCAGTAAGTGTGTTTTGGTAGCGAATTTTCGGTAAATTTGCAGTTTAGCTCCCGAACGCTTTTCAAAAAAATGTTTCCAGAAACCTGCCTAGACACCCCCCTGGATCCACAAATCCCAAGAAAAATGTCTTGTTTACACTACCCAAGGAGGTTACGGGACCAGGAGTGAGTAGGGGTGTATAATTTTTTTTTTTGCTAATTTTCGTAGAACAAATTCGTTAATGCATTTTTGCATTTTTTATCGAAATATGATGCGTTTTTAAGAAAAGAATGTGAACGCAGCAAGTGCGTTTTGGTAGTGAATTTTCGGTAAATTTGCAGTTTAGCTCCCGAACGCTGTTCAAAAAACTGTTTCAGAAACCTGCCTATAAGCCACCCCCCCCCAATCCACAAACCCCAAGAAAAATTTCTTGTTAACACCCCCGAAGGAAGTTACGGGACCATGAGTGAGTAGTGGTGCTGGGCGGGGTAGGTAGTAAAAGGGAAATATGTGCAGAAAATTCGAATAAAACGGGCTTGAAAGCTGTCTTTTTCACATCTTGAAGCCATATCCCCCTTAAACCCTGCCTACCCCGCACAGCACCCCTATCCCCCCAGATGCCGTAACTTCCTTGGCGGGTAGGAACAAGACATTTGTCTTGTGGTTTATGCAGCGAGGGTGGTTGTATGCACGCGAGGGGAAAGGAAAATCCCCACGACGAAGCAGCCAGCCTCCAACCCCTGCCACAAGTCGAACTGGGGGGGGGGGTGCTTCATCGTAGGTATCCCCCTTCGTGTGCATACAACCACCCTCGTTGCACAAACCACAAGATAAACTTCTTGTTCATACCCTCCAAGGAAGTTACGTGACCTGTGGCAAATAGGGGTACAGTGCGGGGTGGGTAGGGTTTAATGGGGGATATGGCGTCAAATAGACAGCTTTCAAGCAGTTTTCTTCGCATTTCTGCTTATATTTCCTTTTTACTACATACCGCGCCCAGCACCCTTATTCACTCCCACTCCCGTAACTTCCTTAGGGGGGTGTGAACAACAAATTTTTCTTGTGGTTTCTGCATCCAGGTGGGGTCCTAGTAGTGTTTCTAAAAACAATTTTTTGCAAAGCTTTCGGGATCTAATCTGCAAATTTACCGAATTTTCATTAAATCCTTTAAATGTCAATTGCTGTTGCTATTAACGTAAGATTTGTTGGTTATAAAACCAACATTTAAGTTTATTTTCGGAAAATTCTTGTATATTTTCAAACCATAAGTAATTTGATAAAATATAGTACATTGTTTCTACTACATAGGCTATACCGGTAATCAGATTGATGCCTGCTCGCATTTGCTATTAAAAACATTTTTATGGAAATTCACTTCCATAACACACTTGCTGCATCCAAACTTTTGAAAAATGTTTATATATTTCCAAACAATAACGTTATTTCGATGAAATATGGTACATTGTTACTACTATATAGGCAACGAAGTTTGGTGCCTGCTTTCATCAAAGACATTTGCTATTAAAAATACTTTAAAAAAAACGCGACCATAACGCACTTGCTGTGTTCAGATTTTTTTGTAATCAATTATTCTTAATTCTGAAATTTCAAATTTGCATTCTGGCCAGGTATAAACTCCTAACGATCAGTCTCGCTGAGACACCTGTATGTATCAAACTATAAAGTTTAATATACCGACCCTGGGTACTTAAAGACGGTAATCCTATTTAAACTCGCATAGTTGGCTGCCACTATCCAGTAATATTTCATATATTCTGTGTGTACTGACCTGACGAGTTCGCAATTTGATGACATCATCGGGTTAGTATTAGAGTATTTTCTGAAAAGTGACAGGTCTGCACTTCACATGCGGTATCTCAATTTTCCAAGTAACCGCAGCCTTGCTCATTGAACTGTGAAGTTCAGATGGCAGAGACATTTCATATAAGTTAGGATGCCTGGATAAACGATTTTGTGCTTAGTCAGGAAGAAGATTTAATAAAACAATAACATTTGTATGATTGGAGATCGGTTTGAGTAAGCAGGTTGTGAGTTCTTTTCATATTGAGCTCATGTACTAATTTTTAATTCTTTTGGGCAATAGCGACCTTTATGCGCCACAAAAAAAGTTACAAATTGCACAATTGCGTTATGGTAGAAAACTTATATAGAAAATTGATGAACCCTAACCAGGGGCGTGCGGTGACATTTAAAATAAGGGAAGCAATTCCCAGAAACTTAACTATTTATAGTGTAACTCAATTCTTCTGTTGTTTTTGGAAAATTCATTACTAATGTCGTCATGTAACTGTGGATTCTGGGACATTTCCCGGACGAGTTTATTTTCAACTGACAAAATTGAAATTTGGGAAAGTCTTTCCTGTCCTGTTGAATTTCTAACTAAACTCTTGATACGTTTCAATGTAGAAAAAAATTCGTTCTACAGACGCACTAGTAGCAGGACTTGTTAATACTAATATACATAATTTGAACACTTCAGAATATGCATTTTCCAATTTTGATTCTTTTAAGAAAGTTAAAAGTTCACTAGCGTAAGTTTTTGTGTCAATAACATCGGGTTCATAAATGACTGTAAGTTCTGATCGTAATGAGGCTATGTCAAAATAATGTCCATAGTGGTGGAATAATGATTTGAATGAATCTTCTGGGAAAGGTATCCCTTTAAATCCTCCAAAATTACACAATTCAAGAAATTTCAGGTCACTGAGATGATCATATCTGCAGTTAATTTGCTGCTGAATTTGATCTATAATTTCGTAGAAAAGGCGGCGGTAAGAAGTTTGAAGGTCTCCCACATTATCAGTGCGCAGAAGCTTTCGTCGTGGCTCCACTTCTCCTAATTCAATTGTTTTTTTCCCAGAACTTATCAAATTCATTCCTTTTTAGTGAATTTTTATTAAAAAAATTCACTAATAGAGAGGTATCGATGGTGAGACTTTGCAAAAATTCTTTCAAATGAGCGCGAATTAGGACCCCTAGAACCCATATCCGGGGTCAGTTTGAATTTTTTATATATATATATATATATATATATATATATATATATATATATATATATATATATATATATATATATATATATATATATATATATATATATATATATATATATATATATATATATATATATGTGTATCCGTCTGATAACTCAAAAAATAATTAACCGATTTAGATGAAACTCGGCAAGTGCCTTTCTTTTATTAATGGCTTGGATGAGTTCGTTGGCCAGGAAAATCGGACGGGGTTTTCCGGGAAAATTTTGAGTTTTTTTTCAAAAAAAAAATTTTTTTCCGAAAATTTCGATAAAATTTGGTCTACATATTGCTTTGGGCAATACCTAACTATGTGCCAAAATTCAGCTTTCTAGGTTTACAGAAAATTGAGCTATTCAAATTTGAAACATTTATGTTTAAATCATAAGTATGTGGTTGCTGTTGGTTAGTCAATGCTTTTCTTATTGACTCATGAAATTCATTTGTAAGTTTCCGAGAAATGTCAATAATACTGAATTCACTGATTGTTAATCATTGGAAGCATTTACGATTATATATAACCCTATTGTAATGTATTATCATTTATCACCTCTGTAGTATAATTATTTTTGCCTTACAACTCGCAGCGTTTTTAGTCAATTGTTGTTATTAATAGTCAACAGTTTCTTTCCGAATACACAAACCTTCCATTGACTTCTGCTTCTGCCGCTGTTACAGTCCATTTATTTAGAGCTAGAGTTGTAACCACTCATACAAACAGTGTTTTTTAACCACGTGGCTGGGCGACTGACCGAATTCATTCCCAGTTGCTGTTGATTTACTCATATTCTCTTAATATGTTTGAAGATGTGGTGTCTACTTCATTCCAAGTCACTATTAACCGACTATTTATGAAATCAAATAAGTAAATTAAATCGATTGTCATAAAATATGTAGTGTATTAAGACAAGGGAAAAAGAAATAAAACATATATAACTGTGCACATTTTGATTATATTTTAGGGTGCTTGAGAGAGGTATTGTCACAGCATAATATCTTATTAAAGTTCATTTGTAAATAGGTTTATATATATATATATATATATATATATATATATATATATATATATATATATATATATATATATATATATATATATATATATATATATGATAACTCAAAAAATAATTAACCGATTTCGATGAAACTTGGCAAGTGCCTGTCTTTTATTAATGGCTTGGATGAGTTCGTTATCCAGAAAAATCAGACGGGGTTTTCCGGAAAAATTTTGAGTTTTCTTTCGAAAATATTTTTTTTCTCCGAAAGTAACAAAGCTGTTTCAATGAAATTTACTATATATGTTGCCTCAACCTTACTACGTACCAAAATTCAACTTTCTAAGTTTAAAGAAAATTGAGTTATTCAAATTTTAAATTTTCTTTCAAAAAAAATTTTTTCTCCGAAAATTACAAAGTTATTTTAATGACATTTTGTGGATATCTTGCCTTAGGAAAAACCTTACTACGTATTGAAATTAAACTCTCTAAGTTTATAGAAAATTGAGTTATTTAAATTTGAAGCATTTAATAAAAATTCACTACCATAACGCACTTGCTGCGCCCCGAGTTTTTTAAATTATAATGGATTTAAATTCACTAATTTTTTTCAGGCAAAACCAATGTCATTGATTTTACATTGCAATATGTTAAATACATTATCTGAAAACGGAAATATTGCCGAACAAAAAAATATGAAGTAAAAAATTAAAATTAAAATCTCCTCTCAAACCATCCAAAAATCCTCTATAACTATTTATTGTTTCTGCGTCCCAATTTTTGCTATTTTCCATGATGTCAAAAAGTTTAGTTAACGATTCACGGTGTTCAAATATAGTTAACACAACCCTGCCGTTGTAGTTCCATCGGGTTGCAGCTACTTTGGGTAAACGTTTTTTAACAATTGGGTCTAAGGCTTGTGTGCGTTTCGTAGATTTGGAAAAAAAGCAGCCATTTAACACTTTACATTCTTTAACATGATTTATAGATTGGGATAATATTAAATTTAATTTATGAGCACAACAGTGTACAAATAGAGCAATGGAGAACGTTTCCCGCACTTTAGCTTGAAGACCTCCTAAATGTCCGGCCATAACAGCAGCCCTATCATAGATTTGGGCAATTAATTTATTATCAGCCTCCTCAATATATTTCATAATATTAAGCACAATTTTATATAGAGCGTTTGCGGTACGATCTTCTGTCACATTTTTAAAGCCTAAAATCTTTCTTGTACACCCCCATCCATTTGTACGTAGCGTATTACTACAGATAGTTTACTTAAATTAGTTAC
Organism: Tillus elongatus; assembly: GCA_964006375.1. Taxonomy (NCBI): domain Eukaryota; kingdom Metazoa; phylum Arthropoda; class Insecta; order Coleoptera; family Cleridae; genus Tillus; species Tillus elongatus. Next base: position 135,380,290 of record OZ023266.1, on the reverse strand, counting down.
ATCGATTGTTTCATCTAGAACAATACCAATGAAACGAGTCTGTTTAATTTCCGATTTAATTCTGTTCGAAATAATAGTGGCAGCAGCCGAAATTAAATCATTCTGAATGCGATTTTATGCCCGCGAAAAACGTTAGACTGTTCCAGGTGATTTTTTAAACAAATGTCGTATTTGGATATTAAAGAAACTAGGTCTTAAAAGTTTCCTCTATTTGCAGATGTAGTTGTTTCGTCATGACCCCTGAAGCCCAATTCATGCTGCGACTAAGAAAACACACAGCATCAATAAGTCTTTTTAATATGTTTCTGTTTTTGTCAACCAGTTCATTGTGTTGGCGATGAATTTCAATCTGCTTGTCAACGGCGTATTCAATTCGCATTTTTCCAAAGACACTTAATTTTAAAATGGTCTGTAAATGCGCTTTAGACATAACATGTCTTTGTACTAGTTTATCCAGATTATTCAAGTCGGAAAACCCACTTTTATTCCACAACCCGTTTTCATTCACAAATAGACTACAAGACCGACAAAACAGTTTATTCCTGTTTTCACAACTCGTTAACCATTCATATTGTTTATGAGTTTTTTCCGCGTTGAAATGTCGAATAGGTACATGTTTTAATTCTTGTATTTAAGTTTTTCATACTAGGTTCCGGCCTACCTATATTAATAATAGCAAGTTTTTCAGCAAACAGTAAAGCTGAAAATCCTTTAGTTATCAAAAAACATACAATAAGACACTTGCTGCATCCAAACTTTTGAAAAATGTTTATATATTTTCAAACAATTAAGTTAATTCGAAGAAATATGGTACATTGTTTCTACTATATAGGTAACCAAGTTTGATGCCTGCTTTCATCATCAAAGACATTTGGTATTAAAAATACTTTTAAAAAAGTTCGCTACCATAGCGCACTTGCTGCGTCCAGACTTCTTTTTTAATCAATTATTCTTAATTCTGAATTTTCAAATTTGCATTCTGGCCACGTATAAACTCACAATACAATCACAGTTATTATTGCCACTTGTTTGTAAAGTTTGTAAATCCCCACCCCCACCGCCACCGCTGTTAAAAGCTGATCTACTTGCAGCCATATTAATAATCATAAAATGCCAATGTATTTAACTTACTCGACTGCTTATATATACGAAATAATCAGGCACATTCGCTTTGAACGCGCACCCGGTCTTCGTAGTACAACACGCTTTAAAAACATGCGTACATCGCGCCGAGCCGAGGTTTCTATTATAAAGTTGCTTGCTGACTACGTGTATTTAACTGAAGTCATTGCATGCATCCACTCGTAGTATCAGATCAGGTTCATGCTGTCCGCAATCGGTCGCATTCCCCTTGCTAGGAGCGTATATACAAATACAGTATGCTGCATAATAAATAATTATGTGTGTGAGCTTGCGAAGTTAAAATTTTAATAATTAAATTAGTTTCACAATTTGAAATTTAATATTTAAAATACAAAAGGGATTTTAAATAATGCGGTTTAGGTATGTAGTCGTTATTTTAAGGGAAGCAATGCTTCCCTTGCTTCCATGGACCGCACGCCACTAACCCTAACGAAGATTTTATTATTACATATAATATACAAGGGTGTATTGATATCTAGTCAGCCTGGAAACTTTCCAGCAAGCGTAATTGAGTTGAGTTGGCGTGGTAAAAACAATGATCTTTTATAAGCAGGGCTCGGATTTATATACAAACTTTTTAGGTGAAAATTTGAAAAAATATGAACCAACTTGAACAAAATATGCACGAAAATATCGATATATGCAATGCATAAATAATCATAGTATACCAATAAATCAACTTTTTAAAAGTCTAAGCGCCCTCGTGGCGCAGGTTGCTAGGTGCCAGCCAGCTAAGCGAGAGGTCCCGGGTTCGATTCCCGGGCGAGCCAAGTTGATCTTGTCTGGAAAATTTGTACATATTGAATGATGGAAAATGAATATGCTAATGGCCTGAGATGCCGCAGCCAATAATATTAAATTAAAAAAAAATAAAATAAAATAAAAGTCTAAGCTATTAATTTTATACACAATCAATACCACATAAAACCCTAGTTATATTATTAATGAATTATTCATTAATATTATTATTGTAATTATTACTATTTACAGATATTATTAAGTGGCGCTCTAAATTATCTATTTTGAAAGATTGTCTTCTCTCAGGTAGTGAGTTTTTATACGAAGAAAAACTCCGTTCTACGTCGACTGAGGTAATTGGAGCATATTTTAAGCTTGATAATATGGTAGGGTCCACATTGTTTAAATCGTCCGCAAAATCTCCATCCAGAGCTTTTGCAATCTGCGTTAACTTGGTAAAACCCTAATTTTTTGTGAGTGTTTCTGATAATTTGCTTGTAATTAGTTTTGCAACAGCCCCATTTGCTTTACCACTAGTTTCTTTGAAATATTCTACTAATTTAACTGTTTCAGTTAGCAAAACGTTTTGGTGTAATTTTTTTAAATAGTTTCCCTAACTATTTTATAATCACTGTTTTTAAAACATAATTACTGCCTCAATTTGATGTCCTTTAAAATACATTTTGCTTGTTTCACTGACGTACCTGCTTCATCTGCAGGATCAAGCATTACCTCCGTGATTTCTCAAAAATGTTCAAAATAAAATAAGGCGGCCTCGATCCAGGTTCCCCATCGCGTGATTACAGATGTAGGAGGTAATGGTACCCCAGGCAGAACTTTCTATATCGTTGAAGTCTTAATGAAGCTTTGATGAACACTTTTTTCATATTATTAATAAATTCATTGACTAAAGGAAATTGCTGTCTAATTTCTTCTGCTACCCTGTTTAACCCGTGAGCCAGGCACGTACAATGAATTAAGTTGGGATAAAATATTTTTAAGTGAATTCCAACTATGACCATATATAAAGCAGCATCGGTAAGCAGTAAAAAAAAACTTATCAACTGGTACAGCACTTGGTAAAAACACGTTTGACAGACCATCTTGAATAAATCTTGTTATATTAATATTATTTGTTTTTTCTAATTCTTTTACTGGAATTAAATAAGGTCTAGATGAATACATTTCAGTTAACGTGCTTATCACTGAATTAGCAATATATCTACCACAAAATTTTGCTTTTTATCTACCACAACGCAACAAAAATTATTTTTTATAAGATTTTTACCTGTGAAAAAGTATCTAAATAGCATTTTTCAACAATATTTTTTTCAAAGTACTTTCGTTTGGTATAGACTGTATACAATATTTTTCCCAAAATAACTTGAAGACAGTCTTATTTATTGTATTCAGTGGAATGTCAGAAGCAACCATTGCTTTGCATAAGTCAAATTTAAAGGTATCCTCTTCTGCTTTCTTTCGTTGGTTTCCCAAATATTTGCGTGCTTGGGAGGTATTATCTGAATTTCGTTTTACACAATTTCTTTGGTGAAGAGGTGTCTTACAGTGTTGGTCTATGAGATATTTCCTTGGGCTTGAAATCTGTTCGAAAAGAAATCAATATTACTACAGTGATCTACATATTTTTTTCGAATAAATAGAAATTTAGTATTGTTTTTATAAAATGTCCGTGAATTAAGTAATAAAAATAAAGAGGTATATTTTTAATTTGTATTTCAGTAATTTTTTTAGGAACTGCAAGGTATTTTTTTTACACTTTATTTAATTTTTTATTTCGATTGAATCTTATAATTTTCGATTATAAAAATCATGTATTGGAAAAATTTGCAAATAGATAGTGAGCTGATTAATGGCGAAGGTTAGAAAAAAAAAGATCAGTTGCTTAAAATAAAAAGTAACTTACCACTTTCCCGCACGGTTAACAAAAAAACGTTGTCACCATCTGCGGAACGCCCTGAATGTGGCCGTATCCAGCTTGGCAATTTGAACCACATTTTTTTACAGTATAAAATAATCAACACAACCCTACACTAACACTGTCTAAAGATTAAATAAATTCACTGTGTGTGCAACTAAGCACAAGCAGCACAAGCAAAATAAATAAGAGAAACAAATTATTTCAATTCTAGACACTACTGGCGTGTAAATAAATCAGCCCTAATCCCCTTTAATGTCTTCTTACGAGACTTAAAATACGAATAAAATTACCTGGCGGTCAGTCCTTTCAATACATTCTGCAGTTATTATTGGAAATTCTAGGCACAGTTTTTATGATAGGCAAGCGTAAAACCCTAGTTCTTACGAATTTTAGATTTATACAATACCTACAAATTGCTTTTTGCTATTTATTTCACGTTGATGTAAAGTACAAAGAAAAGAGCGCCATTACCGACAATCCTTTCAAGACTTTGTTTTTATACTCTCACCTACTAGCTACTAGTTTCATTTAGGTATAGCATGTACAAAGCTAGGAGGCGGTAGATTTTAAGAACCTAGAGGTAGCTCACCCTATCTAGCGCACCGTCTTATATCTCAGTGAAGCGTTCGAAATATACCATGCCAGGAATTTTGAATCTCCTTTCCGCTAGCTACGTTTGAACGGCCTATAAATTTACTTTAGCAGTTGCTTACATTGAAACAAGTATATGGCTTTTGTTATATACGGAAACAACTAAAAATTTAAAAATATGCAAATAATGCAAAATATATGGAAATATGCAATTAAGGCAAAATACACTAAAATATGCTACTTATCCAAAAAAATATGCGAATTGCATATAATCGCAACCCTGCTGATAAGTCAGCTTGAGCTGACAAAGATATCCATAAATCAAATAGTTATACAACTGTCAACTCCTGGAGATAGGCCTGTCAAATAGGGGGTTGGTCTCAGAGATAAGTGTTGGAAAGCTAATTGTTGTTTTGATCGGTTCACTTGACGTCAAATACAAGTTTTCTAGTAAAACCTAGTAAACAACTAAATTTACTAACAGAACTCAATAAAAAGCAGACTAGTTATTTACGAAGACGCCTTTGAAAATTGTTTGATTTTTAAACGTAACTCAACCTGAAAACAACAGAAGTAAAGGTTGCTATGGATATAACACTATCGCGACAATTAAGAATACTGTCATTCTTAATTATCTGAACAATTTGAGGTGTATATAACACGTCGCTTAAAATTTTGTACTAGATAGTTTGTTTTCTGTTTATTTTAAATAGTATTCAACGATATGTTCCGTAATGAAGAATATTTTCACATGTTGGAATGTTATATTCGTTCTAACCGAAATACTGAGGCAGCTGCAAATTCATATCAAAACAACTACCCAGGAAGACGACAACCAAGCACCAAAATATTTCGCAGGATAGTGACCAAGCTATTGAACCACGGTAGCTTTCCCGCAAAGAAACTACCAATGCCTAGAAATGAAAAAAGAAATAATGCCGTCTTACAGGTTTCAAACGAAAACCCTCCGCAATCTGTCCGGTTTTACATATTAAACGGTTATATTAGATAAATTGACCTTCCAAACAGTACGGTATACCGTGTATTAAAACAAAGTCAATACCATCCATACAAACCTACAATCGTACAAGGCTTAAATGTTAACGATTACCCTAAGCGACTTCAATTCTGCAAATGGTATCAAGGACATTGTCATCAAGATGAAAATTTTCATTTGCAAATAATATGGACTGATAAATCCAGATTTACAACTTGTGGGGTGTATAATCTCCATAATAGGCATTATTGGGCAAATGAAAATCCCCATCTAAAGGAAGAAAGCCGATTGCAAGACAGATTTGGTATTAATGTTTGTTGCGGCTTATTAGGTAAAAAACGATTACTTTTGTTTGTAGATTAGACAGTTAATTTTAAAAAATTTCAGGTAACTTCATTGTTGGTCCGTTCTTTTTTGAAAATAATTTAACTGGGGAAAGATATCTTAATCTATTTAGAAATGATATCTTACCAACAATTAGAAGAGTTCATGATAATTTAGACGAGATTTGGTACCAACAAGACGGTTGTCCGGCTCACAATCCTAGGATCGTCAAAGAATTTTTGTACCAAAATTTTAATAATCTTGTCATTTGTAACAATGGGCTGGTTCATTGGTGTGCTCGAAGTTCTGATATAACACCCATGGATTTTTATTTTTGGGGTACTCTGAGAATGATGTGTATAAATTCGCTCCATCACAAAATATCAATGAATTACGAAACAGATTCACTAAAGCTATAAATCATATTAACCAAAACACCCTCACCAGAGTTTGCAGGCATGTTTCAAAAAGGTGTATAAAGTGCATTGAATAAAACGGTGGCCATATTGAACAATTTTCTATTTAGTGTATTTTTAAGTTTATGTTTTATTAATTGTTGAGTTCCGTTTCTAATTGTGTTGTTTTGTGGTGTTTAAGTTTCTATTTGTTATTGCCGGGTTTCGTTATTAAACTGTTTCACATAATATTACCTAGCATTATTACCTAATTAAATATTGTTAATTATATCACAATATTTTTTTATCGTGAATCATAGCGGAAAATTTTGTTAAAAGTAGAAGAATTGTTAGACTCCATGGTCTACTGCTTTTTGAACTTTTTGATTTGTCATTTGTTTTCTGGTATTGGATGTCATAGCCTACTATCCTGAAAACGGTTTTTCTCAAAATTGTCAGTGCAATTACAATATTTCTCAAGCATGTTGTACATCATTGGAAAGCTCCTTTCACAGGCTATCACATAAGCAAAAAATCCAATATGGCTGCCATAATAAAAACAAACGTTGATACCTGTAGTTCAAAAGCAAGATACTTACCAAATTTTATAAAAATCGGTCAATTCTTTTTTGAGTTATCTGTGTGACACACACACACACACAGATATATATATATATATATATATATATATATATATATATATATATATATATATATATATATATATAATATATATATATATATATATATATATATATATATATATATATATATATATATATATATATATACATATATACATATATATATATATATATATATATATATATATATATATATATATATATATATATATATATATATATATATATAAATATATTCAAACTAATATTGTGACCCTGTATATGTGTTCTTGGGCATTACTTTGATACGGCCCTTAGGTTTAGGCAGCATGTGAAGAGGATGCTTCAGAGGAGTTTTATTTCATTGTAATTATTGTACAGTAACAGACATTTTTTAAACACACTCTTACGTAAAAACCTATGTGAGACACTTGTGCTGTCTAATTTCAACTACTGTGGACATTGAATTGATGTGAGGGATGGAATCGCATACAGATCCCTCAAAATTCTTGTTCGAGATTTATATTTGGATTGCGTGGTAGGGATCATATGTCACATACTTATAGGGAGTTGGGTTGGTTAAGAAGGGTTGATAAAAGAAAACTACATCTTAAAAATTTTGTTTTGCCCTTGATAAATGGTCGTTCATCACCAACTTCTCTGAAGAAAAAATTCTCCTTCAGAGGTGGGGTGACGTCAATATTCGATACCCATATCGCTTAACGATTTCGCGTCATCGGACTGCTATGTTTAAAATGACTTTTATTTATAATGCTGTTCAACTTTATAATTCGTTACTATGTACATATTTGAGTCTCACCGAGAGTGCATTCAAGAACACGTTTAAGAGGTATTTGCTCTCCCAGCAATATTAGTAGTATAGATAATGTGAACAATGTAAGTAGTACTAATAATATATTCCTAATTTTTAAAGGATACCTATTGCGATGTGAGCGTGGTTGGTGGTCTTTTAGTGGATCATATATCTACTCACGTTGCACTATTGTATTAGGGAATTTTATGGTTGACTAGATTATCCATGGGCTACACTTCGCCATGGAGTTCCATCTTAACTTATCCCCAAGCAACAAATTAAGGCATGATAACCAGCACTCGAGTCCAAATAACCTAACCAAGCTGTAATTTAGTAATAATTAACTAAAATGTTGCCTTGATTGTCATAATGACTACAAATTTGGAAATGCGGCTCCGAACTAGCTTATTTTTGACTATTAAAATTAGTCCAAAGTCAGTAACTTACAAGTAACTAAATTGGGAAAAAAATTGTTTAATTTTACTCATAAAATATACTTGAATATACTTTTGTGTTTCAATTCCAGAGTTGGTAATTTTTAGGTCGAAGTGTGCCCTAAATTGGACTGAAAATCGACTACCAAGCCCAGATACCTGAAATACCTACTTTAAGGTAATTTATTACCTAATATTAACCTGCAATATGTCTCTGTGGTATAGTAAATTGGAGGTCTTCTTATGAAGTCTGGCTTACATATATATTACCAATTTCATTGCAATACAGCACAGGAAATATTTTGGGCACTGAGCTAACCTAAAATGGCTTTCTGATCGGCTATAATGTCATAATTACTGCAGAAATGGTCTTTCAAGTCAAATTGCCTACCTTCAAGTTGAAAATACCCATAAAATCTGACTTGAAATAAAAATTGTCCTCAAAGTTCAAAGGGTACAGCAGTGAAATACATTTGTGAATCTTAAAGGTGTGTCAGTTGATAAACTTCATCAATAAAAGTTTATTCTTGTTGTTAATGTGCGTGCACCAGTAACAAATATAGTGTTACAATGCCCCCTTTGAAACCAATAAAAGTTTACAGACATACTACAAACTATTAAAGAATGCTCACAGAAAAATAGTGATAGATCCTGATCATTCAAAGTGGCTTACATCAAATGAAGAACACTCTTTTTTCAATCCTAAAAAAGTATGACAACTTTATCGGCTACTACTACTAGGTATATGAAAGTAAAACTGAATTTCAATTCTATGCTGGTATCAAATCAGCACGTTTCCCTCTTCAATATAATATATCCCTTTTCATGCCAAATGGAGTGAAGTATTGGCAACACGGTCAGCTGTCATGTTTATGTTTATTTACTTATTTTATTTTGTTTCTATTTTCTATTAATGTTCATATATTATGGAATCAAAGCGCTGTATAATCATTCCTATATGTCTCCCGGCTGTGCACAGATATAAGTAATATATATTTCTATACACGAAAATGTTTCATTTCTAATAAATTCAAACAAAATTCGTTTACCATATAGTTGAAATTCCCATAATAGGACAAAATTCCTTCAAAGTTTGGTTAGTTTGCCCTGTCATTGGGAATTGTGACTTATAGGTAAAATAATAGGGCAAAATTAACTTTCAGGTCAATAATGTTAGAAGGGCAGCCATATTAAATTAATTTTGCGGTATCCATCTTGATTGTATTGGAAAATCAAAAATAATATTTTGTTGAATATAGTGTAATCAAATTTTACTTCGAAAAAAACATTAAATAATGATTGTATACCATGACAACAAGATAGTTTTGTGTTGTTTACATCACCAATCCTCCAAAATCAGAATTTCAAGAATTTTGAATGATTTTTTATTTTCACTAATTTTATCTTTTACACGGGCGCTCGAATTTTATCGAAGTATCATCATCATGTTAACAGAAAAAAAACATAACCGCAGTGGCTTTTTATTTATACAGTGCCAATCACCTTAATCATTGTTGCAAATATTTGAAGTAAGTTCTTTGATCAGTCAAGATGTCATTTTTTAACAAAGATGGACAATATCTCTACTATTCTACTGTTTGTTTATACATACATAACCACAGATCCTGCAGAACCGAATAATGTCACATGCGTAGTTCGTTGTTAAGAACGTCACAGCACTCGGCACCTAGATGTCAGATTCAAGTAAAGCGTAGCACGTATTTACCAATATATTACGTCCATTGGCCCAATGTTGAATGAAAATGCCCTAAATATAACTAAAACGCCTTGGTCGAAACGCCTTGCTGGACCTATTATCGACTTCCATATTACTTTTACTTTATTCTCCACATTGGTAATATACACTTAAATTTTACTTGAAAATGACCTGTGGTGATTTGGTCGCCGACCTATTGGTAGGGCGATTTTACGTCAATTTGACTTTAAATGTTGCTTGGGTCTTAGATTCGCTTGAATTGTAAATTTTATAATAATCTCTTGTTTTTTATTGTATCTGATAAAGGCGATTAATAATAATAATAATAATAATAATAATAATAATAATAATAATAATAATAATAATAATAATAATAATAATAATAATAATAATAATAACTAACTTGAGCAAGCGGGCCTTTTGAATTCTAGATGTTCTAGGATGTTCTTCAACGTTTCTGTGACTAGTTTCGCTGCTCGACAGTATGGACCAGTTTCACCAAGTTAGGGCAACAACAATCAATGAGATTATTCATGTTTACATTTTCATGATAGGTAAGTATATAAGTAATTGATGAATTGGTTTCACATATGTAAAAAAAGTTTTCGGATTTTCGTGAAACAAATTGTTGCAAATTTCAATGCAAAACATTCTTTGGGATGCTTCGTCGAAGACCTTTTTGCGAATAATTATGGCTTGGTAGTGGGCATAAAAAGATTGTAGAGGTTCGTTGGCCGGGAAGATCAGACAGACTTTTTCGGGGAACATTTTAGGTTTATTTTCGGAATATTTTTTAAATTTTTTCAAACAATTATAAGCGATAAATGTAGAGAAAACACATTACATAACTTTCGTGAATTATGGTAATAAGCAACCACAATATACATCGCTAAAGGTATCCAGGGAAATAGAGATCAAGCCAGATTATTTACATAAATATTTGGGAGATGTGAACGTTGTTCAAAAATGGTTCCTGAGAATAATACTTGGGAAACCACGTACTTACCCGTCTGGATTACTGTTTCCTGAAGCTAATGTAATGAACCTGGAACAGATATTTGCATACAAAGTTATTCTGCATATGAGACGGTCTAGTAACGACAATGAATCTTGTGACATTACATATGACTTACGAAAAGGACACTATGGTCTGAAAACTAATAGATCAAATAAGACAGTGGGACAACATAGTTACGGCTACTATTCTACTCGTTTATATAATAAACTGCCAGACGATATAAAGAGTATCACTTCGAGAAATGCTTTCAAACGAAATTTGAGAAAATGGGTACTTGCATCTGCGGACCCAATTGTACCGACTTATGCATGGATACCATACTTGATTGACTGGATATATAAACAATGAATGTGAGTGCGTGTGAGTGAGTGTGTGTGCAAGAGTGTATATGTGTTGTGAAATGTTTTGTGTGTATGGAGAGTGATAAGTTTTTGATGGTGATAGTAGGGGAATAAAGCTGGGGTGGGATGTACCGGGTTGGTTTGTTTCGCAGAGGATCACGGTGTTATGAATCATATGGGGTACCGCTAGGTTTCACTTATCTTGATGACGTGGAAAAATTGATTATAATCTTGTGGGATACCCGATTACCCGTTGTGCTGATTCAAAATTAGAAATTGAATTTTTTTTTGTGCTTTTATTTTATTTAATTTTATTGGCTGCGGCATCTTAGGCCATTATCACATTCTTTCCCATCATTCAATATATATTTTTTAATTTCCCAGACAGAGTCAACTTGGCTTGCCCGGGAATCGAACCCGGGACCTCTCGCTTAGCAGGCTGGCAACTAGCCACCTGCGCCACGAGGGCGTCTTTTTTTTGTGTTGAAGACTTTAAAATGATGGAAGATACCTATAGTCCACACACAAGCTGTGCTTTAGTGGATATTGTTTGGTTCATTTGTTATTTGTTGTAATTTTATTCTAAACAATTTATATATTTTACATGTATAATTAATGTGGATGCAAATAAACTTATATTATTATATTATTATTATTATATTAATTCCGATGTTGTTTTGATGAACTATGGTGCATTGTTTCTAATATATAGGCTACACTGGCAACCAAATTTGGTGCCTGCTTTCATTAAAAATAAAGACATATTTGCTATTAAGATCATTTTTATGAAAATTCACTACCATAAGATACACAGTAAAATTAATTTGCAAAAAGAAAATATAATAAGTACTATCTATAATGGACTTGCTGGGTCCAGACTTTTTAATTTAAGATTGCGTAAGTATTTTGTCATTATAAAGGAAGAAATAAAATGTTTTTATAATATCTGTCCCCACAAACACTTAGTAATTTTTATCTGTACAATATTTCAGCAGATAAAGCGACATGAATAGGCTCACTAAATTTATCACAGCCTTTGATTTTTTAGATTCTCGTTGACTTCTTTAAACTTACTGAAAGCAATAAAAACTTCAAGAGGCCAGTAAATTAAGGAGTTCCTATTATACAAGGCAGACTCAGTCTTGAGTTAGTCTCAACCTCTTAGCACTAAACTTTCATATAACGAAGGCCAAACGAAATCAAAGCCTGATGTTATATGCGACACCCCCTTTTGATATTCGAAAGCTCGCTTTGTGTTGGTTTCTCATCTTCTTACAGTTTTAGATTGCTCTTATCTTGAAATGTCGAGTTTAATACTTATAGAAGTATAAGCTGAAATGAAGTAGCCCATAGAGATTGAAAAAAGAATCGCCGATAAAAATATCTTATTTACCTATAAATCAAATTTTTTGTTAGATATTTTTTGTCAAAAACTTGAAAGAGTCCTCCAGACATGTAATTACCAGGAGCTCAATATCTTAGTTGGAGGTTTACTGAATACGTTGAAGGATTTTCGTAAAAACTTCCTTCAAATAACAAAATGCTAGATGTACATAATGCAATTAAAATTCTTGTCAAGCAATTGTGCTGTAACAAACAATTTTATTTTCGTGACCGATAAATGTATTTAGCTACTAAAAAGTTCAAGTGAGTAGTGAGCAGTAAGTGCCTCCTGGTAACAAAATTGACAAAACATTTCGAAAATTTTAGGAACTCTACTTTCTGCTAACCAAAAGATGTTCCTTTTAAATGCGATAATATGTGTAATGAATATAATAAAAATACTTACCTTAATAACCCATCATAGCACTAAGTATAAAATTTTATATATTTGAAAAAACTTAAAATTTTTAACAGAAATATATTTTCAAATTTAAAATGACTTTTAATAGTGGGCAGGCGCGTTTAGTAAAATAAAAAAGTTGGCTCAAACTGAAACATAACTAGCAACCATCGTACTAAATCTAATAATACAGTAATACAGATACTATTTTGACTGGTGGTCACTGTGCATGAGCGGGACCCTCTTTTCTGGACGCCTTTTTGGAAAATGGCTCATGGAAATATTTGATTGTACTTACTCTGGAAACCACGCAACCTAAAAACTGGTTCTTGGCATCAAATTATATGTTTTTGCGGTTAAGGAATTAAAAAAAATCATTAATTTATTCATATATACAACCCATCTCCCATTTTTTTATATTACTACTTTTATTTTTGCACATTTTACTCAATACGCTTAACTACTGCCGATAGTGGCCAAAATGTTAATTTGAAACAGTTACTTAATATGAATCGCATGATGTACCACTGTCACTAGCGACATATGACGGATGTCTTCGTCTTCCAGCAAATAAAGCCATGCTCGGTACAATTTTGATAGGAGGCAATGGTGTAGATATTCTTTCTGTAGAAAAACCTGATATACGTACATGCTACATAATTGATGCGATGGACGTAATACAAGCACTCGGAAAGCCAAGTAAAGCGAAAACATTTGGTCGTCTAGCAGACTCATTTGTGAAGTTAGTATTGCAGTAATGCGCTGAATACACTATGAGAATTGATGTTGTCTTTGATAGCTACAAAAATAATTCTATTAAACAAGCAACTAGGGCCAAACGCAAAAGCAAGAGCACCCTACTTATAAACCGAGACATACAAGATAAAAATGTTCTCAATGCTACAGAACTAAAATGGATTTATTAATCTTCTTGAGAATAAAAAAGCTCTAACTTACTTCCTCTCAAATCAGTTGATGGATATATCTTTTGAAAAATTAGACCAGAACTAGGTTGTAGTGACAATAGGTGGTTATGAACAGTATGATAAGGCTATTTTCACATCTGAAATTTTGTCAGTTTCACTATTGGCAAACCACTAAGAAGCAGATACGATGATTTTGCTTCGTGAAAAAGGTGCAACTAATAATGGATACAGTCGGAGTGTTGTGCAATACGAATATACAGATATGCTAGTTGTGTTAGTAAACATATTTTAGAAAATTCATTCAGACGAAATATGAATGTCCAACGGAACATCATCACAGAAAATATTCGTCCCTGTGCATGCAATATTCTCAAGCATACGAACTGTTGTGCGAGAATCTATTATTGGTTTTCACTCGATAACTGGATGTGACAACAGTCAGACAAATAGCATTGGCAAGAAGACTGCATGGAAAGTTTAACTGAAGAATCCTAAAATTATTCGCAGAAATGGGTTTTGAAACATCATTGGATAGTGCAATCAAATCGGCTGAAGATTTTTTAATTAGAATTTACTTGTTCCTTCTACATAATGCAAAAACTTCGAAATCATCAATGAACTTCGGGAATTACAGTTTGGGAAAAAATCACCAGAAATGCTTCCTCTTACATGTACTTCATTAAAGCTACAGATTCAACGTACACATTACCAATAATTTGTGTGGAAGAAGCACTGTAGGTTGAGCGATTGTTGTCTGATTTACTTGATCGTGATCCGCACGATGGTAATGGTGAATTAAAACCTTAATTGATGTGAACACATCAATTTTCTTTTAAGTGTCAGATACAAGCACTACGTGCACGTGCAGTGAGGGTATACTACAAATTGCGCTCGATTTAATTGTGTGTATACAGTCGACAATCTACCACTTCTCAAGGTGTGTGGGTGTTCTCTTGAGCAGTGTAAGAACATACATTTAAAACAGGATGCTGAGAGTGAAACAGTGTAACTCATGAATTTACATTCTATCGCACAGGGAAGTTAGGCCCCGCAAAAAGGACATTTTTAATTGTGCTTTTCATGTTTGAGCAAGAAGAAACGTTAGGAAATGAAGATTGTAATAGTTGAAAAATAATTAAATAACAGTTCATTTAATGTCATATATTGGTCTCTATTTTGAAAAATGGGAGATGGGTTGTATATATGAATAAACTAATAACTTTCTCGAATTCCTCGACTCCAAATATATACAATTTGACACCAAGATCTAGTTTCTAGGTTGAGTGGTTTCCAAAATACGAAGAATAAAATAATTCCATCAGCCATTTTTCAAAATAACGTTCAGAAAAAAGGGCACCACTCATACACAGTGACCACCGGTGAAAATGTCATCTGTACTATTTTGCTATAAGATTTAACATGGTAATTGGTTGTGTTCTACATGAATTTAACATTTACCTAATAGTATTTCACACATAGAACATTATTACATGCATAAAAATACCCAAAAACATATATAGTGGACAGAAAAAGACTTTGAGAATCACAAAATTTCGAATTATTAATTGAAGACCTTGCTGCAAAAAGAGGGTAACTCCATTTTTTAAAGGAAAATGACCTTTCTATACTAAGTTGTGTACAGAAAAAATCTGCATCGTTTGGTGAAAAAACGACGTGAATCCGTGATATACACCACCTTCTAGACCGTTTTATGTACTTATCCCCTAGTATTGCTTGGAGCAAGAATGAGACTTCTCCGGATTTATCTCCTTTTTGCACCAAGCAATTTTAGTATTCGGTTGACAACAAGACCATACATATTGCATTGTTGCGCTATTTTACGCAGGCCTACAACACGTGTTTCTATGAAGTGGTGTGTTTGTTAAAATTGAAGGGTTTTAGTGTAAATTTTCTGCGAATAAAAGGAACTATGAGTGATACAAGTGAAGTTGAACGTGAGCCTTTTAGTGCTGGTTCCTCAGATAACTATGAACCTAGCGAAAAAGTGAGATTAATAATAGTGATACAGAAAGTGAGGTTACTGCCATTTCGAATCCGAGTACATCCGGAATAAAGAAACGGAAATCAAGAAATGAACTTAACTGGAAAAGGAATGTTAAGAAAATAAAGCTGGCATCAGACATGGTGCATACTGACTATTAAAATCAACCAAAAGCAGCTAGAGTCTTGGGAGTAGATTGGCGTTGTAAAAAAAATGTTTTGAAAAAGTTGATGATGATATGCGGAATGATATTTTATCAAAATTTAATGGTATCGGTGATACAATGGCGCAAGACCGTTATCTGCTTGGTAATACCACGTCTCATATTCGGGTTCGTTCTAGTCCAAGAAATAATCTCGGCAAACCTCGCGCTGCTGTATATAAATATAGAATTAGAATTAGAAATATTGTTGTAGATGTTTGTAAAAAGGTATTTGGCGCCATTCATGGCATTTCTAAAAAGCGGGTGGAACTTCTGGCAAAACATTTATTTATTTCAAATGAAATAACGTCACCTAATGAGCGTCGAGGAAAGCATCATAATCGACCGAATGCAATACCAGAAGAAATCGTTGAACAAGTCAATCTTCACATCAACAGTTTCCCAAGACGTGCTTCACACTATAGCAGAAATAAAAACCACAAAACTTGTTACCTGCATCCCGACCTAAACGTTAAAAAAATGTATCGAAAAATTCGAACCTGACATGAAAATATTATTAGAGGAGAGGAAAGAGACGACAGCAGATTTCAAACCAAAAGTAACTTACGACTTTTATTTTCGATATTTTAAAGCTAATTTTAAGTTTAAATTTGGTAATCCAAGAACTGATACTTGTCAAGTATGTGATCAGTTGGAAAATGAGTCTAAATCTAAATCGCTCTCAGATGAGCGTTCCAAGCAAATAAAAACTGAGAAAGGATTGCATCATAAAAAAGCGCAATCATTTTTTGAGGATATGTCCCAGAAAACTGCGTTTGCTAAGGAAAATAGCAACATTGAGGTACTATCGTTTGATTATCAGAAAAATATCCCCTGGCCAAGAGTTCCATCAGGGGATGCATTTTATTTAAGACAGTTGTGGCTTTTCAACTTCTGCATTCACTCTTGGAAAAATGGCATTGCTCGAGGGCAGAAAAACTCCCAACGAACCCATTAGCTTCTTACTACACTATATTGAGAATGTTCTTCATAAAGATGTCGACACTTTATACTTATTCTGGGATAACTGTTGTGCTCAAAATAAGAACCATACAATGGTGCAGTTTCTTGATACATTAGTACAATCAGGACGATTAAAAATACTCATAGATTTCCAGAGCTGGGGCATAGTGTCCTCCCCTGTGATCGCTGCTTTGGGGTACTTGATAAATCAATAAGAAAAGTTGAAAGAGTATAGATTCCTCAGGCGTATATGCAAATAATAGCCAAGTCTTCACGTTCATTTTCTATTATAAGAGTCACTCCAGATCAAATTAAAATTTCTTGTTGAACTCCTAAAGCCTCATTTTAAACGAGTCACAGTGAATAGTAACAGAGAACGATTTAACATAAGCCAGTACAAGGTCTTTGTTTACTGTTCTGACGTCTCTGCCATCCAGTGCAGTAAGTCTATTAACATCATGATGTTCGTAAGTTTAGCAATCCAAAAGTCAGCTCTACTGCCCGCATTGGCCCAAGCTTTACCAGCTTATTGTAACAAACTACCTGTCAAGAACGCAAAATATGAAAATGTTATGAAGTTAGCTAATAAATATTATTTCTAAATTCATTGATTGTTGTTGCCCTTACTTGGTGAAACTTGTCCATACTACATACATACTTGGAGACTACTTCTTCTAAGTGAAGACAGAGAAATAGTCTCCAAGTCTGTATGTATTATTTCTAAACGTCATAACGTCTGGGTTTAACATGATTAAAGGAAATTAAAGGCTTTTACTACCAGACAAACTGATTTATTTTTAAAACTCTACGCGTTTTAACACATTATCGTGCCATCTTCAGGGGTTTAGACCTAGAAAGTTATATTATTTTAGTTTTATTCTCTACTACTTTAGTTTTTGCTTAGGAAATTCATTAATTTTATGTTACCGTCAAATTTATTCAATAAAGATTATTTAAAACATGAATAATTTTTGTTTTTTGATGTTCTCTACAAAAAAATTATTTTTTGAGGCAAAAAAGGGATAACTCCAACGGTTTCTATTTTTTTTTAGTTAAAATTGATGAATATATTGAAATGAACTAGGTGCCTAAAATATCTAACTAATTCGATGATACTGTAAAAAAAGGGAAAATGATATTTATCAAATTATAGGAATTAAACGTTTTTTTCAAATTACTCGAAAACTACTTTTGCGGAGTTGTCCACCAAACGAAAATATGTTAATTGTTAATTGAACCTCCCCATATCGTTTAGTGACCGACTAGCTGCAGAATTGCAGAATAATATAGAGCTGTGTACGTAAGATATTTAGAATTATTAATACTCTGATGACGCTAACTTGGTTAGTGAAACCATCCTCAATTTTTGTTAAACGTGTTGCGGTGATTTGGGTTTTCCAAGTGTTCTTATCTGTGCTAATCACAGGTTCCAATCTTCACTTAGTGCTCTATCAAACTAAAATAATAGCGTCATTCTGTGACTTATACCGGTTATACCGGATGTCGGCGTCAACTTTGTTATTTTTAATGGAATACCCTGCATACAGTTACATTTTTGAATTCCACACAAAATTTTAGACTGATTTTGTATAAGTTTAGATATGTCAAAAGGTCATAGTTTTTGAGTTATTGACATTTGCTAAAAATTTTGATACGTGGAGATCGATTTTGAAAACATCATACCTATCACATAAAATCATATTGGAGTTCGAAGTTTAGCATACAATTTCGCAATAGGACACAGTGTATAAAGGCGTCAAAAAAGAACTTTGAAAAGGTATATAGGGGGTTCACAAACAAGCTGTAATTTTTCATAAATTTAAATTACAATAAGCCGTGTAACCTAGTTACCGAATTCAAGAAGCCTGGGATGACATCCCTCAGGATACCATACATAATTTAATTTCAAGGATGCCTGGAAAAGTTCTCGAATGCATAAGGAACAGTGGTGAACCCGGCCATTAAATATCTTCGTTGCTTTTTAGTGAATTTTCTTTAAAATAATTCACTGATGAGGAGATCCCGACTTTTGAATTTTGAAAACATTTCTTCAAATGAGCGCTAATTAGGCCCTCCAGAACACATATCCGGGGTTGGTTTCAATTTTTATTTGTTATATATATATATATATATATATATATATATATATATATATATATATATATATATATATATATATATATATATATATATATATATATATATATATATATATATATATCACAACGATAACTCAAAAAATAATGTGCCGATTTTGATTAAATTTGGTGAATATCTTCCTTTTGCAAATGGCTTGGATAAGTTTGTTAGCCAGAAAAATCGGTTCAGGTTTTCCCGGAAAATTTTGTGTTTTCTTTCGAACAAAATGTATATCTCCGGAATTAGCAAAGTAAGGGCAACCAAATTTGGTACGCGGGTTTACATTCTTATAGGTCACCTACCAAAATATAGCTCTGTAGATCAAAAGACAAAAAAGTTGTAGGCATTTAAAAAATAATAAATTGGGGTTTTCCTCAAAAAGTCAAAGTTGCAATTTAAAACATCAAAATTGCCAACATTTAGGCAAATAACTTGAATCTAATACGGGCTATGGAAATAAAATGTCTCAAGAAGAATGTTTTAAAAATCCTGAAGTCTTAGTTTCAACCGTCATTGTCCTTCATTTTAATAATTCCAGAAAATTAATTTCAAATAGACCCTTTCTCTGATGCTTGGCAGTAGCCTTAGCTGTAGAGTTTATCGTTTAATGGTATATAATTTTTGTCAAATTTTCGTAAACAATCAATAAAGCTCAATATATCCGTTATTATACAAGATATGAAAAAAATGTATATATTAATTATAGGGTGTCCTGAGCTACATTTAAAAAAAAAATTCTACAATTATAGGCTGGCCTATAAGTCGTTGGTGATACAAATTTTCTTTTTTTTTTTATCAAACACGCCTTATATTATTGCATTTTTGCATTTTCCATCGAAATATAATGCATGTTTGTAAGAAAAGAAATTCTGGACGCAGCAAGTGCGTCATGGTAGCGACTTTTGATCAAATGCTTCATATTTGAATACCTCAATTTGCTATTAACCTATAACGTTGACCAAGAACCGAGTTTTTTCGGAAACACGTTTACTTTCGGAAATTTTTGTATATTTTCAAACAATAAAGTTATTTTGATGAAACATGGCACATTGTTTTTACTATATAGGTTATACTGGTAACCAAATTTGTTACCTGCTTTCTTAAAAAAAAACACACATATTTGCTATTAAAAACATTTTTATATCTCCGGAAATAACAAGTAAGAAGTAATGGCAACCAAATTTGGTCCGCGTGTTGGTATTATAAAAAGTTCACCATGTAACAAAATTTAGGTCTGTCAGTTAAAAGACAATAATTCGGGACTCAGCAAGTGCGTTATGGTTGCAAATTTTGGTTAAATGCTTTAAATTTGAATAGCTTAATTTGCAAATAACCTATAAGGTTGAGCAAGAAATAAGTTTTTTTCCGGAACACTTTAAGTTTACTTTCAGAAAAGTTTGTACATTTTCAAACAATAAGGTTATTTTCATGAAATATGGCACAATGTTTCTACTATATAAGTTATACTGGTAACCAAATTTGATGCCTGCTTTAAAAAAAACACACATTATTTGCTATTAAATATATTTTTATGAAAATCCACTACCATAACGCACTTGGTGTGTCCAGAGTTTAAATATTTAGTTTGACAATAGAATCATCTTATAAGTTTGATTAAGCACACATTATGTAAAAATTTTATTAAAATTAATCAGCTGGGTGTTCGAAATTTTTTGAAAGTGAGCAGTTATCAATATCAAGTAGCGCCAATTTTGAGAACTTGAAAAATCAGCAAGTCGCGAAATCCTCAAAACAGATTTTTTTCTACAAAAATTTGTTAGACAAATTAATTTACTATTTGTGCTGTAAATTTTCACATGACGTCATATTAAACATATTTTCGTATCTATATTGATAGTTGGTATATAAATACACTACACGAACAAATCTGTGGGTTCTAAAGAAGCTACATTTATCGATTGTATAATAAACTTCAGATTAAGTTTCCCACAAGAATTTAAAACAAGCAGTGCATCTCCAGTGTCTATAAAGCCAGCTCATTCTGTTGTGCAGCGTGGTATTCGTAGTTTCAGATAGATAGTGTGCTTTGCCATATAACCTGTGAGCTATTGCCTAGCACGAGGTTAGTCCATCCACTCCATCCCTTGATTAAACCTCGTCGGTTACCCGCTACGCCTTTGGCGCAATATTACAGAATATCACAGAAGGAAATAGAAAGTTAATTATTACGTCACAGGTTGCGCTTATTTGATTGTGACGATACATTACGTCAACATATAATTCTGTTGTAATTGGCTTTGGAAACTATAATGCTAGAAGTGCCTGTTTATTGTCCAATTTTCGTTTATAGACGTCAAGGCATTAAAAGATGCAAATGTTTGTTTAGGTGTGTGAAAAACAGTGATAATAATAATATTAAGCATAATAATAACAATAAAACTCCGCCATTGCCGGTCCGAAGCCCTGGTGAGAAAGGAGGGGAGGTGGGGTGGGGGTGTAGTACATTTTCAAACAATAAAGTTACTTTGATTAAACATGGCAGATTGTTTTTACTATATAGGTTATACTGGTAATCAAATTTGATGTCTGCTTTCTTAAAAAACTCGGGACGCAGCAAGTGCGTTATGGTAGTGAATTTTTATTAAATGCTTCAAATTTAAATAACTCAATTGTCTATAAACTTAGAGAGTTTAATTTTAATACGTAGTAAGGTCTTTCCTAAGGCAAGATATCCACAACATTTCATCAAAATAACTTTGTAATTTTCCCGAGGCAACATATATAGTAAATTTTATTAAAACAGCTTTGTTACTTTCGGAGAAAAAAAATTTTTCAAAAGAAAACTCAAAATTTTTCCGGGAAACCCCGTCAGATTTTTCTGAATAACGAACTCATCCAAGCCATTAATAAAGTAAAGGCACTTGCCAAGTCTCATCAAAATGGGTTAATTATTTTTTGAGTTATGAGACGGATACATATATATATATATATATATATATATATATATATATATATATATATATATATATATATATATATATATATATATATATATATATATATATATATATATAAACATATAAAAATTAAACCTATTCACAAATGAACTTTAATAAGATATTATGCTGTGACAATACCTCTCTCAAGCAGTGGAGATTTCTCCTAGTGAGCTAGTTTATAAAATATAATCAAAATGTGCACAGTTATATATGTTTTATTTCTTTTTCCCTTAGTCTTAATACACTACATATTTTATGACAATCGATTCAATTTACTTATTTGATTTCATAAATAGTCGGTTAATAGTGACTTGGAATGAAGTAGATACCACGTTTCTCACATATTCAACGAATATGAGTGGATCAAAGCAATTGGGAATGAATTCGGTCACTCCCCGACACACGTGTTTATACAATAGTGAGGAAAATACTTGATTTTAACACTGCAGTAAGCTATAAAAATTTGATTAACTCAGTTTTCCATAATCTTAGAAAGTTTAATTTTGGTAGGTAGTAAGGTATTTCCTAGGACAAGATATCCACCAAATTTCATTAAAATAACGTGTAATTTTTGGAGAAAAAAAATTGATTCAAAAGAAAATTTAAAATTTGAATAACTCAATTTTTTATAAACTGAGAAAGTTGAATTTTGGTACTTAGCAAGTCCTCTCCCAAGGCAACATATATAGTAAATGTAAATTTCATTAAAGCAGCTTAGTTATAAATTTTTTTTTGAAAGAAAACTCAATTTTCCCGGAAAAACCCGTTCGATTTTCCTGCCTAACGAACTCATCCAAGCTATTAATAAAAGAAAGGCACTTGCCGAGTTTCATTGAAATCGGTTAATTATTTTTTGAGTTATCAGACGAATACATACATACATATATATATATATATATATATATATATATATATATATATATATATATATATATATATATATATATATATAAACATATAAAAATTGAAACTGACCCCGGATATGGGTTCTAGGGGTCCTAAATCGCGCTCATTTGATATTTTTTTTGCATACCTCTCTATTAGTGAATTTTTTTAAATAAAAATTCACTAAAAACACATATTTTCTATTAGATACATTTTTATGAAAATTCACTACCATAACGCACTTGCTACGTTCAGACTTTTATTTTTATTATGTTGAGAATCTTCATCTTCACTTGAAGAAGAGGATTAAATCAGAGATTGTTCTGATTTCGTGTATTTATTTTCACTGCTTGTACTGGCTTCTTGAGTGCAAGACAAATTTTTTTTGGTGCTGCATGTGTTATCACTATCACTTTTCCTTCGCTGATTTTCTTTTGTTGCTAAACGTGTGTCAAAAACTCCTGATTCGATTATAAAGGGGAGGATTTTAATGTGTTACAATCGGATATGTAAAAAACCGCTCGAAACATTTTGCTAAAAATTTGGTTAGGGGTTAAATAGGCTGGGGGAAAAAATTTTAAATATGTTTTTCATTTACCCCTCCTCCTCGTTTATAAGTGTCACGTAATAAATGTCTAATGGAATGGTGTTTTGTTCAAAAATTCGTTAAGAACTGCGATGTAGGTATAAAAATCGTTGAATTCGCTCTACTGATTGCATACCTATAAACTTTCCAATATATGAAATTAGAAAAAGAACTAGCATGAAATACCTTAAATTTAACGACGGTTGTGTCAAAAAGGTTTACAATGCATTTTAAGGCACAATTTAGGTGAACTTCTGAATAACGTAGAAAATCAACAAGAAAGTTATGGTTTCAGCAAGACAGAGCCCCACCTCACTTCACTAGCCAACTCAGAGACACTATAAATAACATGTTCGGAGATAGATGAATTGGTCGTGGTGACCCGGTAAACTGGCCCCCAATCTCTCAAGATTTGACTCCTTCAGATTTTTCTTTGGGGTTTTATAAAGTAGAAAGTTATGACAGTAACACCAACGACGCCAGAAAATATGATAAACCGTTAGTAATCCCCGAAATTTTGAATAATGTACGCTACACTTGCCAAAGACGTATTTTCGAGTCTGGAATTAAATGGAACACCTTTTAGTAAGCAGGCGTTGATAAACTGAAGGTATTTCATACTAGTTCTTACTTTAATTTTATTTATTAGAAAATGTATAAGTATGCAATCAGTAAATCAAATTAAACGATTTTCTACGTCCATACGCAGTTCCCGACGGAGATTCTAACGTTTGAAGAAAATAAGCTGGGACGTAGCAAGTTATGGTAGCGATTTTTTTAACGTTTCAAATTGGAATAACCCAATTTGCTATTAACGTAGAAAATTGAATTTTGGCACATTATAAGGTGCAACATACTCATATACTCTTCCGCGGTCTTAAGATAATACTAAACTAATTTAAACAAATTTTTTGTTAATACTGCGGATGAGTTCGTTAGCCAGCCCGATCGGAACAGTTTTTAAATAAAAAAAGATTTTTCTGAAAAAAAATGTGTAAAAAATAAAGTTATTTTGATGAAATTTGGAGGGTATGTTGCTGGGGAACACATTTCTAAATATTTTTGACCATTGCTCCTCCTCCTAATTTCGAAGGTCCGGTGTGTAAAATTTCAAATGAGAAAGTTTTTAGCGAATTTTTAGAAAAATTCGTCAATAGAGAGCTATCGATGGTGAGAGTTTGAATTTGGGCCCCTACAACCCGGAATCAAGGTTATGTATTATATATATATATATATATATATATATATATATATATATATATATATATATATATATATATATATATATATATATATATATATATATATATATATATACATATATATATGTAAACGTATGATATATAATATAAACATATAAAACTTTAAACAGAACCTTGGCTTCGGTTTCTAGTGGCCCAAATTCAAAGTCTCACAGTTCATACCTCTCTATAAGCCCAATTTTCAAAAAATTCGCCAAAAACACAATTCCATTTGAAATTTATAACGTGAAACCGGCCCTTCAAAACGCGGTGAAGTGGCATATGTCAAAAATATTTCAAAATGTGTTCCTCAGCTTACTTGTTTTTTTCTCCTTAGGGCCCGTCCGCGATTTCCGCCCCGCTAGCACGCAGCCTACTTATCAGCTGACCAAATAGTTACCAAAATACTCTGAGCGGTTTTTGTATATTATACCGGTTTAATACACTATTATTAGTAGTACTAATCTACTAAGTAGGTCCCTATAAAGATTATTATCTTATAAATTAATATCGAAAAATTGTTTTTTTTTAACTTGCAAAACTTTTTTTTTATAGTTTCAAAAAAAACTAGTAGTTGTTGATGCCGACGCTGTTACCCAGCTATAGTAAGTTATTCTCAAATTGCAAATTATTTAAATACGTTTTTTAAATGATACACTACATTGCGTTATTTATAATATGAAATTTATATTTTCCAATAAAATAAAATAACTAAATGCTTGTTATCATTATTATTGTTGTTGTTTACTTACCAAACTTTTTACGTAAATCTGTAGCAATTCTCTCCTTCTAACTATCGGGATCCCATAGAACAGTTGTAACAGACCCAATTATTTCCGTCTCAGGTCCATAACACCCCACACTATATTTTCTCCAAAATGGGTCTGTAGTTTGGGGTGCTATCACCCCCTGAATTTTTCTGCATAGTTTTAGAAACACCTGTATATCGACGCCATATCATGTCACAACACAGTGATGTGTCGCATTTTTTAATCGCTTTTGTCATTTAATCTACCATGCTTTTTACGTAAATCTGTGGCAATTCTCTCCTTATAATTATCGTGATCCCATAGAACATTTGTTACAGATCCAATTATTTCAGTTACAGTTCCATAACACCACACACTAGATTGTCTCCAAAATTAGTCCGTAAGTTGGTCTCCCCTGAATTTGTCTGCATCATTTTAGAAACACCTGTATATCGACGCCATATCATATCACAGCCCGGTGATCTGCCGCATTTTTTAATCGCTTTTGTCATCTAAAGTAATTATTTCGTATCGAGATATTATTAATTGATCAGTTATGCTCTTGTGTACATAATGCGAAACTAATTAATCTATATACTTAAATATTGACAAACTATACATACCCTTTGGCTCTTCGCTATTTATTCTGTCACTGTCTCTTGCATTTGCATGTTTCGATAAATATTACAAAACTTTTATTCGTGCACAGTTTAATTGCACGATTGAAACTTTTCAACCCGTATTGAATGAAATGCATTTGTGAAAAGTGAATTTGCATTTTATTAGCTTTCCAATAAATAGGGCTGCGTATAATGAATTAAAATTAATCTGGTTGCATATGAAAATCAAATATAATTTGGATTTGTTTTGGGGTTATAACTAGTTTAGTGGGTTAATAAATTTATAAAGCGTCAAAACTTTATTTAGATAAAATATCGCTTGCCAGAAATTTTCTGCTTGTTCAAATATATCTACATGAACGCTGAACTACAAAAATATTATACGGTTTTTAAAAACCAGAGAAATATTGAATTCTTTTGAGAAATATAACCCAGAAGCTGGATTATTTTATGGAAGTAGATCTTGTGGTTTATATAAAGTTTTAAATACTAACTACTACGTCAAATAATTTGGTATGTAGGTAGAATACCTTTTATAGTAGAAGCTTGCGTACCAAATCTAGTTGCCATAGCTAACTAATTTTGGAGATACAAAATTTTTCCGGAAAAACTACTCAGATTTTCCTATATAACAAACTTACTCAAGTCAATTACTAAAGAAAGGTCGTGCACAAATTTCAGTATGATCCGCCCATAATTTTTTGAGCTATCATATATATATATATATATATATATATATATATATATATATATATATATATATATATATATATATATATATATATATATATATATATATAGAAACAGTCAGGTTTAAGCTTGGGTTTTTATCACCGTTAATAATTTTAATTTTATATATAAATGCCCCACGATTGGGTATTACTTGAATTGTATTATTGAATTGTTATAGTATTTCAGATAGGCTAGGGTTTTAAATTTAATTTAATATAGAATTGATATTAGTTTTACTTACGTTTTAATATAATGAATGGTATATTAAAATAATTGATATAATTGATATGGTACTTGATACGTTAACTAGTTTAAATATAGGTTTATATGTATATTTAGTGTTTTATTGGATGTGAGTTTCTAAGTGTTTTAGCTATTAAGTTTTATGAAAAGTTGTTAGATTATTCTTGTAACGCAAATGTGTATAAAACATACAATCTGGTATATCCACTGTCTTTTATTGCTGCCTGGAACCTAAATAAATTTATAGCATGGATTAAATTCACTCTTACATCAGGGAGCTTCTTTAGCTAGTGGGTTCAAGTCCTATCAAAAATTTTATTATTATTTCCAAAAGTATAGTTAGATCTTTAAAACACTGAATCTGTTGTTTATACGTCCGAAATATATTTGTTTATTTTTTTAAATATTGTAAGAATATTGCCCTTTTTGATTTTAGTTATTTCCCTAGTACTTATTGTTACGCTTACTGTTGGTTGAAGCCAAGAGATGTCCTCGCAAAACGCCTTGACACTTTAAATACCAACAAAAATTGTTGCTTTTATATGTTTACCTCACGTTCGTTTACTTTACAAAAGCTTTAATAATATATGTGATACACTCCTGAGCGTTGGATGTATCACACAAAGCAGGTAAGTGTTGTTGCTGTTCTCACTTACAGTTTTTCTCCCTGAGCTATCTTTCGTGTAGCTATGTTGAACTATCTGACCAGCGACTTCTGTTGATTTTTACTTCTCCTTATTTACAAACTTTCTAAATCCTTTTTTTTTCTAATAAATTAATATTTTAATCCCCTCTTTCTAATACAAATTTTCAATCTAATCTTTTTCTCTCTTAAACTTCAATCTGATTTTTTTAATACCAAAAATTCCAGTCAATTAATTTTTAATAATAATTTCAATCTATGGTGACCGTGGTGACCGTCTCCTAGTTATATTTTGTCTTTTTCAGAGCCTCTTCAAATACTTTCTCTCAAAAAACTTTTCTACAATCATAATCCTGTTCATTATTTCCCGGCATACCTAATTTTCATTGTTGTTCCCTTTGACTTTTCCTTGGTTCCAGCTGTTAACCTATACTATAATTTTATTGTCAGTTTGACATGTGTCGCAAATAGACACAGCTGATAATATATCGAGGTTATGACATGACATTCTTAAAATTAGCAGACAATATTCTTACATCTTAATATTCTTATTCTAATAGACATCAAGTTAAATGACCTAACAGCTAGTTACACAGTTCTTACTGTCCGAATATTCACTTTCTTTTGCTTTAGATTCTTTCTAATCTATTAGCACTATGTCATATCATTTACCTGCAGTCTATTTTCTGTCCTTGATTAAACTTTCACTTCTTAATATTCTTAAAATTAGCAACAATAACACCTTAAACCATTTAAACAATTTCTACAAACTCATTTACACTTGCCTTACCTTTTTTAACCCATATATATATATATATATATATATATATATATATATATATATATATATATATATATATATATATATATATATATATATATATATATATATATATATATATAGATATATATATATATATATATATATATATATATATATATATATATATATATATATATATATACATGCATACATACATACACGGTGGCCGCTTTTAACTGGCTCACTATTGAGATCTACCAAATTATGAAATACACAGTCGGATAAATTACAAAAAATGTGCGCCATTTTATAATTCTTTATACCCGGAAGTCAAACTTTTAATAGATATTACCATTCCTGAAACATCCTGAAAAAAACTGAGACTTGCATTTTCGTATTTATGTATTAGTTGATTTACATTCAGAAAATTCACTAATAAAGAGCTATCGATGGTAAGACTTTTGGAAAATTTCTTTAAATGAGCGCAAATTAGGGCCCCTGGAACCCATTTACTCAGCTGAAATGTTTATATATATATATATATATATATATATATATATATATATATATATATATATATATATATATATGCATGATCCAACCGATAACTGAAAAAATACTTTACTGATTTGCACCATATTTGGGAAATACCCTTAGTTTGTTAATGGCTTGGATGAGTACGTTCATCAAATCTTAAGGGTTAATGCACAATTGTTCTTAACAAAAAATTTAAAAAATATTTTTTTAAGCGCAATATCTCTCAAACTTTTTAAGTGATTGAAACGAAAATCTACAACTTAAAAGAACATAGACAGGCATGCTTGTATACCTATTTTCAAGTCTTTTGATTAAAGAAAAAAAAAGTTATTCGAAATTAAAATTAAAATAATCCTAGACATTACTTTAAATTCTGTAATGCAATATCTACAATGTTGGACACAGAGAGATGATTTTACCTGTACTGCTATGCTATTTAAATAAATGGTAGATAAAAATCTAAACAATGTAAGCTACAAGTATTATTGCAACATGTCAGAACGTAGACCATTGCGAAATGTACGACAGGGACGCCATCTCGGTGCTGAACCAGGTAGTATGTTGTCACAGCAGCTCTAGTTAACCCAAATGATATAGATCGAGACACGTGTAGAATCAACTAACAATTTTGTAGATTGTCAGACCTGGCCCATTTCTTTTATAATACCGGGACAATGTTTGCTTTCAAAAGCGCTAAATTTTGGCATGCGACAATGTTCTTTGCAAGTATCAAAACCTGCTCACAAAATTAGAACGATACTAATAGATAAGTTACTAGATCCATCATTTTTATTATCGATAATTTCTCAGGTTCGTTTTTTTTAGTTAGCTTAGTAAATAACATTTTCAAGCGTATTTCTGTATTTCTCATATTGTACGTTTCAAACAGGTACAGTACCGCTTAAAATTAGACATACCTACGTTTGTTAAGTGTCGAAGCCTATCGAGCTGAATGTAAAAAGTGCTTGCTTTCGGTGTTGACCGGAATTCAGTCTAGTCTTGGACGAAACCTAGATTCATACACTCGCGAATTGCGAAATAGCCGCGAAAGGTATTCCTATTGGTTTATTTAAACTAATATCGTAAAACTGTTTTTTTTTATTAGATTCTATGAATCTATTTTACTAATTTTTGTGTGCCCACAGACACTATCTAAATGGCTTCTTTACTTTTAAGTTTGTGTAACTCCAATGATAATTAAGGGCCCACCTTTATACTTATTTATCTTGTGCTTATATATGTAATATAGAAATAAAAAAGGAGTGAAACAGCGAGTGAATTTATTTACTTTAGTGCTGTATTCGATATTATCTAAAGAAGATATTATAGGCGACAATGTGGAATATAATTTTGGTACATTTACAGTTTACTGCAAGGAGGGTGTTTAGATTTTTTTTTCAGAAACATGCTGAGAACCCTCTTGAATGCACAAGTCATAAGGCAATTTAGTGCAAACAACCCCTAAGAAACTTAAGGGACGAAGAATGAAAACGCTAACTGGGCGAGGAGGAAATCTGAGCGGAAAATGCTAAGAAAACATTAAGTCGGACTTTGAAAAGATGCGTGTTTCACATTTTGCAGCAATACTTCCTTTAAACCCTGTCTGCCCCGCACAACATTCATATTTACCCAGGTCCAGTAACTTTCTTGTGCTTTATACTTTGAAGGTAGTTTTATGCATAGACAAGGGGAAGGAGAACCCCCCTTTTGGCTTAGGGGGCAGAAACCCTCATCCTGGGGGTTCTTCTTCCCCTTCTGCATGCATACAATCACCCTCAAGGCATGAACCACAGGAATATTTGTATGTTCGGCTTTCTAGTGTATTTTGTGTAAGGCTAGATGTATTCTCGCGACAATTAGAACCGTAAACCGGTTTCGCTATAATTATAACTCTTCAGTACGGCATATTAATTGTAGCGAAAATCCTCCTATAAAGTAAAACGGCTATGGTAGCCAGCCTTCCAACACTAAGTGAGTGGTGAGACACGAAGCAACGTGCCGCCACCTAGTTGCGGAACCAAGTAGTATGTTGTCACGCCAGCTCCAATTAACACCAACAATGCCGTACTGAAGAGCTCTAATTAGAGGGAACCCGGTCTACGGTTCTAATTGTGGCGAGAATACATCTAGCCTTACATACTTTGTCCCTATATTAGGGTAGAAATGGGCCAGGGCTAACAATTTACTGAATTGTTAGTTGGTTGTATACAGTCTTTATTTTTTAACACTTTGTGTTATTTGGAGCTGGCGTGACAACATACTACTTGTTTCCGCAACTAGATGGCGACACGTTGCTTCATGTCTCACCACTCACTTAGTGTTGGAAGGCTGGCTACCATAGCCGTTTTACTTTATAGGTGTATTTTCGCTACAATTAGTATGCCTTACTGAAGAGCTCCAATTAGAGCGAAACCGGTCTACGGTTCTAATTGTGGCGAAAATACATCTAGCCCTACATACTTTGTCCCTATATTAGGGAGGAAATGGGCCAGGGCTGACAATTTACTGAACTGTTAGTTGGTTGTATACAGTCTATATTTTTTAACACTTTGTGTTATTTGAAGCTGGCGTGATAATATACTTCTTGGTTCCGAAACTAGGTGGTCACACGTTGCTTCGTGTCTCACCACTCACTTAGTATTTTGTGTTCCGTATATTTCCTGCTTATCAACTGTGTTGTTTGAGTTTTGTATCCAAATTACTGTATAAATATTTAGCTTAGAGGTCATGTTTTTGCTTGCCCTTCTTTACGCTATTTTTTACCGTTCCCAATTAATAAAGTTATTTTTAATATAAGGCTAAATGATTATAATATATTATTCTTATAAAAATTAACTACAGTAACGCATTTGCTGCGTTCCGAACATTTTTAGTCTTATATTTTAGTGAATTTTTAAAAAAGAAAATTCACTAATAGAGAGGTATCGGTGGTGAGACTTTGCATATTTTTTTTCAAATGAGCGCGAACTATGACGCTTAGAACCCATATACGGGGTCAGTTTCAACTTTTATATGTTTATATATATATATATATATATATATATATATATATATATATATATATATATATATATATATATATATATATATATATAAATAACCGATTTCGATGAAACACTCGGCAACTGCTTTTCTTTTATTAATGGCTTGGATGAGTTTGTTACCCAGAAAAATCGGACAGGGTTTTCCGGGACAATTTTGAGTTTTCTTTCTAGAAAAATTTTTTTCTCAGAAAATTACAAAGTTGTTTCAATGAAATTTAACGGATATATTTCCTTAGGAGAGACCTTATTGCGTACCAAAATTCAACCTTCTAAGTTTATAGAAAAGTGGGTTATTCAAATTTGAAGCATTTAATAAAAATTTACACCATAACGCACTTGCTGCGTGCCGAACTTTTTTCATATCGGCTGTCACTAAAATTGGTGGGTTTCCGTAACTTGTTACGGGATATTAAACAGAGAGCTTAGAATTTATCTAAGCCTACTAGATTTTGAGTTTCGATGGCCAACTTTTGTTTTTCATATACGCGCCATATTGGATTTTTAGACAATTAGATAAAATTAAAAATTAAAAATGCAACTGTATATCACACATGACTCATCCAACTTTTCACGAAAAAACTGGTCCGATTTTCCTGGCCAACTAACCTCTTCAAGCTATTTACCTACCTAGAAAGATATAATTATTTACAATAAGCTTTCCGACGAAACTCTCAAAAAAAATTTGCATAAAAATTTGCAAAAAATTTTTTCACAAAAATAGAGAAACTTTTCTTTACAATAACTTATGAAACATGTATAACCAAAATGTCACAAAAATCTTATAAACAATGATTTCTACGGAAGACAAAAATTTTCTACGAAAATTGACTCATTATTTTTTTGAAAAAAATTGCCTAAAGGATACATAAGATTCAAATTATATACCTAAGCTATAATTAAGATTGAAAAAAAAAAATATGCAAGAAAATATTCCGGAAACTAGAGTCTGTAAATATAGATAATTTTTCACTTTGAAAAAAATTTAGTTACGACAGTTTGAATTTTTTCAAAATTAGTCACTCTTTAAGAGCGCTCTGTATGCGGCATCTCGATTTTTTTGACAAATAATATATACGAGAACCCCTCTGAATGTGGCACTGTCATGAGACTCTCCTATCTATTGTTTGGCAAACACAATCATGTATTTAATGGGGGGCAATCAACTCTTACTAGTTCAACATTTGCTATTGATGCAGCCTAGTTTTTATATCCTCACTCCAATAGATGTGAGGCGCATCAACTATGAGCTTGCAGAAAGGCTAAACATTGAACACACTTTAGCAAGACAAAGGAAATTACTGGCGAGGAACGGCTACAGGGATTTTTGAAAGAAAACCCTCAATTATCAATCCGACAATCTGGGGCCACAGTGCTGTAGCTTTCAATAAAGATCAAGTAACAACTTTATTCGAACTTTTCTTTTGAAAACAGTTATGGGACAATATAAGTTTTGCGCTGAAAATATATATAACTATGACGAAATATGCATTAGCACTGTACCAGAACTGGCAAATATTTTAGCTAAAATGGGACAGAAGCAAGTAGGAAAAATTGTGAGCGGCGAAAGAGGTTCTATTATACCTATGGCTTGTGCATTTTCTGTCACTGGTAACTACATTTCCACATTTTATCTATTTCCGCGAAAGAGTCTGACACCAACACTATTGAGAGATGCACCCCAGGAGCTATAGGTTTTGCAAATGATTGGTTGGATGGACAGAGAAAATTTACTGAAATACATGCACCATTTCATAGAACATTCTAAGCCCAGCAGAGAAAAGCTAGTGCTTCTAATCTTAAATAGCCACATAATCCACAAGCAGCTTGAAGGTATGTTGAAAATAAGAGAAAATCACATAGTGATGTTAACCCTACCGCCTCACTGTAACCATCGAATGCAGCCGCTTAAGTTAACGTCCTTTGAACCATTCAAGGCGCAATATTATCGAGAATGCCACTATTATATGACAAGTCATAAATGGCGGATAATCACCATCCACGGCGTGGTAAGTTTGAGCAGCAAGGCCTTCCAAAAAGTGTCTAAAGTGGACGAGGTTGTCAACGGTTTTGCAACAGCTGGATTTTACCCATATAATCCAGATATATTTCAAGAAACAGATTTTCTGCCGTCATACGCTCATCAAATTGAAACCATACCATCAACCTCAAGTGCTATTCAAGACAACGGTCAAGGGTCGAGTTCAACATAAGTAGTTATGACCCAGTATTCATCGTCCGCCAATATTTTGCAAAATGGTTAACTTACACCACCACCAGCATCTTCCTGCAACAACTCAAGAAATAGCTCGTCGAATCTCGCTGTACCCAAATCATCTTATTCGCCGATGTTTTGCAATTCGTATCCCCTACTTCTGTTTTAGAAAATAAAACAAAAGGCAGAGGTCGAGGTAAACGCAGAAAAAAGCCAGTAATACTCACCAGTCCACCCGTGATACATTTTTTTAAAGAAAAGCGAGAAAATACATCTAAAGTGGCAGCAGTTAAGAGAAGAGTTAATTTCGTAGAAGAGGGTAGCTAAACTTTGCAATCAAAAAGAGGGACAAATCTAGCGACAGCCTCAAAGCTAATTATGAACAAGAATAAAATGGTTAATAAGGAGACAAGGCCTGGAGCGATTAAAGAGACTGATAAGAGCAGCGGCAGTGAAAATGAGCAACAAAAAACTTCTTGTTTATGTATTCTGTCATAGTTTATACAAAGATAGCAAGCAAGGAGAAGGATGGATTATGTGTCAAACTTGTCGGAAGTGTGCTCGCGAACAACGTGCGGGAGTAGATGAGGACGATGACGAGTTTATCTGTGAATTGTGTAAATAACCTCTTTACTGCAGTTTCATATGGTGGTCCTCCATGCCCCATTATATGAGTCATAGAGGACCACATATTATTTTTGACACATGCATTTTTTTTCTTATAAGTGACAGTCTATAGTTTTTGTTGCATGGCACATGGTTTTGTTATTAGTATAGGATCCAGCCTCTTTTTTCCAAAAATTTTAATTACGTCAAATATAAATTGTACACAAAAAAGTAGCTTAGCTAGTCCTCGCTGCCCCGGTCTCCCCTACGGTATTTAGTTTTTATCATGTACTATGTAAATAGCTTTCTTATTTTGTTATTTCCGGAGATATAAAAAGTTTCCGAACGAAGACACAAAATTTTCCGCGAAAAGCTGGTATAATTTTTCTACCTATCGAACTTATCAAAGCCAATTGCAAAAGGAAGGCATACACCAAATTTTACCAAAATCCGTTCACTATTTTTTAAGTTGGTGTGACACAATATATATATATATATATATATATATATATATATATATATATATATATATATATATATATATATATATATATCTATATATATATATATATATATATATATATATATATATATATATATATATATATATATATATATTATATATATATATATATATCTATATATATATATATATATATATATATATATATATATATATATATATATATATATATATATATAACAGCATTGGATAAAATCCACATACCTAGCTGCAAATCAAACGTAGCTACACACATTCACAACACAAAACACCAAAAACCAG
Organism: Tillus elongatus; assembly: GCA_964006375.1. NCBI lineage: Eukaryota > Metazoa > Arthropoda > Insecta > Coleoptera > Cleridae > Tillus > Tillus elongatus. The sequence goes on along the minus strand of OZ023266.1, from coordinate 135,344,596 downwards.
ACATCATCCAATTACAACTGATGAAACATGTTAAAGACCACAAAAAAAAAATGGAAATTTGGGAACAATACTACATTAAACAAACAAACAATAGGAAACAATTAATTCCAGAACAAATCCAAGTACAAACATTTAAACAAAACTTAATAAAGGCCATACAAATAGACAAATTATCAAACTACAGTGATCAAGACACGAGACCGATACACACGACACAGCCCGAAGGCACAACCAATCAGAGAACAAGAAACCGACCAAAAGAAGCTCACGGCGCATGCGCCACGTCCAATCTCAGACGTAGACCAGCAGGAGCGATAACAGTCAGTAGCGTGCTGATGATGAACCGGGACGGTTCGAAACTGCAGTCCGCGCAAACCAATAAGAAATCACAAACGTACAGCAAACGAATAAAGTATATATATATATATATATATATATATATATATATATATATATATATATATATATATATATATATATATATATATATATATATAAATTAAAACGGACCGCGGATATATGTTCTAGGGGGACTGGTTCGCGCTCATGTGAAGAAATTGTTTCAAAATTCACAAGTCGCGATCTCCTCATTAGTGACTTTTCTTTAAAAAAATTCAGTAAAAGACATAAAATGCAGGTGTTTTATCTAAAAACCCTACTTTGATACATTTTGTGCAGGACACCTCTACATCACAAAACAAACTTAAAATCTTTTTTTTTTGCAAACGGGATTACAAAAAAATCTGGACACAGCAAGTGCATTATGGTATTTTCGTAAAAATATTTTTAATGACAAATATGTCGTACTTTTTAAAAGGACATTTTGTTAGCAAAATAACCTATATAGTAGTAACAATGTACCATATTTTATTAAAATGGCATTATTTGTACAAAAAGTACAAACAGAAAAAACTGGTCTGATTTTACTGGCCAACGAACCTCTTGAAGCTATTTGCACACCTGCCAAGACATATTTATTGACCAACAGCTTTAAATTTTGCAAACAATTTCTTTTACAAAAATTCATCATTTTTTTTAACAGAGATTTCCATCAGTAATGTTAACACTAAATTATATTATTCACAAAATTTCGACAATTATTTTACAATAACTTACTAAACATTTATTATTAACTACAAACACAAAAAAAATATTTCCCATACCTTTTGAAATTCAGCCACTATTTGAGAGCGCTTGTATATGCTGGGTCGATTTCTTAGACGAATAATACAAACATGAACACAAACCTCGATAAATGCGTCATTTTCATGGGGCCCCGCTAACTATTGGTAAAAGCGCCGTATCACAGTTTGTAATATGTGTTTGTGATATGTGCCAAAAACGTAAAAAGTTGTAAAACAATTGAATTAACTCGTAATCGATGAACGATATCAATTTTTACAAACATGTATTTTACATCGATGGAAAATGCAATACGTAAGCGGTGTTCTACTAAAAAAAAGTCTGGACGCAGGAAGTGCGTGAATTTTCATAAAATGTTTTTAATAGCAAATATGTGTGTTTTTTAAAGAAAGCATGCATCAAATTTGGTTATCAGTAAAACCTAAATAGTAAAAACATTGTGCAATGTTTCATCAAAATAACTTCATTGTTTGAAAATGTATAAAAATTTCCCAAAGTAAACTTAAAGTGTTACGGAAAAAACTTGTCTCTTGGTCAACCTTATAGGGTAATAGCAAATTGAGCTATTCAAATATGAAGCATTTGATAAAAATTCGCTACCATAACGCACTTGCTACGTCCAGAATTTCTTTTATTACAAACATGCATTATATGTCGATGGAAAATGCAAAAATGCAACAACATAGGGCGTGTTTGATTAAAAAAAACTCTGGACGCATTATGTTAGTGAATTTTCATAAAAATGTTTTTATTGCAAATATGTATGTTTTTTATAATTAATATATACAATCTTGTATAAAAACGGATATATTGAGCTCTATAGATTTTTTACGAAAATTCGACAAAAGTTATATACCATTAAACGATAAACTCTATAGCTAAGGCCACTGCCAAGCATCAGAGAAAGGGTCTATTTAAAATGAATTTTCTGGAAACATTTTAGTAAAATTAAGGACAATGACGGTTGAAACTAAGACTTCAGGGTTTGTGAAACATCCTCCTTGAGACATTTGATTTCCATAACCCGTATTAGATTCAAGCTATTTGCCTAAATGTTGCCGATTTTTGACGTTTTAAATCGCAACTTTGACGTTTTGAGGAAAACCCCAATTTATTTTTCTTTAAATGCCTATAACCTTTTTGTATTTTGACCCACATAGCTAAATTTTGGTAGGTAACTTACCTGTAAGGATTTAAACCCGCGACCAAATTTGGTTGCCCTTACTTTGTTAATTTCGGAGATATAAATTTTTTTCGAAAGGAAACACAAAATTTGCCGGGAAAACCAGTGCAGATTTTCTTGGCTAACGAACTTGTCCGAGCCATTTGCAAAGGAAATTTATTCACCAAATTAAATCAAAATCGGCCTATTATTTTTTGAGTTATCGGTGTGATACATACATACATACATATATATATATATATATATATATATATATATATATATATATATATATATATATATATATATATATATATATATATATATATATATATATAAGATATAAAAATTGAAACTGACCCCGGATATGTGTTCTGGGGGGCCTAATTAGCGCTCATTAGTGAATTTTTTTAAAGAAAATTCACTAAAAAGGAAATTTTTATCACCAACGACTTATGGGCCACCCTGTCATTGTGGAAATAATTTTTTAAGATATAGTTCCAGACACCCTATAATTAATATATACAATTTTTTTTCATATCTTGTATAATAACAGATATATTGAATTTTTTACGAAAATTCGACAAAAATTATATACCATTAAACGGTAAACTCTGTTATAGCTAAGGCTACTGCCAAGCATCAGAGAAAGGGTCTATTTTAAATAAATTTTCTGGAAATATTTTAGTAAAATGAAGGACAGTGACGGTTAAAACTAAGACTTTAGGTTTTGTAAAACATTTTTCTTGGGACATTTTATTTCCATAGTCCGTATTATATTCTAGTTCTTTGCCTAAATGTTGCCAATTTAGACGTTTTAAATCGCAACTTTGACGTTTTGAGGAAAACCGCAAGTTATTTTCCTTTAACTGCCTATAACCCTTTTGCCTTGTGACCTCCAGAGCTAAATTTTGGTACGTAACTTACCTATAAGAATATAAACCCGCGTACCAAATTTGGTTGCCCTTACTTTGTTTATTCTGGAGATATAAGAAAGAAAACACAAAATTTTTCGGGAAAACCTGGGCCGATTTTCCTGATTTATCCAATCCATTTTAGCCAAATTTAATCAAAATCGGCCCATTATTTTTTAAGTTATCAATGTGATACATACATACATATATATATATATATATATATATATATATATATATATATATATATATATATATATATATATATATATATATATATATATATATATAAACATATAAAAATTCAAACTGACCCCGGATATGTGTTCTGGGGGGCCTAATTAGCGCTCATTTGAAGAAATTGTTTCAAAATTCAAAAGTCGGGATCTCATTAGTGAATTTTTTAAAGAAAATTCACTAAAAAGAATGTGTGGATCTCCAAAGATTTATGGTCCAGCCTGTGATTGTCAAAATAGGTTTATAAAACGCAGCTCGATACACCCTATAATTAACGTGTTTCATTTTTTTCATATATAATCATATATATATATATATATATATATATATATATATATATATATATATATATATATATATATATATATATATATATATATATATATATATATATATATATATATATATATATATATATATTGGGCTTTACCGTAGAAACGCGCCAGCCTGTATATGTGTAAACAAACAAAAACTAGAGATGACCCCGTATGTGGGTTTTAGGGGTTCTAGTTCGCGCTCATTAGGAGAAATAGTTTCAAAATTCAAAAGTCGCGGTCTTCGCAATAACGAATGTTTTCTACGAATATTTTCTAAAGTTATATGCTATTAAACCATCATCTCTATAGCCGAAACTACTGCCAAAGCCTCAGAAATAGATTTTTCGAAAATATTGTAGATAAATGAAGGACAATGATAGTTGTAGCTGAAATTAAAGGCTTTGTAAAACCCATTTATTACAACATTTCTGCTACATAATCTGTACTAGTTTCAGATTATTTGTCTAAAAAATATATAATCTTGAATTGCAACTTTGACGTTTTAAAAAGAAAAATTATAAAAGTTCAAAATATTTTTTTGCTTCTTCAATTGGTTTTGTTAACCCCACAAAATATTTTGTTCTTGTGTTTTCCTCTGATCACCAGAGCACTCAATTTTTTTAGATGCCTATAACTTTTTTTCTTTTAACTAAAATACCTGAGTATCGGCGTGTGGAGTAAGGTTGATGTTAAAAATATGTGTACCAAATTTGGTTATCATAGCGTTATTATTTTTGGAGATACAAAAATGTAGGGGCGTTAAAACGTTATGTGGATCACAATGTACAAAAAATAAAAGTTTTCAGTACAAATTGCACATATCGCAAGTTCTATAAGTTTACCAATTTCTATCTTTTCATTAATGTAAACAGTGTCCAAAGCTTGTTCATTTAGTGGCTACACCCTCCGTACATATTACATTAAACATGGGTTCTACCTTGTCATCAGCCAGTGTATATTTAACAAAGGAAGATGACAAATTACTGTTTGAATTAGCACACGATATTTTGATGACAAAATTGACACTCCCTAGTTCACTGGCGCTATAAAACTCGCCCACCAGTTTCATAGGGCTTATTAATAAGTCTTATAGTTGTACAAGCCTTAGTATTAGATAATAGACTTCATTTATATAACTAGAATAATGGATCATTATTTGTGGCACTTAACCTTAACAAGCTTATTAAAACTCTGGACGTAGCAAGTGCGTTATGGAAGTAAATTTTCATTAAAAAAATTGCACATGTGTTTTTTTTAATAACATAACATAACATAACATTTATTTTACCATCAACATTTACATGGTTCGTCGCGCATAAAATAATTGTATAATGGACTTACACATGACAAAGAGTGGGTGACAATATACATAAAATAAAAACAAAATATAAAATGAGCTGAGAAAAACACACAATAGTTAATTAAAAATTAAATTTTTCAATCAAACATATAGGTCTCTCTATTAATTTTCTTTTTATCATAGATGCAAACTGTCTTCTACGAAATTCCCTGACCACTGTTGGGAGTGCATTAAACAACCTAACTCCAGTATACCCATGGCTCTTCTGAATGCGGCTTATCCTGTGATGAGGAATCACAAAATGACTTTTACCTCTAGTTTTGTTACTGTGAACCTGTTCGTGAGAGATAAAACGGGCCTGATGGTCATAAATATAAAGAAGGCAAGTTATTATATAACTTGCTGGTAGGGTAAGTATTTTATACCTCTGGAATAGTTTTCTACAGCTGTTGTCCTAAGGAACATTAGCAATCGCCCTGATTGCTCTCTTCTGTTGGAAAAACACACGCTCTGTACGTGACGTCCCCACAGCAAAATCCCATAGGTTGCAATGCTTTGAAAATGAGCATGGTAAGTAACCATTGCGGCGCATTCATCTATGATGTATCTTATTCTACGGATTGAGTAGATGGCTGAAGATAATTTTTTACACATTTGGTCAATGTGGAGTTTTCAGCTTAAACAATCATCAATATAAAAGCCTTTGTTATTTTCGTCTGAGTTCTGTAGATGATCTCTCGTAGTTATGACAATTCTTGTTGTTTTTTCTGCATTAAGTAGTAACTTGTTTGCCTTAACCCATGCTTTCATCTGCTGGATAGATTGATCACCTTTGTGTTTTATAAGGTCTGGAACTGCATTATTAATTACTGTTGTGTCATCTGCGAAGATGCAACTTCTGTCTGCCCTAACGTTTTCGGACAAATCGTTAATATATAATAGGAAGAGCATTGGTTTCAGTATATAGCCCTGTAGTACTCCCAAATATACCTGTTAAAAATTTGAAGTGGTAATTTACTAGCTAACCAACTGCACCCTGTTCCTTAAATATGATTGTAAAAGTGTTGTGCTGTTCTGCCTCTCATTCCATAATATTCCAACCTAGAGATAAGGATCTGGTGGTTTGCCATATTAAAGGCGTTGCTAAATTCAAAGCACAATAGCTCGGCATTTTCTTTGTGATCAAGTGCTTCCAACATAACATCAGCTATATATGTCATCGCCGTAGTTGTTGACCTATTTCTTCTAAATCCATGCTCGGAATGGTTTATGATTTCCTTCCTATCAATATAGCTTGCTAATCTATCTTTAATAAGTGCCTCCAAGATTTTCTAGATTATAGGGAGAATACAATCGTTCATGTTGCCATTTTTTTGGGAAAGGAATTAGCTTTGAAATCTTTAATATATTTGAAAATAGACCCTGAGCAAAGCAAATATTGATAATTTTGCTCAGTAAGTCTGCAATCACGTGGATTATCCTTTTTAATAGTACTATGTTTACTCGAAAGATGTCACAAGCTAACTTATTTTTATCATCAACACCACCTGCATAACTTCACGTGGGGATGGATCCTCAAGAAACATTGACCCATTATTCCGCAGTTTTACACGTTTTATATAGGAATGGCACTTTTTTGACGTGTCTTCTACTGGCACCAAATTATCCTCCCCAATTCTGGAAAAATGGCAATTTAGACAGTCCGCACTTAGTGTACTTGCTCCTTGGTTAATACTCGAGGTTTTTATATTCGAATTTATCAACTTCCAGATGATTTTAGATTTATTATCAGCATTTGTAATTTTATCTCTGTTATAGTTTCTAATAGAAGTGTCAGTCGGTGACCTTAGTTGTTTCTTTAGGCCTTCATAAAGAGTTTTGGAGTTTTCATCTCCTTTTACTCTAAAGATTGTATACTTGTATATGCAGCATCTACCTGATTCTTAAGTTTTCTGATAATTTCACTCCGGAAAATGTGTTCTTTAACAGTCGTAATCCTCTTCTTTTTTAGAGGAAAGCAGTTTTCAGAGTTTTCCATTATCATGAAAACGAACATAAGACTCTTCAGCATCCGGTACTAGAAGTAAATTTCAGTCAATTTTTGCAATTGGTGTATAAAAAGCTGAACATTATCACAGTTATTTGTATCCCTCATATTATGGAACTTATCCTCTTGTTTGATGTCCTCATATATCAGGAGTTTCTGCGCAAGATGGTCCCACAGGTGTAGATTCACAGTTTTCGCTGGACAGTTGTTTAGGTTTATATTTGAATAAATATTGTCTATACAAGTTGCAGATGTTGTTATTCTAGATGCTTCTGAAAATAGATTATTAAGTCTATAGGACACAAACAGATGATGAAGCTTTACACTCTCAATTGTTGATTCCAAAATATGCACATCAAAGTCTCCAGTGACGAAAAGGTTATTAACCCCCACAATTTATTAAAGGACCAAGTGCAATGTCAGCTTTTTCTACAAAAACTTGCATGTCAGCTCCCGGGGACGATAAACTGATAGAACTGTCACGTCTAGACTTGGGAATCTAGCTGCAGCTATCTATATACAACCCTCAACAGACAGGTTAATTATCGGATCAATTGACTCATATTCCACTCTTTCTCTTACCAATATCATAGCACCACTACGAGAAGTTGATTGTCTTGTAAAGCAATTTGCTATTCTGTAGCTTTGTATTATGATGTTGTTTGCGTTGTCGTTAGTCAACCAATGTTCTGTAAAGCAAGCTATACAGCAGTCTTCTAATTTTAAACAATTTTCTGGGCAATCTATTTTCCTAGACTGTCCGTCTATGTTCAGGTTAATCAAAGCAAGACAACTTTTTAAAAAAAAATTATGCATCGAATTTTGCATTATCTCTTCCTCGATAAAACCTATATCTGGATACTGTTACCCCAGTGGGTCAATTTTGAGCATCGTAAATTTCACTTAACAGAGCACAGTCTGTTTCTATCTTGAAATAAATACTATTTGCTGCCGCTCTCACCGGACATTCTTCCACAGTGACATCACTTCGCTTTAGAGTTTTCCGAAGATGGTTAAAAATAGTTTCCTTTTTTGTGTTCAACCCCACTCTTCCCAAATGGATAACAGCTTTTTTGGCGACCGCTTGAAAAGTAGCTGTATTATTCTGCGTCGGCCCAGTTCCTATAACCAATTTTTTCTTCTGTTTAATATTATGGGTTTTTTCTACTTTCTGCATTATGTAATCGTCATTTAATTTTTCAAGCGTTTGTGATACTCTCCCATCGTATTCATTTGATATTTTCGGATCCCAATATTTCACATGCTGTGTCATACCTTAATTGGAAATTTTTAGTAACGTGGCAACGCTGCCACCTTCACTTTGCAAGAAATTCTTTTTATCGGCGGTTAATAGTTCAGTAATAATATTTTTATCATTTATTGATTTCTCCAAATTACTATTTAATATGCATTCTATTTCCTTTCTACAACCTTGAGTTCACATTTTAGATTGTTTACATTCACACTGTTTTCCAGGTTAGGAAACAATTCAGCCATACAATTACTAAAAACATCCCCGCTGCAGTCATATTTCCTAGAACTTACAAAACTGCGAAGTGCTGGACTTGCTACAATTTTGTCTGCAACACTATTTTTCAATATAATGTCTATCAATACTTCTTCTTTAAATTTGTTCAGCTCGTTAACAAGCACATTTGTCACGGCCATGTTGCCACAATAAAACTAATGAAAGCAGGCATTAACTTTTGTTACCAGTATAACCCAACAATGTACAATATTTACATCAAAATAACTTTATTGTTTAAAAAAGTACAACATGTTTCCAAATTAAACTTAAAATCTTCCCTAAAAACTGGTCCCATTTTTCTAAATAGCAAAACTATTCACCTACTTGCCAAGATATAATTATTCACAAAAAGCTTTTCCATGAAACTGTAAAAACCAAATTTGCATGAAAATTTTAACACTTTTTTTTCACGAAAATTCCAAAACATTTTTGAACTTATTTAACAGTTATTATTAATTGCCAAAATTTAACAAAAATCTTACAAACAATGATTTTTACGAAAGCACAGAAAAATTTATACTAAAACTAACTATTTTCTATACAAAAATTTGCTAAAAGAATACATAAAATTCAAGTCATATACGTAATCTGTAATTAAGATTGAAACAAAGAAAAATTTTTGAAAAGTATTCACGGAAGCTAGAATCGGTGGAAGTAAAGAAAAATATAAGCGGAAAAGACTCACATTTTCATGCCACAAGCTGTTAGAAATAAGAACATTACTTCAGTCTGTCAGTTTAAAGTTTCGTTTGACATTTGTGGAAAAAACTTACAGCTATAGTTATATAATGTGAAAATGTAAGATAATCCTATCAAATTAGTTATTTCATTCCCTTTTCTATACCAAAGTTAGTTTAAGCAATTTAATATTTTTCTTCGAATATTTGCCAAATAATTACATAATCTAATCGGTTATTAGAATGGTATGCGAATTTAAATGTAAATATTTCCAAAACCGGAGTCTGTATGTATGGGGAGTGTTATATAAAACTTGAAGCAGAAGGCATGCCCTTCACTTCTAAAACAAAAAATACAGGCTGTCCCAATTGAAAAAACTGAGTTACGGCATTTTAAATTTTTTCAAATTCAGTCACTGTTTTAGAGTGCCCTTTATATAGCATCTCGATTTTTCGACGAATAATATAAACGAAAACTTCTCTAAATGCGTCATTTTCATGTGACTTTGCTATCTTTTGGTAAAAATGCCTTATCATAATTTTTGATATGTGCCAAAAATTTGAGAAGTTGCAAAACCATTACAATAACTCGAAAACGATGAACGCTAACAATTTTTTCACAAGTATGGTTATAATTCGACGGAAAATGTAAAATGCAATAATATAAGAAGTGTTCAATTTAAAAAAATTAAGTTTGTATCACCAACGCTTATGGGCCAGCCTGTGATTGAAATAATTTTATAAGATGCAGATCAAGACACCATATAATTAACGTGTACAATATTTTCCAGTAAAGTAACTTGTGTAATAACGGAGATATTGAGCTTTAACCTAGAAATGCATCAGCCTGTATATGTGTAAAGAACTAAAAACTGAAACTAACACTGAATGTGGGTTCTAGGGTAGGTTGTTTGCACTCCTTTGAAGAAATATTTGCAAAATTGAAAAGTCGCGGTCTCCTTAATAGCAAAATGTTTCTACGAAAAATCCAGAAATTTGTAGACTTTTAAACCATAAGCTCTATAATTAAAACTACTGCCTAAGCATCAGAGAAAGGGCTATTTCAAATGAATTTTCTGGAAACATTTTAGTAAAATGAAGGACAGTGACAGTTGAAGCTGAAACTTAAGGGTTTGTAAAACACACCTCTTGCGACATTTTCTCTAAATAAGCCGTATTAGTTTTAGGTTCTTTGCTTAAATGTTGCAAATTTAGACGTTTCAAATCGCGACTTTGACGTTTTAGGGGAAAAAACTATAAAATTTTCAAATTAATTTTTCTGCCATTTCTTGACCTTTTTGGGACAAAAAACTTAATCTTTGTCTGAAATATGCATTAGGTTTTGTTATTCACACAAAATATTTTGTTTTTGTGCGTTTCTCCGGTGAAAACGTTTTTTCTTAAAATGCCTATAATTTTTCTTCTTCTAACGTATAGATCTAAATTTTGACCTCTAGTCTACTTTTTATGATATTGTTACGTTTTCTCCGGGTTCTGGATAAGTGAGACTTTTAATTTTAACAAAACAACTTTATTTACACTCTAAATATGGATACAATAAAATTTCTAGAATGTCTCTCTCACAAAACACTTAATTTACTGTCTACAATTACTAATCTGCACACAAGTCTCCACACTGGTACTACAGTAGCTACTCTCTTAACACTTTACACTGCTTCTTCAAGTCACTACCACATTCTCTTACTGAACTCTCTGGGCTGGCTTGCTTTCGCTTTTATATACTCGCCGTACCTTCCCCTCCTTTCTGGAGCGTTCCATTCCAGAACGTTCCAGGACCTTCTTTTACTAGAAGGTTCTGTGAATACAGATCGGTCCCGTGTATACAGGGGGATGTATATACAGGATGATCCAAATGTGGTCACCACTCCTATGTTACACAAGAGGTGTTTCTCGAACTATAAGATCTCTCTACGTATACAGGGTGTAAGGGTTCTCTGCGTATACAGGGTGTAAGGGTTCTCTGCGTATACAGGGTGTATATTCGGAATGTGCAGACCTCAGTTATCCGTTCCGACGGGGTACAAGTTGGTAACTTCGTTATTTCTGGTCCTAGAGGGTTGAGACTTCGCCTGAGGGGGGTCACCCCAGGCACCCCCAGGGGGGTGGGGAGGCGGTGTTGCCAGATTGTGCAAAAATTCTCAGATGTTGGGGGAAATTCTGGAGATGTGGCAACACCGCACCTACGTCTATTGAAGTGCTTTGTAACACTGCCCCCCTCCTTAAGACTGTTCGACCCGAACAGTATTTACCGGCCGCCAACTTGGGGGTTCGTTGCCCCGATAGGGACTCAACCTCTCTATGTGAACAACTTTGGGTTTAGTTCTTGGAGACAGCTGGATTCTGTAGACTAGGTCGTTAATTTTCTTAGTCACCAAGTATGGCCCTTCCCATGGTTTCTGAAGTTTGGGACTGAGGCCCTTTCTCCTTGTTGGTTGGTACAGCCACACTGCATCACCTTCCTTGAATGTATGGGGTGTTGCTCTGCGATCCAAGCGCATCTTCATCCGGTCACTGCTTAAGAGGAGCCTATCTCTGACACATCTGTGTATAGTGCGCAGTTTTCCTTCTAGGTCGGCGACATACTCAGGTAACGTAGCTAGGTCCGCTATGTCCTCGTTCGGTGGTGGTCTCGTCATGTCGGTTGGTAACCGCATCTCTCTGCCGGTCAATATCATGGATGGAGTGTAGCCGGTAGATTCATGCTGAGAGCTTCTGTAAGCTAGGAGGAACAGAGGTATCAGCTTGTCCCAGGTTCTCTGATTCTCGTCGACAAACAGAGCAAGATTGATGGTCCTGTTATGCCGTTCTACCATGCCGTCTGATTGAGGGTGGAGTGGCGTTGTTCTCGTTTTCTTTATGCCTAGCAAGTCGATTAGGCTCTTCCAGACCTCTGATTCGAAATTCCGGCCGTGGTCGGTGTGAATCTCCAAGGGTACGCCATGCCGTGATATGACATTTTCCATCAGGGCTTCTGCCACGGTCGTTGCCTCTTGGTTGGGGATCGGCGCAACTTCAGGCCATTTCGAGAAGTAGTCCATCGCCACCATTATGTATCTGTTCCCAGACCCTGTGATGGGAAAAGGTCCTGCGATGTCTACGGCAACTCTCTCCCACGGTGTACCTGAGATGTACTGCATCATTTTTCCTCTGGATCGGGTCTTTGGTCCTTTCTTTGAAGCACATTGGTCACACCTTTTGCACCATTCTTCCACGCTTCTTCGGCAGTTTATCCAATAGAAGCGGTCTCTCACTCTGGCAAGAGTCCTGTTGACCCCAAAGTGGCCTCCACTTCTACTATTGTGTAACTCTTCAAGAAAACTGTCTATGCACTCACTTGGCACAACGGTCTGGTATATACAGTCTCTACCATCGGCAGTTTCCCATTTTCGAGTGATCATGTCATTCTTTAGACACAATGAGTCCCATTGTAGCCAGTAGCCTTTAACCTTCGCCCCAAACCGGGACACATCGTGCCACTCAGGTCTTTTCCCCTTTTGTAGCCATTTTCTAATATTTTTCAAGTCTGGATCTGTCTTCTGTGCGTCTCTGATGTATTCAAGATTTACGTCTACATCGGTGTTATTCTCCTGTCCTGCCATCAGTTGTTTGATCTGATGAGTTACTTTGTCGATCTCTTTGTTCTCTTGTCGCTCGCAAAATTTACATTCATGCACTGAGCATGGTCTTCTTGACAGGCTGTCTGCATTGGCGTGACTTCTTCCTTTTCGATGTTCAATCCGGAAGTCGTAGCTCTGCAGTTTGTCTATCCATCGGGCTATCTGTCCTTCGGGATTTCTAAAGTTCAGAAGCCATTGCAGAGCAGAGTGATCCGACCTCACGCGGAATGTTCTTCCGTACAGGAAGCTGTGGAAATGTTCGATGGATCTTACAACTGCCAGCAGTTCTTTCCGGGTTACACAGTAATTTCTTTCTGGTTTTCCGAACGTTTTGCTGAAGTAGCGTTATCACAACTTCTTCTCCGGCTTGGAGCTGCGAGAGTACTGCCCCAATGCCATACTGGGAAGCATCGGTGTCCAGTATGAACTGTCCTTCGTCCTGAGGACAAGCCAGTATAGGAGCAGTGAGAAGACGATGTTTGAGCTCTCTAAAAGATTCTTGGCAATCTGGTGACCAGATTAACTCGGCCTTATTTTCAGTCAGGCTATGCAGAGGTTTCGCAATGCTGCTGAAGTACTTTACAAAGCGTCGGTAGTAGCTGCAAAGTCCCAGAAAACTTCTGACCTCATGTTTGTTCTTCGGCACAGGCCAGTCTCTTACTGCCTTTATTTTCTCTGGATCAGTTTCTATCCCTTTCTCAGAAACGACATGTCCGAGGAAACTCACTTTCTTCTGGAAGAGGACGCATTTCTTGGGATTGAGTTGCAGATTGGCTCCTCTCAGCCTGGAGAAAACTTGCTTCAGATTCGACAGGTGTTCATCGAAAGTCCTTCCAATCACCATGACATCGTCGAGATACACCAGGCATGTTTCCCATGTAAGTGCTCTCAGCACTAACTCCATTAGTCGCTCGAAGGTGGCAGGAGCATTACATAAGCCGAATGGCATGACCTTGAATTGGTACAACCCATTCCCGGTTGAAAAAGCAGTCTTCTCCTTATCGTCTTTATGGAGTTCTGCTTGCCAGTAGCCACTTTTCAGGTCTAATGTAGAGAACCACTTTGATCCGGCCAAAGTGTTCAAAGTGTCGTCGATCCGGGGCAGGGGATAACTGTCTTTCTTGGTGACATCATTCAGCTTCCTATAGTCCACGCAAAATCTCATATTGCCGTCTTTCTTGGTGACCAAAACTACTGGGGACGACCAAGGACTATTAGACTCCTCGATCACACCATCTTCCAGCATTTCGTTAACCATCGCCTTGATTTCTGATTGCTTGGCAAAAGGCAGTCTTCTCGGCGGCTGTCTAATTGGTCTTGCGTCGCCAGTATTAATTCTGTGTTGCACTAGACTCGTACGACCTGTGATTTTATCTTGAGCGAAAATATCGGCCTCCTCCAATACGAACTTCAGGGCCATCCCCATCTCCATATTGTTCAATTGGCCCCATGAATTCTTGAACCGCTCTACTATTTCTACTGGAAGTCTTCTGTCTAATGCAGTGGGTGTCACGTTTTTGGACAACGTCACTCGGTCAATGGGTTCGCAAGTGGCGATAACCTCACCTTTCTTCAGTTGACCCTGTTAGTTTGCACGTTAGCCACTCTTATGGGTATTGTCCTCTTCGGGTCTACTAAGCATCGTACGACGAGGGCACCATCATGTCTATCTTTTAGGGGCTCCGCTATGAGAGCAGACATACCATCAAGTTTCTTCTCTAGCCTGGCTTTGACAATCTTCTCACTGTTATCAGGAATCCGTGTATCTTCGTCGACAATAAGTCTCACCCTGGGATTAGCTTCGCCTGCTGTTGGAGATAAATACAACTCTTCGTTGCCGATTCTCAAAATCTTATTTTGGAAGTCCACTGAAAAGACATCAAACTCTTCCATTAAATCCAGGCCCAGAATAAATTCGTCGACGATTTCTGCGACGACAGCCCTTACCTGTAGCTCAGTACTGCCCAGCCTCATGTAAACAGTGGCCTCTCCATGCACAGGTATCCTATCTCCTTTTGCCGTCTCCAACACAGGCTGTTTGTTGGTCGTGAATGCCGACCTGTTTGGCAACATGTCTGGACGTACAACGGATCTAGTGGCACCAGTATCGATGGTGAAACTGCATTGTCTTCCGTCTATGCTGCCAGGTATAACGAGGCTCTCGCGGTAGCGTCGGATAGTGGAGACCCTGACCTTGGGGCCTTGGGTCTCGCATGCCACGTGTCGCCCACCTACACTGGCGTCAGGTCGTTTTCCCTGATGGCGCTCCCTGTTGGTGTATTCCTGTCCCCTGCGAGCCACCTGTTGGGTTTGTGAGCACTGCCTACTTATGTGCCCTTTCCTACCACACTTGTAGCATTCTATGTGGGACCAATCTGCTTTCGTCTTACGTCCTCCAACCGTTGCAGTGAGCTTGCTTATGGCTTCCTTCATCAACTTGATTTCTCGCCTTAGTTCCTCTGTCGTGTCTGCATGGTCCTCTATCTCCTTCACTTCGCGCAGCCTGTTGCGGCGAGGTTGAGATGCATTCTTCGCTGCTTCAAATTCCAAGCCATAAATTACGCAGTCCGTAAGTGTTTTGAACCTTCCGAGCCTTAAAGCTTGTTGCATTTCATTATCAAGTACCCCATCGATGAAGGTCTGGACGGTTATCTGGTTGACAAATTCTTCTGGGGCTTGGGGATATGCCAGTCGCACAAGTTTCTCCACTTCGGCACTAAATTCTTGCAGCGTCTCATTTGGCTTGTGCACCCTTGACTTTAGTTGTGTCTGGTAGACCTGGCTCATGTACTTGTTACCATATCTCAAATCCAGGGCCTGTATCACTGTTAAGTAGTTTTGCTGTTTCGACTCCGGGATGTTCTGGAGGATTTCTAGGGCTTTACCTCGAAGCGAGAGAATTAAAGCAGTTGCTGCCTGTTGTTAGCTCCACCCATTGCTGAGAGCTGCCGCCTCAAACTGCCTCCTGTACATGGGCCACGATGTTTCTCGGTCAAAAGTCGGCGGCTTTAAGGTTCCATGAGGCTGCTGCACGGGTGGCATATCTTCTTTCGGACGATTTTGAACTGGGGATGTTCCAGTAACTCCTCTTGGTTGAGTTCTATCAGTATGGCCCATCACCTGTTCTGTCCGTTCTTTCGGTGTGATTTCTGTGCCTTTCATGATCATCTTCATTTGTTCTTTCAACCCTTCAACTTCTTCCCATCGTTTGTTCCAATCCTTTACATTTTCTGTTACATTTTCTACTTTACTGTTCACATTTTCTACTTTCTTGTCCACACTTTCTATTTGTTCGTTGATCAGTTCAATTTCCTCTTTTACATCGACTCTCATATTGTGAAACATACTTCGGAGGTCTTCTTTGTCTTCTATTCGTCGTTTTTCGTCTTCTTCGCGTTGCTTCTTGAGTTCTTCTTTATCTTCAAGACGTCTCTGTTCTTCCTCTTGTCGTCTTCTGTCGTCTTCTTCGCGTTGTCTTTTCAGTTCTTCTTTATCTTCAAGACGCCTATGTTCTTCCTCTTGTCGTCTTCTCTCGTCGTCTTCGCGCCGTCTTCTTTCTTCTTCTTGTCGCCGTTGTTCGTCTTCTTCGCGTTGTCTTTTCAGTAAGTCCATCAACTCTTTGATTTCAGCCATCTTGTCGTAGTCAGTCGATCTGGTGTTTACCATTTACAGCTAGCTTGCCGGTTCACTTCTTCACTCACTTATCCCACACTTCTGACACCAAATTGTTACGTTTTCTCCGGGTTCTGGATAAGTGAGACTTTTAATTTTAACAAAACAACTTTATTTACACTCTAAATATGGATACAATAAAATTTCTAGAATGTCTCTCTCACAAAACACTTAATTTACTGTCTACAATTATTAATCTGCACACAAGTCTCCACACTGGTACTACAGTAGCTACTCTCTTAACACTTTACACTGCTTCTTCAAGTCACTACCACATTCTCTTACTGAACTATCTGGGCTGGCTTGCTTTCGCTTTTATATACTCGCCGTACCTTCCCCTCCTTTCTGGAGCGTTCCATTCCAGAACGTTCCAGGACCTTCTTTTACTAGAAGGTTCTGTGAATACAGATCGGTCCCGTGTGTATACAGGGGGATGTATATACAGGATGATCCAAATGTGGTCACCACTCCTATGTTACACAAGAGGTGTTTCTCGAACTAGAAGATCTCTCTGCGTATACAGGGTGTAAGGGTTCTCTGCGTATACAGGGTGTATATACAGGGTGTTCGGAATGTGCAGACCTCAGTTATCCGTTCCGACGGGGTACAAGTTGGTAACTTCGTTATTTCTGGTCCTAGAGGGTTGAGACTTCGCCTGAGGGGGGTCACCCCAGGCACCCCCGGGGGGTGGGGAGGCGGTGTTGCCAGAATGTGCAAAAATTCCCAGATGTTGGGGAAATTCTGGAGATGTGGCAACACCGCACCTACGTCTATTGAAGTGCTTTGTAACACTATATTATAAAAACCAGCGTACTAAGTTTGGTTGTCAAAGCTTTGTTGTTTCCAGAGATATAAAAATTTGTAAAAGGAGACCCAAAATTTTCTAGATAAAATTGTGCCGACTATTCAAGCCATTTGCAAAAGAAAGGTACTCACCAAATTTTGAAATCGGCCTATTATTTTGCTTAGTTATCGATGTAATACACACACACACACACACACACACACACACACACACACACACACACACATATATATATATATATATATATATATATATATATATATATATATATATATATATATATATATATATATATATATATATATATATATATATATATATATATATAAATTGAAGCTGACCCCGGATACGTGTCTCATACTCGATCAAATGCAGTAGGTTCTGACTTTTTTGATTTTGTGTTGAAATATTAAATTTAAACTTTAGCCTCGCGCGCTTTTCATAGATTGTAAAAATATTAAATTTGCTGAGATGCCGTTCGGAAACAAGTTGATTGTAGCGTCACACCAATCCCTCGCCCACTACTTAATTTCAGCTAGAGTGAATATTATACAAAGAGCGACGTTTTCATATTTCTAGATACCACAATAAGAAATTGAATAATAATTTTACTACTAATAGTGATTAACAAACTATAAAAACCCAACTAATAACAATGTTAACAAAATACCAATAACAAAAATCATAATAAATGTTGAAAATGGCCCCATTCAGAAAGAACGCAGGACTCTGCTATTCTTCACATTGAATGCCGTATTCTTTAAAAAAATGCGGGTGTATTTCTAATAGTATCATATGATGCGTTGATGCGATTCCTGAAGTCATCGATATTTTCAACGGGTGTTTAACAAACCAGCGGTTAAAAAAACTCTATCAAAAAATCCAGCGGATTCAATAATGGAGATCGGGTAAGCCAATTCTGGGGATCTCCTCGACCTATCGAACGACTTGTTAAACTAGCAACGAGCGTTAATACTAAAATCTACTGGATCCCCCTCATGCATACACAAAACTTCTTGCCTAATTTGTGTAAGAACATATATAAATATATATATATATATATATATATATATATATATATATATATATATATATATATATATATATATATATATATATAATCTAGGTGGCGCATTGACAACGAAACAGACCGATTTTCAGCCAGAGAATTTTTTTTAAGAAACGCTGAAACACGTTAATTTTAATATTGAGCGGACATGTTTTGACATAAAAATCAACTTTGTCACATCAACCCCTTAAGGGTGGTGATAACAACCCTTATATTTTAAATAAAGAACATGGGTCGAGTGTTACCTCATTTGAAAGCACTTTCTGTTCTGAATTTAGCATGCTAATTTTTTTGGAAGTTTTATAAACTCGTTTAAAAATTATTCACAGTTGAAGTTGCAAGAACGTATTTCATTCATTGTGATAAGAAATACACTAATTAGTCAATTCTTCGTTAAAAAAACTAAAAAACATAACCAAACGTTCAAAAATGTTTATTCAGTTAAGAAAGTGTTCAAATTGTTGACCACCAGCCTACATACAAAAGTACAAATTTTGTTCAAAACGAGCTTTGACATTCTGGAGCATTTGTGGAGTTATTAGTCGGCATTTTTCAACAATGCGTCGTCGTAATGCTTCCAGAGACTCCGGTTTTGTTGCGAAAATTCTACTCTTTAAATGGGCTAATAGAAAGAAGTCTAAAGGAGTTAAATCCGGTGATATAGGGGGCCACTCAATAGCACCTCTACGCCCAATCGATTGCTCTGGAAACTATCTGTTCAAAAACTCCCTAACACGTTGTGAAAAATGCGGGGGAGCTTCATCTTCTTGAAACAATAATTGATTTTCTTGATAGCGATCATCATTTTCAACAATGTCAATTAGTAGAGGGTAAACGATATCTTCTAGTAACTCCAAATACGTTTCGCCACTCAAATTGCCATAAAAAAAATTGTTCAAATTAAACGGTCTCCAAAAATGCCAGTCCAGACATTCAATTTCTTTCTGTGGAGTTTGAGTGTGGACTTCGTGAAAATTTCTTGGATTATTATCTGCCCAATAATGACAATTATGACGATTGACTGTAGAGTTTAATAAAAATGTACACTCGTCTGAAAAACAGATATTAAACAGAAAGTCAGCTATTCGTGCAGTCATAACTTCACAAAACTCCAGCCGCCGATTAAAGTCATCGTCATTCAGTTGTTGTACAAGATGAATTTTATACGAGTAAAATTTATGATGCTTCAATATTCGCTGAATAGTTCTTCTTTTGATGTTTGAAACAGTGGCCAATTTTCTCGTGCTCAAAGTTGGGTCTGTAGCAATTTGTCCTAAAACTTCAATCTCAGTAGTCTCATTTCTAACCGGAAATTCACGTTGAGGATCCCGTTTTTTGTTGGCTACTGAACCACTTTGTGGAAACTTCTACAGAATACACCATTGTGTAATTAATTTTCGGTAGTACTATCAAGTATCAAACCGACCGATAAACTGAAATAATAAACCGAATTTCTCTCATTCCGATAAGAAATGTTCTAATAGTCAATTTTTGTTTACAAACCAACAAAACATTGACTATCAGCACATTTCTTATCAGAATGACTGAACTGCGTTTTTGCATCTTCAACTGTGAATAATTTTTAAACGAGTTGATAAAAGTTCCAAAAAAATTAGTGTGCTAAATTCAGAAAACAAAGAGCTTTCAAATGGTGTAGCACTCGACTCATGTTCCCTGTTTAAAATATAAGGGTTGTTATCACCACCTTTAAGGGGTTCATGTGACAAAGTTGAGTTTTGTGTCAAAACATGTCCCCCTCAATATTAAAATTGACGTGTTTCAG
Source organism: Tillus elongatus (assembly GCA_964006375.1). NCBI lineage: Eukaryota > Metazoa > Arthropoda > Insecta > Coleoptera > Cleridae > Tillus > Tillus elongatus. Next base: position 135,324,304 of record OZ023266.1, on the reverse strand, counting down.
CGTTTCTTAAAAAAAAATTCTCTGGACGCAAATCGGTCTGTTTCGTTTTCAATGCGCCACCCTATATATATATATATATATATATATATATATATATATATATATATATATATATATATATATATATATATATATACCGGGTGTTTTCAAAAGTAGCTCACCCCAATAACTTTTTTATTTGTTTGAGATAAGAGAATGAAGAGAATGAAATTTAGTACCTTAGTACACGACATTAACCCAGATTGATTGACGTATTCAGTTGTTTTCGGTCACTTTCTATTTCACCGGAAATGTCCGCAAGTTTTGATTTTTAAATTGGACCTCCGGTATTTTTTTGCTTCATTTGATAAAAAATGACATTCTGAATACACTGACACCTCATATGTCAACTTTTGATATTTTCGCTTAACAAGTGTATCTAAAATTTCAATTTAGAGTGTCATGACTATGTTAAAACCATTACTTTTTAATCACGGAGCCATGGAAAAATAGATTTCATCATCTAATGTTCTTTCTCTCTTTTCCTGGCGAACTAAGAGATCCCCATTCGTATTTTTAATCATAAATTAATTTTTTCAAATGGAGCGCTGGTGACTGATTAGCATATACCGCAAAAGCATTTTTACGAATAATTTGGGATCACAGATATGGTATTTAGAGCTAAATTGTCGTTATAAACCGTGTATTATAATTTCATATGATTGATAAGCCTAATGGCATTTGTAATAAGTAGGCCGGGAAATAACACTTTGTTGAAATTTGGCAATGAAGTCAAATTGTTATTTCCAGGCCTATTTATTACAAATGCCATCACGGTTATGGCAAATTCCAATGATGTAATCATATTAAATTATAATAGGCATTTTATAACGAAAATTTAACTCGAAACACTATGCGTGTGTGACCAAATCATTCGTAAAAAAATGCTTTTGCCGAATATGCTAATGAGCCTCCCTCGTTCTATTTGAAAAAAATGAGTTATGATTAAAAATATGATTTGACGATCTTACAACCCGCCACGAAAATAGACAAAAAACATTAGATGACCAAATCTATTTTTCCATGGCTCCTTGATTAAAAAACAAAGCCATGGCACTAGATTGAAATTTAAAACATTATTTTCTTTAAGCGAAAGTGTCCAAAGTTGACATGTGAGGTGTCGTTGTATTCAGAATGCTATTTTTTTTATCAAATAAAGCAAAAAAATACCGGAGGCCTATATTACATACAGACTCTGAGACTACTTCTCTGTCTTTATTGTTAGGTTTCGTTTCTGTAGGTGAAGGACCTAGCCAGCGCGTAAGCTAACTGCAACAAGTGGCCATTCTTAATTCTATGTGTTCTAGGATGTTCTTTAACGTTTCTGTAACCGGTTTTGCTGCTTGACAGCATCCTAAGACACATCAAAATTTAACTTTTTTTCATTCACACAATTTTTATTCACAAAATTGTAACCTTGAAAAGTTATCGTCATCTGTACGATGTTGCACGGACTGGGTATGGAAAGACATTAAACTATTTTTCTAGAGCGTATACCGAACGGCTTTCTGTGATATTCTGAGTTAATTTGCAATCCTCCTCGTACTCTCACTTGGGTTTTCCCCAACAATGTTGCTAATGTTTTCTTCGGTTTGTATGTCAAAGCCTTCTCTTTCACTAAAAATCCTGGCGCTCGGAAAAACCCCAGTTGCCTGAACTCTAATGAAAAGTCTTTGAAACCTTTCGGTTAGGAAATCGATGTCGGTATTCGTTAACTGCAGGAACGAAATTTCCATTATAAAATCCATATACAAAAATCATATCCGCCTATTCCCTGTGAGTAAATATTTGCGGAGTTTTAGGAATTCGTAACTAAACCAGTGTTACGGCCTGAAATTGCGGCGACAATTTTTCTTTATTTCTTTTGTATGTCGAATAAATACAGAGCTCATTTTTGTATTGGTGCAAAGATGTGGTTGACTAAATTATTGACACATAAGTTTCCGTAGTTTCACATTTGCTTAAGTGAACGGTTTATAGGAATTGGCAATAGATGACTTACCTGGAAAATACTAATTTATGCCAAGAACTTGGATTGTGCACTTAATAACTGTTAAATTGGCGCGATGAAGGCAAGCGAATATGCAGGTTGCATTTGTTATGTTGAACAGGCACATCCACATCCGACTGTGTCTTGTCATGTTATGAATAGCGTGCGTCTTTCACAGGTAAATATTTATTTTTAATGCACGCACGGCAACAGTTTGGTCTAATACCGATTCTAAACACTGAGAGGTAACATAGCGAATCATTTTAACGCTGTAGTGTTATTGTTTACATTTATTTGCCTGTATCGCATGGGAGATAAGCTGGAGATAAGGAATTTGCCGTTCGTAAATATACGTGTAGTAGCGGCTCCTGGAAATAAATGAAAATTTGACTTTCAGGAACACATGAAATTTGCATAAGGTTAACAGAGAATCTAAGTTGGTTAGCTGCTGCAGTCACGTATTATCCGTTAACGATAACATGCTGTGCTCAAAGCGCCAGGAAATTTGAAATTAATCATACAATTAGACAGGTTGAAACAATACCCGCCGCTGGGATATTTACTGGATGGTTCAAATGTTTAAAATATAGGTTCTTTAACATATTTGTGTTGGCAATATGTGACCACTGCCACCTCCACGGGTCGATTTGAATATTTTAAAAAAATGTCCAGTTCTTTAAAAAGCAATTTCTGCCTTTCATTTCACCCACTTAGGTAACACATGAATGTGTTATATATTCAGAGTTCATCATGTCAAGTTTATAGTTTTGCCATCGTAAATTTGCGAATTTTTTAATATTTGAATCTAGAGTTCCCATCTCCCACTCTTCGAAACCCTACTTCGAACGTTTTTTTTTCTTCTATGCTGCTTTTCCCGTATTCTCACGAGAACGGTCCGTTTGCCATTTTTGATCTGCAGATCTTATTGTGAGCTGTTGTATTTTATTGTCTTTTTAGACAACGGTTATGTGTAAAGTCATTGTAGTTTATGGTAATTGGTAATTAATGTGACTGGCTGTTATGTTCTGCTGTTGGTAAGATATAGTGTTTAAGTTTTCTGTTATCGCATATTCCTTACGACCGCCATTGCATTTCCAGAGGATTTGCTTGAAGTGGCTCTTTTTGATGTTTGCTTCTGAGTGAGTAATGAGTAATCGTGGGAGTAATCCGTATTCTGTCCGGAAGGCTTCGAAATCTGCCGCATTTCGAGATACGTTGGGTGAAACCACCCAGCAGGTTACGAGATTTCACCCCAACCAATCATCCCCAGGTATTAGCGTGAGGACCTTTGGCCCAGAGATCTTCCCGTCCAGCAATTAGCTAGCAGATGCTATTTGGATCTGGTGGCCTCTCCGGCACTGTCCAGGATTGGTTCCTAAGATAAGTACCTCCCAATTTTATATCGACTACGTTGTCCCGGAATTTAATGGGATTATCAGGAGTATTGAGAATCGTTTTCTGGACTATTATGCTAATGAATTAAATACACTCTACACCATTCATGTTGGCTATTCTGATATACGTCACGGGTTAAATGTAAACCTCCGCCTAAAATTTATTAAATGTTAGGTAGTCTAGTTTATTTAATCTATACGCTTTTTTTAGCTCTTCTATAATAATTTTTGAGAACGTTCTTGGCAGCCAATTACGGGAAAGATAATACTGTTCGATGCTTACCTTTAACTCATATTATTATAATAACTATTGATATTGCAAACTTACGAAGTTAATAATTCTCAATACACGGTTAACCTATCAGATATAATACCTTTGTTTTAAATTGACCAGGTTTAAGAACCGATACCTTATCAAAGTATTATCATACAATGTAAATATTTTAATTTTACCCAGTAATTTAAATATTTATACTTACATGTTAATTTGTGCACACATTATATTTATATAGGTATATTATCTATTTTATTATTTTCTAATAAAGAAAAACTAAAACTTTAATTTAGTCAGTGAATTGTTTTGGTTAATGTTTTACTACATGTTCTACGGGTCCTATAAATTTTTTGCTCCTCATTTGAAGCTTAGGCAAGTATACTGGACGTACCTATGACTTGATCCCTCTTGCTTTTCATCCTTCCATTGATGTTATTGTAACAATTATTTTAGGGCAAGCATTACCTAGCACATTTATATCAATTTTTCTAATTCAGCCGTGTCGTGAATAAACACTGACCATCTATAGTTTGCAGTCCACTGCGGGCATCTAAGACTGCTGGCGCCCTTATAAATTGTTTATTGAATTAATGCTCCTTCCCTAAATATACAACCAAAGTTGAAAGAAAAACGTTCAACCCGAACCACCCTGAGATAGCCGGAGCATAAGCGTTGCCTGCTGTTTATTCAAGATTCACATTAACTTCATTTTTAGATTGTTCTGTTATTTTTTTTTTTTTATTAGGCTATTACAGCAGAACGGAAGATTGGTAACACCAGTTAATGTCAAACTGACAGATAAGTAATTCTGAGAAATAATTCAAACATGATTTGCACATATCATCTAGGAGACACGTGATTGATTTGTTAAAAAAGGAACAGGCTTGATTTTGAATGAAAGTGTGTTGTTAAAAAGATAAGAAAAATGTTCAGGAATTCGCAGCCAGTGGCATAAGTGTTGAAATTTCTACATTATACAATTTTTTTAACGGTAAAATAAAAATGTTAAGGAGGGTAAAATTACTGTATTCATAAAGTTGTTTTGTTTGTAAGTACTCAAGATTAAGAGTGAAATTTGCAAACGTCATTAGTACTGTTCATTCT